>CM053561.1:3818457-3930518 GCA_028646485.1 Cryptoprocta ferox
ACAAACAAAAAGATTTGTTTTTTAATTGGAAAGGTAAGAAACACACATGACAGAATAAGAAGACATAACATGTGTCCAACTGGAGTTTCGGAAAGACAGTACAGAGAGAAAGGGGAGAGAAAATATTTGAAGGGCAAATGGCTCAGGAGTTTCCAGAGCTGAGGAAAACATGAGCCCTTCATTGAAGAAGCTTATCAAGTCCTGTACAGAATAAATTAAGAGAATCCACACCTTACTGCATGATAGTGAAAATGCATAACATCAAAATCAAAAAGAAAAGTCTCTTTTACAGATTACCTCCAAAAAATTGTGGATTGTGGATAATAGCAGCCTTCTCATTAGCAAAAATATATGCTAAAAGACAATGAAATAATGTTTTTAAGGTGTTAAGAGTAACTACCAAGTTAGAATTTTGTACAGAACTTCAGTATCATTTAAGTGTGAGGTGGAAATAAAGACCGTTTCAGACAAGACTGAGAGAATTGATTACTCATAGAGCTCTGCAGGGAAAAAACGAAGAATGTGCTTCAGTAAGAAGAAAATTCAACCCTGAGGGAAGATAGGTGAGAAGAATACATCACCATTTCTCATAATGGTGAAAAAAGAAACTGCTAAGATGTTAGAAAGATAGTAACTCCCTTGAAGGTGTAGTCAAGTACTGATATCATAAATATTTAAGATATGAGAGGAGAATCTGGAGTTAAAGTGTTAAAGTCTTCGGATTGTTTGAGAGCAGGGAAGAGATTTTAATTAATCTTACGTGCTAATTAAATGTGCTTATTAATAATTTAAGAGTAGCCATGAAACCACTCAAGTTTTCGATCTTTTCTGCATGTCAGAATCACCCAGAGAGCTTGTAAAACAAAGATTCTGGTTCGCACTGGTAGAGGTTCTGATTCAGTAGGTTTAGGGTGGACCCCAAGAGTAACTTCCTAGGTGATGCTGACACTGCTTACCTGAGAGCCACACATTGACATTCATGCCATTAAAGGACCAGAAACACAATATTCAATTTCCAAAACACTAGAGGAAAAAAGGAATTAAAAAAAAGTCTACTCCATTCAATGGAAGGCCAGAAAGAAGGGGTGAGGGGACAAAGAAAAAGCATACATATGAAGCAAAAAATAGGACAGAAAAGAGTTCAAACATATCAGTAATCACTGATTAAATATTAAAATATAGAGATTCTCTGTATTAAAAAGAAAAGTCTCACTAGATGCTTTTATAAGAATTATTAGAATGACTTAGAAAGTTTTAGGTAAAAGGGTGGGAAAAAATAAAGATACCAGGTAAATCCCAATCAAAAGAAAACTTGCTTCGCTATAGTAATATTAGACAAAATTGGCTTTCACTCAAAAAAAGGAAAAAGATCAGTACAGCATGATAAAAGGGAAGAGTCCCCAGGAAGATGACATAACTGGAATGAATGAACTTAGCCAAATTTTTTCAAAATATCTAAAATCAAAATGAACATGGGGTGCCCAGGTGGCTCCCTTGGTTAAGCTTCTAACTTCGGCTCGGGTCATGATCTCACTGTTGGTGAGTTCGAGCCTCGTGTCGGGCTCTGTGCTGGCAGCTCAGAGCCTGAAGCCTGCTTTGGATTCTGTGTCTCCCTCTCTCTCTGCCCCACCCCCGCTTGTGCTCTGCCTCTGTCGCTCAAAAATGAGTAAACTTTAAAAAAACCAAAATGAACAGAATTACAAGGTAAGATTACGAATCTCCATTCAGAGGGGGAGATTTTTAGGACATCCATCTCAGAAAGTGATAGTTTAAGTAGACAAGAAATAAACAACCATATAAAACATTTGACCAACAGAATTCATAAGCTTTGTCTAAGAGATATATGTATTAGAATCTTGCAGCCAACCGAAGGAGAAGAATATAATGTTCAAACATATGTACACTTAAAAGAATCGATGACTGACTTCAAAAGAAGTCTGAAACAATGCTAAGAATTAATATCATGCAAACGATGTTGCAATTACATTAGGAGTCAATAATAAAATGATGGCAAAATAACAGGAATCATCACAAAGTTTGCATTCAGATGTAACATCAACAAAACCAATACCGAATTAATTAAAAATAATTGGTAACACATAAAAAATATCTAAAAATGAATGACAATTAAAAGTAGTAGGACCAATCCTAACTTGTGGGACTCAGCTAAAGCCCTCTGTAGAGGAAAAGATATAGCCTTACAATGTGCGTCTTAGAAAAGCCTCGAAGTTTATATTGGGAGGATGTTTTTAATACAAAAGAAATGAATAAGAATATCACAAGAAAGGAAAATATAGATGTTCTTATCTATTAGTTTACATACAGAACTCCTTAATAAAATATTTACAAAATGAATCTATAAATGTTTAAAAATAATCATGATCAAATTTCATCTCCTAATCGTTTAAGATTAGAAAAATGTGAATATAATTCACAACATGAAGAAAGTAAAAACAAAAAAACCATATGATGCTCAATTCATATACGAAGGATGTTGAAAAATAAATTCGACACATACTAAAACAAATCCCTTCTAATCTAGTAATAAAAGAGTTCTTCTTAAACCTGAAAAAGGACATCAGTGCCATATTACATTCAACACTATACTTAACAGTAAGATGTAAAATATCAGAATTACTCAGGCAAGAGGTATCAAGTGAGATGAATTTGGTTAACCTCCACCAGAAAAGTGAAAATAGAACCATTACGGGAGACTAAAACTAGTTTATAGTTTCTCATCTATTAAGTGCAGTTTGGAAAACTGTTGAACTGAGGAGAGAAATAGGGAAGATCCAGGAGGAGAGTACCCAGCAGGGGTTGACGACTTACACAAATGAATGTGCAGCTAATAAAAGAAAATGCCCCGATGCTTTGATTAGCCAACCTTATGCAGCCAGATAAATTCAGACCCCTGGGAGAACATGAAAGAAAATATTAGTCATATTTCATAACTGCTAATTAGTGTATCTATAAATGCAAATGAAGTCACCACAGCACATTGAAATTTTATAAGCTATCAAGAGCTATGAATGCACAAAACTAAAAGGTCTTGGTGAGACCCCTGGGAACTAGGAATTAAGTGTAACCCAGCATCGATGGGTGTGTTTCTGCTTCTGGGGGAACAGGAGGGATGAGGGTGCAGGTAGGTGGGGCGGTGCGTCCCTGAGGAGGGAGACAAGGACGAACGCGAGTAACCAGTGAGAGGGGGCGCAACTTTTGTTCTCTAAGCAGCCTGTCCAAACTTCCCTTGAAGTAGTAGAAACAGTGTAGTTTATGCAGACATCCTGCCTTTCTTTTCCATTCCTTAATCCTTTCAATTCCTTACGGGAGCCTTCATTCAACTATTCTACATAGGATAGAGTTTTCTGGTCTTTGTTTTGGATTTTATTTAAGAAAAGGCAGCTTCTTGGGTTGTTTAATTTAAGGGGTATCCTTCTTCTCGAAGGTCTGTCATGATCCCATGGGTGGCAAATACTGCCTTTAGGAAGAGGGTGCAAGGAACAGGCTCAAAAGCCTCTAACAGGACACTGGCTGATGCATGTACATATGTAGCATTTTAATGAGAGAAGCAAATAATACTCGTGCATGCGACTGTGAGGCAGCTTTGCTCTGGCAATTTTGAATACGCTCCTGCCCATGCCATCCACTGCATACCTCCGATACATCCAATGTACTCTCCTGAGATTCTATACTTGTACGAACATTCCTTCAATCTAGTGCACAAAGAAATAAGGTGATTCATACAGTGATGTTCCTTATAATGAAAGCTTTCTGCTTTAAGCACCTAGACTTTCAAAATTTATGCTGTTTTTAATAAAAATATAATAATACAGCCTCACTTTAAAAATACCAAGCAGTTCAGAATTACATAAAATGTAAGTAAAAAAGTTTGGTTACCCAACTCATTCTGATCTAACTTCCAGATAATGATGCTTGAGGAGTTATCCTTCTTGGCATTTTCTACACATGCATATGTACAAATGCGCGCGCGCGCACACACACACACAGACACATATATGTATATATATAAGTTTTAAAATTTAAATTGGATTAAGGGGCGCCTGGGTGGCTCAGTCAGTTAAGCGTCCAACTCTTGATTTTGGCTCAAATCATGATCTCGTGGTTCGTGGGATTGAGCCCCATGTTGGACTCTGTGTTGACAACACAAAGCCTGCTTGGGATTCTCTCTCTGCCCCCTCCCCAGTCACATGTTCACACATGCACTCAATCTCTCAAAATAAATAAATAAACTTTAAAATAAATAAAAATAAATTGGATTAACAATATATACTCCTCTGATGCTCCTACCTCATATTCCAACATTGGTACAAACTACCTAACACCTAATTAGCTGCCTAATACTCCATTGCTTGGCCAGACAATCTACTGAATCATTACACTACTGATAGAGATCTAGGTTGCAAAAATTAAAACCACAGCTGAAAGGACACCGGGGAGGCTCAGTCCATTAAGTATCTGACTTCGGCTCAGGTCATGATCTTGGGGTCCGTGAGTTTCATTCCCACATCCGACTTTGTGCGGACAGCTCAGAACCTGGAGCCTGCTTCAGATTCCATGTCTCCCTCTCTCTGCCACTCCCCCACTCATGCTCTGTCTCTCTGTCTCTCAAAAAATAAATAAACATTTAAAATATTTTTTAAAAATCACAGCTGGAGAAAGTTTCACATACTTAGCTGAGACATCATACAAAGCCAGCGAAGTGGCTGTTCCAGTGCACTCACCTGACTTTTACCTCTGGGGTGGGCACATGGTCTGCAATGGGCCCTCTAGTCATGTACAGAGGAGGACGTCAGACCATGACAGACTATGTCAGACTACGACACCACCCTCTGCACATGATCACTGAAGGCAGAGTGAACAGGGTCTGAGATACAGACAGCAGGCATAGGCCTGCACTAAAAATCTAGCAGAAGAAAAAGGCATGCTCAGTTCCAGGCATAAAAACTATTTACTTTATTCTCAATGGTCCTCCCCAAGATGTCTAGCTTTCAACGAAAAAAAAAAATATGAAGTATACAAAAAGGCAAGAAAAAAAATGAACTCCTAAAAGACAAAGCAACAATCAGAGCAAGAGTCAGATATGACACTGAGGCTGGAACTATATGATAGGGAAGTTGAAAGAACTACAATGAATGCGATAAAGGCTCTGACAGCAAAAGTGCACAATATGGAAGATTAGATGGGTGATTTCAGCAAAGGGATAGAAACTATAAAAAGACTCAAATGGAAATGATAGAAATGGAAACACCATAACAGAGATATAGAATGCTTTCAACAAGCTCATCACACTAACACAGTGAAAGGAAGAATCGATGAATTTGAAGACAGGTCAATAGGAATGACCTATACTGAAACACAAAGATAAAACTGAATGAATTCAACAAAGAAAATATTCTTACACCATACCAAAAATAAATTCAAAATGGATGAAAGACCTAAGTGTGAGAACTGAAACCATAAAAATCCCATAGGCAGTCACTTCTTTGACATTGGCTATAGCAAGTTTCTTCTAGATATGTCTCCTGAGGCAAAGGAAACAAAAGCAAAGATAAACTACTGGAACTACATCAAAATAAAAAGCTTCTCTACAAAGGAAACAATCAACAAAATTAAAAGGGAACCTATGGAATGGGAAACCTATATTTGCAAATGACATATCTGATAAAGGGTTAGTATCCAAAATATGTAAAGAACTTATAAGACTCAACACCCAAAAAACAAATAATCCTATTAAAAAGGGAGCAGAAGACATGACGACATTTTTCCAAAGAAGACATCCAGATGGCCAACAGACACATGAAAAGATGCTCAACATCATTCATCATCAAGGAAATGCAAATCAAAACTACAGTGAGATACCAACTCACACCTGTCAGAATGGCTAAAATCAACAACAAAAGAAACAACAGTTGTTGGGGAGGATGTGGAGAGAAAGGAACACTAGTGCACTGTTGGTAGGACTGCAAACTGGAGTAGCGACTGTGGAAAACAGTATGGAGGTTCCTCAAAAAGTTAAAAATAGAACTACCCTATGATCCAGTAATTGCACTACTAGATAATTACCCAAAGAATAGAAAAACACTAATTCAAAAGGATATATGCACCTTTGTTTATAGAAGCATCATTTACAATAGCCATTTTATGGAAGCAGCCTGAATATCTATCAATCAAAGAATGGATAAAAAAGATGGGGTGCAGGCCTAGGTGGCTCAGTTGGTTGAACATCTGACTCTTGATTTTGGCTCAGGTCAGGATCTCACAGTTCATGAGTCTGAGCCTTGCATTGGGCTCTGCACTGGCAGTGTGAAGCCTCCTTGAGATTCTCTCTCTCTCCCTCTCTCCCTCTCTCTCTCTCTCTCTCTCTCTCTCTCTCTCTCCCCCCTCCCTTCCTATCTCAAAATAAATAAACTTTAAAAAAAAAAGATGTGGTATGTCCACACAATAGAATATTACTCAGCCGTAAAAATGCATGAAATCTTGCCATTTGCAATGACGTGGATGGAGCTAGAGAGTATTATGCTAAATGAAGTAAGTCAGGCAGAGCCAGGCAAATATCACATGATTTCACCATATGTGGAATTTAAGAAACAAAACGAATGAGCAAAGGGGAAACAAAAGAGAGAGAGACAAATTGAGAAACAGACTTCTTAACTGTAGAGAACCAACTGATGGTTACCTGAGGGGAGGTGGGTGGGAAGATGGGGATTAAGGCGTGCACTTATCGTGATGACCACCAGGTGTTGTAAGGAAGTGTGGAATACCTATATTGTATACCTGAAACTAATGTAACACAGTATGTTAACTAACTGGAATTAAAATAAAAAAGAAAAGAAAATATTACTGAGTATTTAAAAGCTGCATAACAATATCAAACTGTCTAACGTATGCATAGTTTGAACCTCAGAAAGAGAAGAGAACAGGAGGACAAAAGAAGTATTTGAAGAAGTAATGGCCAAGAGATGTCCAGAATAATGACAGCCACCAAGCTCAGATGACACAGAGGACAAACACTAACACGACAACTACAAACGCTACTCAACAACTAGGCATGTCCTCTTCAATCTGCTGAAAACAACGGACAAAGAGAAAATCTTGGAGGCAACAACAATGACAAAAAGACACATTACACAAAGAAAAACCACAGAAAATATTACAGAAGACTTACAATAGAAACCATATCAGGCAGCTGGTAATGAAGTGACATTTTTTAAGTACTCAGTGCTAAATGGAATGACATTTTTAAGGGGGGGGGCAGGTGGGGAGATAGGTAGGGGGCAGGTAGTCCTACCTGTCAAGACAGAATTCTATACCCAGTGAGAATATCTTTCAAAAATGAAAGAGAAACACTTTCTCAGAGACACACGACTGACCAAGTTCATGGCTGATAGACCCATGCTCCAAGAACTCTTCAAGGAAGTTCAGGCACAAGAAACATGATATAGTTTGGAAACCTGGATCTATGCAAAGAAACAGATCATCAGAATGGAATAAGTGGCAATCAAATAAATGTTTCTTTATTTTCAATTGCTCCAAAGGAGCGATTTTGCTCTAAAGCAAAAAACAGTAATACTGTATTACGTGTTTGTCACATATGTAAAATTAAATGCATGACAAGAGCACAGAGATTGGGAAGGGAAATCGTTGAAATTCCTTACACTACACAGGAAGTGGTATACTATTATTTCAAGGTACATTCTGATGAATTAAAGGTTTGTATTTTTAATGTAAGAGCAAGGAGTTACAATGAGGGCCATAAATAACGAGTCAATAAAATGGAATTAAAAAGTAGTTCACGGTGATATCTCTCCAAAGTTCTTCCTGTGACCCTTCCCCCCACTGCTAATTAGTTGCTCCCTCTGGAGGTCTCCTCTATCTGTGGCTTCTAACTTCAAATCACATACAAAATAGTAGCACAGCATCCTGGTTACACGAGTGGGCTTGGCGGTTACACAGACCGGAGTTCCCATCCCAACTCTGCCTCTCGGCAGCTGTGCGACCTTGGGCAAGTTTTCGCTCCACTGAGCCTTAGTTTTCTCATCTGCAAAGTAGATATGATAATGGTATGTATCTCAGAAATGTACTGTACAGATTAAATGAGATAATCCAGGTACTTTTTTATTTTAGGACTCAGCATGTATTAAGTGCTCCACAAATACGTTACTTTATTTCTTGCCCTTATGACATTGTTTCAAAAGTACTTTCCATGTTTTTATCTCCTCTGTCCCCCACTGGAGTGTACAGCATTGGCAGCAGGCACTGGGTATTCTTTATATTATATACTTATATTCCAGCAGGTAAGTGATATAGGCACACAGTGGATGTATGTGCATAAGTGTTTTTCAGAAAGTGAAACAATGAGTCAATGAAAACTTCAGGGCGGTCCCCAATTTATCAAGTGATATATAACCCATGGGCATGCATCCTGTGGAAACTTCCTTGATGCTTCTTGATTCTCATTTAGATGCCAGATCTTCACGACAGCCATGGATTTTCCTTATAAGAGAGGTAATTCATTCTCTTTTTCTTTCTGGAGATTTTATAGGTTATTTTTATTTTTATTTTTTGAAAGAGAGAGAGAGAGAGACAGAGAGACAGAGAGACAGAGAGACAGAGAGACAGAGAGACAGAGAGAGCGGAGGAGGAGCAGAGAGAGAGAGGGAGACACAGCATCCAAAACAGACTCCAGGCTCTGAGCTGTCAGCACAGAGCCCGATGCGGAGCTCGAACCCACAAACCATGAGATCATGACCTGAGCTGAAATTGAACACATAACCAACTGAGCCACCCAGGCACCTCTCTTTCTGGAGATTTTAAACTTACATAGCAACCATCTTAGAATCATCAGTACCCTTCCTTCAGGCAGAAGCACTGTAGTCTGATCCATCAAAGTATTTCCAAAAGTGGCAATTCAAGGAAAGGAAGAGAGAAAGAATGGGAAGTCTATGACCTTGAATTTCTTGTCCTAAATATGGGCACCTGGTAAAAGACACTATTTGGAATCTACAGGTTGGTGTGTGTAATGCTGTAGAACTGGAAGCCTCCAACCAGAAAAGGCTGGCAAATACCAGTGGTCAGCCTTGTAAGGAAAATATTGCCTGACTCAATCAAATTAAGCTCTCCCTTTGGGGAGCATTTTAAGGAGGGCTTTAAGGAGGGCACTGCTAACCACCAAGTAAGGGAGGTTTTCAGAATTCTGTCAGTGAAGAGAGTCTAGAGATCTCACATCTCCTGAATTCCCTGAAGCCCCTCAGGTAGGTTTTGTGCGCCTTAAGCACACATCACTTCCCTCTTCCTATGAAAACTCATCAGCAGTGGCCCTTCAAGAATCTGTCTAAATGAAGACATGTCACCACTGCCCTGATGGGAGGGGCTGCAACACTGAGCCAGTGAGCAGCCTCCTTTCGGGGGAGAGAGCTGTAGACGGGCACCTGGGTGGCTCAGGCGGTTAAGCATCCGACTTTGGCTCAGGTCATGATCTCACGGTTTGTGAGTTGGAGCCCCTCTTTGGGCTCTACGCTGACAGTGTGGAGCCTTCATGGAATTCTCTCCCTCTCCTTCCCTCTCTCTGCCCCTCGGTCACTCACTAAACAAATAAATAAATGGGATCCTGTAAATACATCTTTAACATGTCAACAGGGACACTCTTAACTATGATCTTTGAACATTACTAAATTGGTGTGTTTTTTATAGCATACTTTTACATGAGAATGTAGGATGCCTGAAGGAAAAAGAAAAAGGTATAACTCTTGCATACCAGGCTGGAGGCCCCAAATAGGCAGGAAAAACTCATCCTTATTTTGAAGGTAGAGATTCAGAGGAGCCGAGCATTTCAGCCCTATATCCCTTCCCGGGAGATAAATGACAGTAACTTGCATGGTTTGAGTTAAGGGAAACTCCTCTCCTTGATGTGTGGGTGGTGAGTTGGGGGAGGGAAAGACAAGAAAGTTGATGTGTTAGGCTATAAACCTCAAGTAAAGGATGTTTGGGGCTGTTCGGGCCCTTCCCAGAAGTTATAGGACACAGTAAAGGACTGGCCGGTTGGATGACACCAGCTTATCACCACTGGGAAAGATCTATAGCTACATGCAGGTTGTGATTTGCCCCTCGGTTTGGCAAGAACGGTGCTGTTGACTATAGGGCACAGGGCAACACACTGCCAGCAGGGCAGCCGGCGAGGCTGGCCACGTGCTATCTCCCCGGTGTGAACAGGACAGTAGGCAACAGTGAAACAGCTGAACAGGATTTATAAGAAGCCAAGATGACGAAAATATATACCATGGGAAGCCTTCCGAGGGAGCTCGGAGAGACCCCTGTGCTCAGTCTACACCCTTGTCTCCTCCCACCCCTGCCGTGCCCTGCCCTGATCATTATCTCTCCAGAACAGTATGATGTCATCCAATCACCAACATCCAAGCTTAGATTTCATTTTTCAAAAACCAGTTTTTCCATTTCTCACCTCTCAACTGATGTCAAGTGCTACGCCTTGAGTAATCGCGATGACCCTGCATTTTGTCAGCTGTTGCAGGAAGTAGGGAACAAATAAGCGGACTCATGGCTCTACCACTGGAGGGATTTCCAATCTTTTTGGGAACATGAACAGAGCGGACTGTGTTCTTTGTTTCTAGATGCAAGGCGGAGCTTGTGAGAACTTTCTCCTGAACCATCCTGGGTGGCCACTGCAAGGGAACATGTGTCGACTTCCCACAAACCATTCTGTGCTCCTGTCCTTGGGTAGAGCAGGACTGGAATGGAATTCAAGTGTGACCTGCAGTCCTAAGTCACTCCCAGAGAGAGTGAATTTGGATAAATTACTAAATAGTCGGTGCACAAGGCAACTTTCAACATCACACATGCTACTGCGTGCCTGACCCCGGTCCAGAAATTGGGATCTATCAGTACACAGAACAGGCAAAGATCTTTGCCTTCGTGGAATTTACATTCTAGCGGGAGGGGTAATAAAATGATAAACAAGCCAACGAGAGAGCAAGTTAGAAGGTGGTGGATGCTCTCACCAGAAGTGAGGTGTAGAAGGCCTGGGAGGGTGGCAGAGGGTCGAGCAAGGGAGCCGCAATACGAAAGGTGAAATCTGAGCAAAGCCCAGACAGATCTGGTGGGGTGAGTCCAGCGGACATGTGGGGAGTAGCATTTTTAGACCAGAGAAACAGCTAGAACAAGGGGTCCCTCATGAGAGCACGCCTTGCACGGTGAAGGAAGGGCAAGGAGAGCTGGGTTAGACAGCAGGAGAGGAGAAGGGGTCAGAGCAGTGATAGGAACCCAGCTGACATCGGTCCGGGGGCCAGCATAAGGGATTTGGCTTTTACTCTGCAAGAGATGGGGGGCCATGTCAGGGTTCTGAGCAGGGACAAATCCGGTGTGTGTATGAAAAGAAAAACTTGAGGGACTTCTAGTTTCCCACGATGAAAAAAGATTAAGAGCTGTCATTCCCACTTTGGTGATAAGAAAAGGCTAAACAAACTGAAAAGCAATGACTCCTCGACCCATCAGACAGCTGATGTCGCAGGGAAAGCTGCCTCTCTGGAAGACTCACTGAGCCCTGCTCATCTGGGGCAGAAGCTTCTAGAGCCACGAAACTGGTAGGAACACTTAATGGTGATTCTGGCAAACTGCCAGAGGCTGAGTGTAGATCAGCATGAGATTTAGAAAACCCTGGGCACCACAGTCGTAGGGAGCCCTCCCTCTTTTCTACCCCAGAAACCCCAATAGGTCCTCGTGATGGAGAGCCAAGAAAGGTCTCCTCATAGGTCTGGCAGGGGGAGCACTGTGAGCCACTGTGAAGCACAATGGCCCACCCTGAAGGGCAAAGGGCTGTGCCTGAGCCTAATCCGAGTTAGGGGAAGGGAATTCCTCCCTCTCCAACTTACCTAAAACAGGGGAAAACACAGTCAACAGGGTCAGGGCTTTAAGCAAATAGATTCAGAATGCTACTACCAGTGAAGGGGATACAGTGCACTGGGAGAAAAAAAGATACACCGTTCTGGAAACACTTATGAAGATCCCAGCCCGGAGACACAGGCCCAATGAAAGACTGAGGTTTAATTGGAAAATCATAGAATATCCCCCCCTGCTCCACACCTTACCAACACACCGACAGTGATCCGGTATAATACCACTAGGTGACGGCTGAAATAACACAAGACACAACTCTCTCTGAGGAGGAGATTTTAGGGAAGCCCAAAAATCAAGAGGAGACCAAAACAAGGACATTAGAAAAAGTTGAAGCATCTGGTACCTACAGTTACAGCAAACATTGGACACAGTCCCTCTTCCAATCAGACTGACAGAAATTCTCACACTAAAGGCCTATTCACCTCAGTTTCTATTCCTTGATACAACATGTCCTGCTTTCAACAAAAAATTAAGGGTGTGCCAAAAGGCGAGGAAAAACAGCCTGAAGAGGCAAAGCAAGAACTAGAACCAGACTCAGATATGACACAAATGTTGGAATAATCACACAGGGAATAAAAGATAACTATGATTAATGTGTTTGGAGCTCTAATGGAAAAGTAGATAGCATGTAAGAACAGATGTCTAATGAAAACAAAGAAATGGAAACTTTAAGAAAGGGTAAAGGAAATGTTAGAAATTAAAAACACTTTCATGGCAAGAAGGAATGCCTTTATCGGACTCATCAGTAGACAGGATGTGGTCAAGGAAAGAATCAGTGAGTTTGAAGATATGTCGATAGAAATTTCCCTAACTGAAATTGAAACAGAAAAATAAAACAAAGCAAAACATCTGAGAACTGTGGAACAATAAGAAAAGGTGTAACGTGTAATTGTAATACCAGAGGAAGAAGAAAGAGCTGAAGAAATATTTGAATAACAGCCAAGAACTTCCAAAATTAATGACAGATGCCAAAACACAAACCCAGAAAACTCAAAGGAGCAAGCAAGATTGAACACACACACACACACACACACACCCGTAGGCATGTGAAATTCAAGCTTCAGAAAGCCAAAAAGGAGAAAAGTCTTGAAATCCAGAGGAAAAAAGACCTTACATATAGAAGAACAAAGAAATTGGAGATTTCTCATAAGAATTAATGCAAGCGTGGAGAAAGTGGAGTGAACTATTTATTGAAGTGTTGATAGAAAAAACCTGCCAACCTGGAACTGTACATCCAACAAAATGATTCTCCAAAATTGAAGAGAAAAAAAATAAAGATTTTGCAGACAAAAACTGAAGAAATCCATTACCAGCTGACCTTCCCTGCAAGAAATGTTAAAAGTTCTAAAATGACGCAGGTCAGAAGCTTAAATCTATATAAAGAAAGAAGTGAAGGCAAAGCAAAATATTTTATTATTGTTATTTTCCAATTGATATAAAATATGACATTTTGTTTAAAGAAATGATAGGAATAATACCTTGGGCGATTTTAAAATATGGATAAAGAAATGAATAACTGCTATATCAGAAGGAACAGGAAGGAGAAGTTGAAAATATTCTGTTAAAAGGGCCTGAGTTAGAAAGAGAAACATTATAGCATCATTTGATGATGGATTTAGATTAGTTTAAAATGTACGTCAAAGGCTTCCACTTCGGGAACAGGAAGTACACATCTTTCTCTATTGCTTCTGTTAAATACAACTGAAAATCTTGAAAATCATTTATTAAATAAACCTAAGAAGACTCTGGAAGTTGGAGAGAAAAGAGGAAACCAGCTGAGGGTCCTGGGATCTAGGGAAAGAAATGGTATTGAGTTCCCTGGATCTTCTTTTGATCATGCGTTTCGCAGGTTTAGAGCTAAGCAAACCAGCAACCCAGAAATGTCAAGAGGCACAGACCAAAAAAGTCCAAAATAAAAAAAAAAGTCTGCTTTCTCTAGCCAAATGGCCAGGAAAAGGGCAGCCTAGCAGGGCAGAAAAATTTAGTGAATAATCTCTTCTACCCTAGCAGAACACCACAGAAGATCTACAAACCACGCTATGAAAGACAAGCCCAGAAAACATGTATCTAATAAAGGACTTGTATCCACAATATGCAAAGAACTCTTACACACAACAATAAGAAAATAAAATAATTTTAAAATGGGCAAAAAATTCTGGACACTCCAACAAAGAAGATATACAGTTGGCAAATAAGCATATGATGAAACCAACATCATTTGTCTTTAGGGAAATGAAAATGAAAAGGAGATCGTACTTATAAATACCTACCAGAATTGCTAAAATCCAAAAAACTGACAGCATAGATTGTGTGAGGTGGGGGCACAATAAGAACTCTCTTCCATTGTGGCACAGATGCAGAACAGTAGAGAGCACTTTGGAAGATAATTTGGCGGTTTCCTACGAAGCTAAACATACTTCTGCCGTATAATTTAGCTACCGGGTATTTATCCGTCTTAATTGAAAATTATATCTATGCAAAACCTGCAGGCAAATGTTCATAGCGGCTTTATTCATAATCATCACAACCTAGAAAAGCCAACATTTCTTTCAGTAGGTAAGTGGATAAACATTCATACAACAGAATACTATTCAATAAAAAGGAACGGGTTATCAAGCCAGAGCCATGCGAAGACACAGATAAATCATGAATGTATACCGCTAAGTGGACAAAGCCTGTCCGAAAAGGCTTATGATTCCAATTATACGACACGCTGAAAAAGGCAAAACTAAAGCAGTGGTAAACACATCAGTGGTTGCCAGAGTTTTGAGAGGGGGAGAGATGAAAAGAAAATCCAGGGAACTCAATACTGTTTATTTCCCTAGATCCCAGGACCCTCAGCACAGGGAATTTTTTAGGGCAATCAAATTATTTTGTAGAATACCCTAATAATGTATGCATGCCATTATACATTTGTTAAATTCCACAGCAATTTATAACATGAGAAAACTAAATGTATGCAGATTTAAGAATAATCATCTGGAAGGTTGGGGGGTCCCCAAATGGAATGCAGACAGTAACAAAACAATGTCACTGTGGTAGAAATATATGAAACAACCTCGCTAAGGGAGGCGGAGGAACAAGGTGCTTTCTCAAATAACTTTGAAAATGAGTGGAATCTGTAAGCCTAAAGGCAAAAAGCAACTACATTGCACTTGAGCACTGGGCTCTAGCTGATAAGATTGTTTCTCATGGGGATATAGGTTGGCAATTATGAAACGACTAAACAAACACACTAGAACTAAACGGTTAAGTAGATGCATAACAGATGGTAGAAGCCAGGATTCTCACTGGATGCAGTGGGAAGTAACAGTACGCAGGGGGGTTAGCCGGAACGATCCCCATGGTAATAGACTGGACTTGGAGACATCAGTATGAACTCATGTTTTGCTTAATGTAGATACAAGTGGTTACATACAGAATTATTTGTAGATGTGTATATACATGGGCACACACACATATATCCCTTGCTCTGTCGGCTGAGAGTGCCTGAAATCAATGACTCTCAAGGATCAACAAGCGCACTTAGGTTCCTGATTTTGGTTTCTAACTACCATTCCCTAATAAAAGAAAGCAGGCCACCCTTGGGGAAATGGCAAATTTTAGGACTGGGGCAGGAAATATGCAAGACAAGCGTAGAATATCTTACAGTGACAAAAAGTGAGAAAATGCTCACACACACACACACACACACACACACACACACACACACGATGGGATTATGTCAAAGCAACACAAGCCAACTGAAAGAGCTCCAAGTAATCAAAGAGAAACAAGATGAGTAAAGTTATGTTGTATTATTACCCAAAGTATAAAATAAATATCTACAAGTCCATTCTGATATAAAAATAGGTAGATAGGTAGATGATAGACAAATCTCTCATGCAGAAAAATCAAATAATTTTCAAAATAAATCAATTTCTTATTTCTTCCATTCCCATCAAGGAAGTAGAATATAACTTCCCACACAGTGATTTTAAATGTGAGCTACACATAGTGGTTTTCCTCCAAAGAATACAGGAAGATTCATAAAAGGATAACTTTACATGGAAAGTCCTGACAAATGCTACCTCAGCCAGGGGATGAAGGTCAACATCAAATGTTTAGCCATGTGGCTAGCAGGAATCCTTGATATGATGTGATGGGAAAGCCACTTTACCTCTGTCATCTGCCTTCTGCAATAAGGCCTGCCATAACTCAGGTCTTAAAAGCAGAAAAGCATAACCCGAATTCTGAAAGAAAGACATGTCACAATATACCTAACCATTCCTTCTCAAAGCTGTTAACTTCACAAACAAAACAGCAGAACTATCACGCCTAAGTTCTTAGGCTCTGATGAGGAGCCTAAGGAGGAGACAGGGCAACTAAGTGCAGTGTGGGTGGAGCGCCAGGTGGCAAAGAAAAAGGACATCTTACAGAGAAACTGAGGAAATTTGCATTAAGTATGGACTTCAGTTGATCAAAACAGATCGACCTTGGCTCCTTAATTGGGACAAATGTCATGTACTAACGTAAAATGTTAGTGAAAGGGGAAACTGAGTGTGGGGTGTGTGGGAACTCTACTATCTTTACATCTTCTCTACAAATCTGACATTACTCTAAAATAAGTTTATACAAAACAAACCCCTCTGGCCCCTCTGTTGAGAGGGGCTGTAAGAGCAGGGGTGGAGGCAGAGAGGCCTGTTAAAAGGCTGCCACCATAATGCAGAGGAGGGATAGGGTTGCTGGCACCAAAGTGGCAGCAAGTAGGTGGCGAAAACTCAGAGATACTGGGTGTATATTTTCAAAGGTTGATGTCTGAGCAGGGAGCTGAGAGCGCATTCAGAATTTTAGGGTGCTTCATGAGAAAATTTAACTCTCTGCTGTTTGTAGCTAACTATTCCGTCTCCTCCAACAAAGGAAGCTCGGTGAGGGCATTTCTTTCTGCTGAAGCACCTCCGTTCCTCAGGCAACACACCTGGTCGCCACAAAGTCATAACTGCCGAATCAAATTCTCTATGTCGGATGCTGAGATCCTGCATGTCTCCTTATCTTCATTTTGGGTACGGCACCTCGAAGGACACAGATAACTCAATATCCAAGCAAATATGGCTCTCCCCTATGTATCTTACCAAAGGAGACCCTTTCTTTCAAAAACCTGCCTAATTAACTTCAGACTAATTGACATTTATATTTGCACTGTAAAACTTACTGATGAGTCCCACAACCCAGTGAACACCGAAGACCAGTACCCTCCTCATCAACCCCAGCACGTGAGTTGAATGATTAACAAGAGGTGGTTATGCTGGTTGCCCAGACCGTCTGTATCAGTTTTACTTGTCAGTATAATGATCTTTTTACTCAATTAAATATTGGATAAACTGGCACAATATGAGAACAAACAATATGAGTACGTACAGAACAGGGTGTTTCTATCACAGTAAAGTTGAATATTGATAGCTTGAGGAAGATATCTCTAAAAATACTGTTGTAGACTTAGATATGAATGAGAAGAGATTTGGGAACAAAGAAATGTGAACTGCTCTCAGACTTTTCACAGGTAACTTTCACTTTTCAGTTCAAGTAGAATTTAAAAAACAGAAACAGGCACTGAACATCCTAGAAAACACATTATGGGCATGGTTCATGCAATAAGCGTGAACAGTCCTCATTCTATAGATTCCTACTCAAAGAAAAGGCTTCCAAAGACTGGCAATAAGAGTTAATATATAAGTTTTATGCTTTAATAAAATTATAAGATGGGCAGGTATCACTTATTATCATTTCCTACTTAAGTTTTTCAGTTAACCAACCAATAACCACCCACCAAATTTAGTTGAGTCTCGAGTTTCTACTGCACTGTGATCATTCTTCCCACTCATCACCATTCTCTTTTTCTCTCTTACAATTTCTTCCTCATCTATCCTTTTAAATGATAACCAGGCTGCTAGTATGTGATCCAGATAGATTTCCTACAGAAAGCTGCAGAAGATTTGAAAGTTTTATCACAGCAGACTTCATTTCCTTGAAGACAGCACATTGTCAGGCATAAAGAACGCTCCAGGCCCTACGGGTTGATGTTATTACTGGAGTTAGTCTTGTCTAGTAGAGAGGAAATTGCGAGATGACCTTACTGAAGATTCCAGACTTATGAAAAAGATCAATAAACCTGACAAGTCCCATTTCCTTTCTTGCTTACCATTATATGCTGTACTTGATCTTGTTTCAAGAGTCACTTCTCATACCTACTTCTTGAACTCTGGTCATCCCTGTTGGAAGGAATGTAAATCTTTTGGAAGGATTCTCTATTGAGACTCTTTTATGTATATGCTGTCGACCCAGCAATTCCCACCATGGGAATCTATGTTTCTCAGACACTCGTGTGTTTCCTAACACCAGCATGTTAGGTTTGATCTTGTGTAGTCGAAGGCAGTAGCATCAGACACTTCTTGTCTACCCTCTTTTTCTTCTGCCCCTGACTCCTAGTCCCTATAGTTTGGTTAGGATTCGAGGATGGGGGCAAGAAGTCTAGGCTTCATTAACTAGGGAACTCACATCCCTCTGGCCACTGTCCCTGGTTCACGAATGAATACGTGACACCAAAGGAGTCAATGAGACTCTTCCCTAGAACTTCAGCTGTAATCATTAGGAAAGACGCTTCCTCTTCTTTCTGGGATGTTTAGGTGTAAGAATGCGAGTGACCATAGTTACACCACATAGATAGACACAATCTAAGAATGAAGCCAACAGAGGAGAGAAAGACAGCCAGCATGAGGACAAGAAGGAGGAAAAAAAAACCCCAGAATTTCAAGGCCATCATATAAGCGCCTGGACTGCCAATCAGTTTTGTGAACTATTTGATTCCCTTTTGTCATTACGCTAGTTTCATGTAGATTTCTAGAGTCTGTGAACATAGAAGTCCCAACTACCACAGAACAAATCTATAAACAAACTAAATGTTTATCGTAGGGGAATGGCTAGTCAAATTATGATATGCGTTATAGAATACTATGCATGTGTCAAACAGAAGAGTCCACATTAGATGGATTGTCATGGAAGTTCTCTGAGATATATTTTTAAGCAAGAAAGGAAAGTATCAAAAATGTGTAAAGAATGAACCTATTTAAATTTGTGTGTGTGTGTGTGTGTGTGTGTGTGTGTGTGAATTTACAGGAAACAGAATGGAAGGAATTATTCTGAAACGTTTACCATCATTAGGGACAGGAGGGGGTTAAGAAGTGAGGAATGCTGTGTAAAATAGGCTTTCTTTGTATTTTTTCCATTGTTTTTCTAATTTCATTACAATGAGCATATATTTATGCATTAGTTATGTAAATTAAAATATTTAAATGGAGAAAAAATCCTGTTCCCAGGGTTAATTAGTTTTGGTCCGCATGGTTTCTCATTCCACAGTTGGGCACATCTAGAACCAATATTCTTGTCCCCGCTAATCCCGTTAGCGACAGCTCTAGTTACTGGAGTCATGATCTGAGAGCTCCCAGCGGTGGCTCTTGCCCCCACAGTCAGTCCACTGCATCCTAGTGGCCACTAAATTTACCAGGCCCACCTCCCAGACCACCGCAAACCCCGTGTCCCCTTCTCTCTGTCTCACTTCTGCCACTGCAGTTCCAGCTGTCACTATCAGTCGCCTGCATTACTGCCTTCCTCTCCTACTCAATTCCAAACTCCCATGCTTTCTCATCTTTTATCATTCCCACAAAGAGATGTTTCTAACATGCAATTCTGATCCAGGTACTTCAACCAACCTTCAACCAAACCCTGACGCACGGCCTGCTGGGCTCTTTGCGATCTGACTTGGGACACCTGCCGCTTCATCCCTCAACACTCGTCCCTGCCGTGTGTTCACGCTCTGCAGTTCCCGGAATATGCCAAACTCTCTCTTGCGTCTGTGCTTTTGTACCTGCTGTTCCCTTGATGCAGCTCACTTTTCCCTGCCTTCCTTGCCTGACTCACTCCCCCACTCTTCAAAGTTCAAGGCGAGCATCATTGTTTCTGATTCTCCTGGGTGAGACTGGGTATGATTTTCATGTGCCCTCTCAAACTTCTCTGCCATGGCCACCTTCCTTATCACACTTACCACAATTATCTCCTTACCTTTGTGCCTTCTCTCCGGAGTCCCCAAGTAGTGTCACAAAGCACAGCCTCAGAGCAGAATCCTGCACTACCATCTTATAGCTGGGAGATGTTTTTACGATTAACTTAAATTCTGTGCCTCTATTTGCTCATCTGTACCATGAACAGTATCTGACCACAAAGGATCGAGCATGGCAATATGTATAAAGTCCTGAAAATAGCACCTGACCCAGGGAAAATACCAAGTAAACACGCGCTCTCATCCATGTCATTAGTAATCTTTGTGCCCTCGTACAATGCCTGGTACTTAAGGGATGTTCAATAAGTGAACAATTACTTTGTTGAACAAAGTATTCTGAACCAATGCTTCTGCAAAAGCATGCATTCCCAGACAAGAGGTTCCATTTTAATGCAAGACTTTCTACCTACATACAGAAAAAAAGGGAAATGTCCTTTAGAAACTCTGATTTCTAGTCATTTGAATGCCAACTGCAGTCATCTATAACAGAGCCACACCTCATGGCCCTGGTGTGATTATTCATATAGCTTTATATAGAAACAATTTCACCCATTAGTGTTAATTTGCTAGATGGTAAGAGACCTAACTCCCATGCTGAACCAATGGCCTGTAGAATTGCGTATTCAATGCCTTCTGCACGTGCTGGCAGAATTCTCCTCTGGCAGGATTCTGTAAAGTCCTGCATCTCCACTAAACATTACTAGAAACGTCAAGGCAGGATGGTTTCTAGGAACTTTTTCAAGACCAGTGGGAGAGCACAAAGCAGCTGTGTCACCTTCGGTCCCGTCATAACCAAGTACCTGTACCTGGAGCATGTCTTCTGTCCCGCCAAGGACCTAGGTGCCCCAGAAATGCGACCAATTACTTACCGAAGTGAATCCTTGAAAGGGAAGGCTGACTGATGGGGCAGGACGGAAAGAGGGAAGGGACTGAGAATACAAGGGAGCGAGGGAGGATGGCCTGACTTCTCAAAGGTGATGCCACACGGGCGTAGGCTTGAAATACCACACACCGCGGGACAGGATATGGGATGTTCCCCTCTGGCCATTTCCCCAGAGCCCAGGACGCCATCACTGTGAACGTCCCACCCTCCTGTCAATGCAGGGGCAGGGCTAATTCCCTCCGGTTGGGCTCTGGAACTCATTATGTCCTGTTTTTCATTTTTCACTAGGTCTGGCAGGCTGCAGAGACTAGCCAACATCCACCTTCCAGGGCGCTTGAGAGTTCAGGGAAGCAGAGAATGCCGAGTGGTACGACCCTCTGGAAGCCACCTATGTCATTCTGTGGCTCCCCAGTGCTGTGATCTCACTCTGTAGATCATTCCTCCAACCGGCTCTCGACTTTCTTTCGGCCTATAAAGCCTGAAGGATTAGGGGCCACTGACTTATGACCATAACGAGTCCCATATTCACGCAGCAGCTTTCTTGCAAGGAACTGGATGCCTTCCTGTGTCTCATCATTAATCTTGTAACCCTCCTGGGGGGTGGGCTACCCAGTGAACAGTGACTCTCAGTTTAGCAGAATGGGAGCAGGGCTGGGGAAAGCGTGTAGAGATGTCTGCACTGATCAGACGGAGGACATGTCATCAGCGGGACTTTGATTAGCCCACTGGACAAATAAAATTCCATTCTGGGCAATGAGTAACTCTGAAGAGCACTACGGCCTCATAAGAGCAATATTAGAGGTTTCTAGGAAACATATTAACTAGAGACAATTTTTTAAAAGGTGTATTTAAATGATGAGAAAGACTAGCAAGCATCAGTTGGGAATTACATGCAGGATATTTACAGGAAATGTTAACTGTGGGCCCCCCCTCATCACCACCATTGTCTTCTGTCACTAATTTCTGCTGGCTTTTTTTTTTTCTTCCAGGAAGATCTCCAACGCTGGCTCTTTAACTACATATTTTTATTTTGTTTCTCATTCCAGAAAACGGGCCGTTCCCAGCTCTCTCAAGATCAAGAGTGAGCAGGCATCAGAAGGAGTAAGGGGTGTTTCAGGACGGACACACTCTAGAGTATGCTGATTTTTCTAGCTTTTGCTCTTATCTCCAGCCTTAAAGCAAACTGTTCAAATGACATGTGCTAATGTTCCCACAATTCGAGAAAATAGGAATGTGGCTACTATAGTTCTGTCTGAAATTATTGGTGTTTGAACTGTTACTTCCAAAAGATGATGGCAAGTGAAAGTCAAATGCCTACAGCAGCCAGCTAAGTTTGCATGGAGTTCGTTTCAGACTGTGTCCTGTCTGCTCCCACGCTCCTCATGACACCGAGGATGGCAACAAGCGTTAGTGGGGAAAGGCTGCCTTTGCGCCAGGAAATGAAAATCACTGTCCCTGCTGTGGACGTACAATTACGTAGAAGCCATGCCCTTAAGACTTTTACAGGGAGACCCTCACTCCTCTCAGTCACGCTTTTATTCACCTGGGGCGTCTCACTTTACAGGGTGATATTTAGATGGAGTTCAGTGTGGAACTTCCCATACTAAACAGTGGGTAACTTCTGTTTTTCTACTTACAATGGCTCTACAAATTCTGCCTTGCATTTGGAAAGCACATCTTACTTAAAGACTTCTTTCAGTCCTCTCAACACCCACGTGAGATTGCCATTCTTATTTTCAATTTTATCAGAATCTACAGTTCAGGAAGGGATATAAATAATAAACCGTGTCAAAACAGAAATAATGCCAGAGTCAGGAATTCAGTATATCCTGACACATTCTGCATCTGATTATAACCTCTTACCCCCTGCAAGTGGTAAAATTATTTATAATAACTTCATAAATGCTTTAAAGATCATAGGATATAGTTTTATATGTATTATGTGAAATAAAGGCAATTTATACATAGTGAAGGAAAACAGAATACGGAAGCCTGTGATTTGAACCATAAGAAAATTGGGATAGATTTATCAACAACAAACAGAACTCAAACAGAGAAGAAATGCTTATGGGAAAAGGACCAAGACCAGGATTCTGGAATAAGATATAGGTGACAAAAGTAATAATAGCACAGAGCAAGTGACAAAAGACAAGAAGGGATTAGGGCAGCTGAAAAATCAGAGCTCAGCCCGAGTTATAAGAGGAAACGTGCACGCCTAATAGGGTGATGACAATAACTCATGGGGTATCTTTAGGACAATATGAGAGTTTTGAAATTTTGTTACCTAAAACACTCAAAGAGAAAGGAAGAAGGAAAGGATCAGTGGTAAAGAGAAATATTTAACAGAACGGATTCAAAAAGAGGTAAAAAATGAAGTTCAGAGAAAAAAAACCTTATAATTAAAAAATTATTAATCAAAAGCAGGGTAGGGGTTGGTTAAGTCAAGCCGAGGGCAGAAACCGGCGGCCGCCATGTTAAAGTGAGCACATGAGGAAGCCAGATGTGAAGTGAAATGGTGTGTCAGTTTATTTACCAGGAGTTGTTCCAAATTCCTTGTCATTTCTGTTTACAAACCTTGGCTTTGCGAGTTGCTCAGAATACACTCGGGTGAGTATCCAGAGGATTTTTATCTGCCCCCATGTTAGACATTAGATTCCCTCCCCATATTTTGCCTGCATTGTGACTAGGACTTCTCATTGCTTGTGTGTCTTGACCTGACACAAGCCAAGAAGAATGAAAATGATCCAAGAAACCTGGCTCTTGGGTACCTCACCAAGTTTTACCTCAAATGCTAGCTAATTAGAAAAAAAAATCAGTCTGGTTGCTAATCTTTAATTCAGAGCATTTTGAGGACTAGGGAAGTTCTATAATGAGATTATTAACAGAGACAAAGATCATAAAATTTCAAAATTTCAAGCAACAGTAAATGGCTAATTCATTTTAATTAGTGATTTTTGGCAAATAATGTGGCATGTCTGTATTCCATGGGGAAACGTTTCCCCAAATGGTAGCAGGAGTGTGACACGCATATGTAATTCAGTTTGGTTTCATTCCACAAGTTTTTTTTTAAAGGGAAAATGTTTACAGCTCTTGAGGCCTATGATGAGAAATGCACCTCTTAAATTTTAAAATGAAGAAAATGAAGCATTCACTTGCCTTGCTAAAGACGATGGACACCACGAAGAAATCCAGTAGGAAACTCTCTGACATATCTTTGTAATCAAAATGGAAAAAGATCGCAGTGAAGCTCACGTGAATGAACTGGTGGGCGGGGTTACAGAAAGAGGTCCGCAGCAGCTTCATGCCGGCAACAATCATCAGGAAAATGTCCCAGCTGTTGGGAAAGAAAGAAAAGAAGTGGTCAAGGACAGAGGGCAAACTACCAGGTGAGTTACAATAGCTAATGTTTCTTGCGCATTTACTGTGCGCGGTGCACTTTACAGGCATGAAAAGCCAAGACTGGTGGGGAAGGCGGACAAGGTAGGGAGTGGGCTCTGTCATTATCCACATTTGTCAGAGGAGCAAAATGGAGTCTTAGAGTTTGGGTTCCTTGTCTAAGGTCTCACGGGGCGGGGCGGAATGAAACTCAGTCCCAAGGGACTCTCAAGCATAGACCCTTGGCCATGAGAAGCAGCTCCTTTCCGCCACGTGATTTTCACGGTCCCCTGTCCTTCAGCAAGGACACAGAGCTCCCTTGGAGCTTATCTGAAGGACTACTGCAGTGACAGTTTCCATGGAAAGCTGGACAGCAAGTGAGGAAACAGAGCGTGTTTCCCGCTTAGCGTCTGCTCAGTGTAGCCTCTTTTATTATGGAAGACTCTTACGGAAGCAGTGATAGAATAGTACTTAATACTAAATTCGGAAAGAAAAAAAACAGTATCTCAACAAAGCCCTTTTTGCCTTTACATGTTAATTTCTAATATTTTTCAGCATATTTACCTCCCCGGTGAATGTAAGCTCTCTGGGCTCTGCCCCCCCTCCTTTTTATTCTGCTGAAAATGATACTATCGACATTCCCCCCCACCCCCCGCCCGGCATTGGCCTTTTTAGTTAAGGAACTCATCAAAGTAGTCCAGCAAGGAGATACCAGGACTTTGCTTCGAGGCCTGGGCTCCTGGATGCTCTTGTCTGGGGAGTCAGGTTTTTAACCTGTGTAGGGAACATGTGTTATACGAACAATTCTAGCAGATGTTGACGCCAACAATGAAAAATCTAACTACCTTCAGCTTGGAAGGTTAATGATAACAGCTCAGAATATCTTGACTGAAGGAAAGCTTTGCACATTTTTGGGCAGACTCCTACACTGTCCCCCCTTAATACAATCCTACTTGGGACCTCATAAAGAAAGACAGAGATGGGAATATTTTCCAGTGAATGGTTGCACTTAAAAGAGAGAGGTTTTTTCCCCCTGGCTAAATACAGAAAACTGGGGCTATGCCTCAATTTCCCTAAGCCTAGAGGGATCCTGGGCTCTGGACCCTTTTCAGCATTATTATTATCTTGTCCCAGGATGACGGCATTCAAAAAATGCTTTTAAAGTCTTTGCACCCATCAAGTGCAACACTGTCATTTTTGTTGTCAAAAAGATCTAATAATGTTGGCAATTCCATTTACCTTGCTGCGATACTTCATATGCCTTCAGACCGAGGGCTACAATTGTTTTCACTTTGCCTGAGGATGCACCCAGTGAGATTTGCTCAAGGCTCAACTGAGAAAAACTAGCCCTTGATTACATGCAGATTTGGGCTGCGTGGGAATGTTTTCATGTTAACTTCAACATAAAACTTTCAGGGTTCCTGCAGCAAGGTTGAGCACTGCTCCAGAACCTGCCTTTCTTTTCCAGTAGACAGCTAATGCCCCTGATAAAAATACAGTATAAAAGCATGACTTTGGGTCCAGTTGCCTTTGACAACAGCCCAGGATACAAGAATCTCTACGCCCAATGACAAGATATCTTAAGATTAGGGGTATTCTTATTTGGGTTTTCAGAGGAGACTGGTGATTTGGGAGGTTATTCAGGCCAAATCTAAGTGAGGGTCAACTCTTAACTTTGTGTTCTCTGTGACTATGGTTAAAATGAAGAGCATTAATTTTATGTTTATCAATGATGACTGGTTTACACTGTGGGAGATCTTAAGGACTGATGTTTATGGCCTTTATAACATTGCAAGAGGAATGGTTACAGTTAAAATAGTTCAGAGACGGAAAGTTTAATAAAGGCTGATATAGCAGTCAGTGAACATGGCCTGGGACAGCTGCAAAGTCCATTTAGATCAAGGTACCACGATTCGGCCACTCATCCATTTACCATCCCCGATTTGATCATTCATCTACCCAGCCATCTAGGTTGGAATTAAGTCGAATAAGAAGCCGGGCCTGTTAGTGAGGAGTTCACTGCCTATCTGGTACAGTGGTTCTCACTGCAGGGAGGGGAGGGGGATTCTGTGGTTAGAAACAGGTTTCTGGGTGATCCTGACGTACAGGCTGTTGTCCTGCTTGAGAACAGCTGGTCTAATGGGTACTTGGAATTATTATTTTTAAAAAAATTTAAAGCTTATTTATTTTGAGAGAAACAGAGACAGTGTGAACAGGGGAGGGGCAGAGAGAGAGGGAGAGAGGGAGAACCCCAAGCAGGCTTCATGCCACCAGTGCAGAGCCCAACGTGGGGCTCGAACTCATGAAACTGTGAGATCGTCATTGACCTGAGCCAAAACCAAGAGTTGGATGCTTAACCGACTGAGCCACCCAGGCGCCCTAAAATTATTTTCTAAGGCTTCAGTTGGATGCCTCAAGAATTTGATGGAATTGTCAGCTTTGGGCTCTAAGAAGAATAGTTTTATTCGTATCATCTAGGATTTGAGACTATTTGGAGGTACCTAGCTAAGTGCTGGTTTCTGACGTTAGTGTCTGGAAAAAAACATTAACGGGGGTGGAGAGTATTATTACTTGAAACTGGACTCTCTCCAAACTCTTTGACTCTGCCTGATTTCCAACCCTTGCATCCAGCCTCTGCCAACAGCCAGAACTGAAGGGCCTCAACCTGTAGGCTTAGCTTGACGTCCCAGTCCTGAGGTCGGAAAGCCAGAATTTTAAATCCTTCAGCTCGGTACTCCAGGAGGGCAGCACTGGTACCCTCTTTGCTACTTTGGTTCTGATTGTAAGCCCTCGTTCTAGAAGCCGAGGCTCGGCCTTGTTCCGGGAGGACGTCGGGGTCAGCCAACATTGTGCCACACCGGAAACACCTGTCATTAGGAAACACCTGCCCCTAGGGAAAGCACTCGAGATTCTGGATGAGGAGTCATCTCCGGGACTGGGTCCCACCCAAACTGGGCAAGAGGGCAACAGTCCTGCTGTCTGTGTTCTTTATCCAGTGAGACTGATTTTCATCCCTGGATCTGAAGTCCAGGATTTTAAATACCAAAGGGCATGACTTGGCCTGGCCTAGCCACGACAGGTCTGAACTGGAAGGAAGGCAGAGTCTGATAAAGACAGGAAGGTTATACGACCATTCCATTCAGTGTCTGCTTCGTGTGACCATGAATCCACTCAAAGTCCAACAGAGTGTTCAAATGTCTTTTATCTCAGCTTGCTCAATCTTTGGCAAACATTAATTAATTTGTCCTCATCACCCCTGGAAGGAAGAGTAGGTTTAAATTAGTATGCTTGGGATTATGCACGAGAATTGACTTGGGCACATAATGTTTAAGCAACGTGACTTAATAAGCAAATCTGGGAAAGGATGTCTTTCGCATTCTCCTACTTGAACTTATTTGACCAGGCACTTCAGCCTTCTGTCAGAGCAACAAATCCACAGATTATCGAGAAGGATTTCTACTTGCAAATTCAGAGTTAATTTTAATATATGAAACTAATAACTCAACTGTGCATTGTTAATGCTTTGCAAAAACACGGGCATCTTGACGGCATGACATCTCTGTGCTCCATGTTTTTTTTTTTTTAATTGTGAGGCTTCTCCTGATAAATGCAGAGAGAGCAGTGACAGTGATCAATCTTCCCCTCCCTCAATCAGAAAATGATAGAGGATTTGCTAAATGAAATGACACGAGGCCGTTCATAACGCTCTGAGCGTGATGGTAAGAACTCCAGGAACTCCCAGAACCACACTGTGCTTCCGCCATCTTCCTAAAGCTCACTGACTAAGTTCTTGCAGGAGCATTTTCAAACTGACTGTCATTTATTTGCAACATCACTTCAAGCAGATCTCACTTCATTTCCAGCCCACTCCGTAATAACCATCAAGCTCATCCAGCGAGTTTGAGTAAAAGACCGCCGTGGCTTACGTTTACGTGGCCAGTAAATTAGTAGATGCGAGCGAGCTTCTACTGTAACCTGTTTAGAGAAAATCCACCTGGGTTTGAAATCATTGTGATCGAAACCATTACGAGAATAAACGATTATTCACTTACTGGGTACCGAGTCTCCGGTAATTGCTTATTGAAAATGCATCAATAGTGAGGGCATTCAGAATTATTGCTGGGTACAAGATATATTTTTCAAAACACTGAAGCCAGACATAGAGCCTTTCAAACCACATTAAATGGGCGACATCTGAAAGAAACACAAAAACCACTTAGAACAGCCACTGATCAGGTTATTTTTCTTTAAGTACATGTGATAAGAAGTAATATCCCCCCTTTTCATTCAAAAGCTGCTGATTTGGAACTCCAGATACTAGATAGGATACACCAATTTTCTTTCCAGGCAATTCTTAGCTTTGTTTCTCCATAGTTCATAAATAATAACTTACAGTAATAGAGACCAGCATCCCAATTCTTCAAGTCAAGTGATTTTTCCATATTGTAATTATTACTGGGACCCATGAAGTAAGCTGTCCTATATTAAGGCATCTCAGAGTAAGTAAGTGTATACAGCAAAGGATGAAGAGTTGAAAAATAGTCCCATGGGCCCATCTCCTCTTCATCTGAGGACACTTCCAAGGCTGGGCTTTCTTCTCCCCCTTTTGAGTCTTTAGATCTACACTCAACCCCAGGCAATATATACAAATAAGAGAAAGCCGGTCCCCAGGCCCCATCATTATGAATGTATTACATTCTTGGGAACCCTCAGGAGCACCATAAGGAGTGACATCTATTTCCACAAGGGCTAAGGCTTTGAGTCAGCCTAGTCTGGGTTTGCATTCAGACTCTTACCAGCTACTAGTGTGTGGTGGTGAAATGTTAACTCGATCTTTCTGAGCCTCAGCTTGTGTGCCCAGCCCACTGGGTGAGTCGGCTGCTGGGGCAGGGATAGCCCCTCTTTCCCACCACTCAGGGTGGGGAAGGAATGTGCCCCCCCGCCTCAGGATGGGGTCATGTAGAATGCTTACTTGCAGTGCCTGTCGCCCACCTCTGGCTAGTTTTCTTTCTTTCTGAGGAGGAGTGGCTGGTCCAGTTGGTCAGAGCACAAACTCTCTTAGGCCACAGCATCAGAGGGAGAGGAGGAGGACACTACCTCCCTGACATGTAGGGGTGAAGTAACAGAGCCGAGCACTCCCCTGCTTCCTGGCTCCAGGAGGAGAGCACTCCTGGTTCAGCCCAAGGCCTGTAGGTAGGCCTATCTCATTCCCCGCTGAATCTCTCTGCTACTAACTATGAGGCTAAGACAGTCCCCAATCCACCAGCCAACAGCCAGGAAAATGAACCACATTTGGTTCTCCATCTCTCCACAGCAAGTCTCAGAGGCCATACCTCCACAGGGCAAAGCTGACTCCATCGAACTTCCAGAATCAACAATTGATAATATAAGACTTAGACCTCAATAATCTATAGTAAAAAAAATTAGAGGGTCATGTCGTTTTTACAATATTTGGATTACACAAGAATCAACTTATGAGAAACAGTTCACACTCACCGTGCAGAGGGACATGGCAGTGATGGAGAATGGGCTGTCCCCTCCAGGTGTCTTAACCACAGTTGGGAGACACATTACCTGCTTCCAACATTTTCACCGGGACTTTATGTAAAGGATCTCAGGAAGCAACACAAACACACACATGTAACCACACACACATTGGAGCTGATATTTTACTTTCTTATTTAAATGCCTTACATATCTGAGTAAGAGTGTACCATCCTTACACCTCAGAAAGACCAAAAGCTATCCTCATTTAATTAAAAATATGAGGAGAGGTCGGCATTCAGGAATCTTACTCAAAAAGAATTAATTTGAATGAGATACAACTGTTGAGGATGGATACATGGGAAAGAATAAGAACAAATATGCCAATGATTAATCAGTAGGAGAGAGATGCAGTGAGAAATCATGAAGATAAAAATGAAAAGAAATTTTAATGATACATGAAACAGGGAGGAAGACTGGGTATCTGCCCAAAGAAAATGAAAACACTAATTCGAAAAGATACATGCACCCCTATGTTTGTTGCACCATTATTTACAATAGCCAAGGTATAGAAGCAACACAAGTGTCCGTCGACTGATGAATGGATAAAGATGTGGTGTGTATGTATACACACACACACACACACACACACATATATATAACAGAATATTACTCAGCCATAAAAAAGAAGGAGATCTTGCCATCTGCAACAACATGGATGGAGCTAGAGGGTATTAACACTAAGCAGAATGCATCAGTCAAAGAAAGACAAATATCATATGATTTCACTCACATGTGGAGTTTAAGAAACAAAACAAAGAAAAAAAGAGAAAAACAAAAATTAGACTCTTCTTTTTTTAGTTTATTCATTTTGAGAGAGAGAGCACACACAAGCAGAAGGGGGCAGAGAGAGAATTCTAAGCAGACTCCATGCTGTCAGTGCAGAGCCAGATTCAGGGCTCAAATCCATGAACCAAGAGATATGGCCTGAGCCAAAATCCGGAGTCGGACGTTTAACTGACTAAGCCACCTAGGTGCCCCCTAAAATCAGACTCTTAAATAGAGAGAACACACTGATGGTCACCAGAGGGGAGGTGGGTAGGGGGAGGGGTGAATTAGGTGACGGGGATTAGGAGTACACTTACCACGGTGAGCACCGAGTAGTGCTGAATCACGGTATTGTACACCTGAAACTAGTTAACACTGTAGGTTAATTACACTTCAACCTAAAAAATATATATACACAATGGAATATTGCTCAGCCCTAAAGAAGAATGAGATTTTGCCATTTGCAACAACATGGATGAACCTGGAGAAAAGTCAGACAGAGAAAGACAAATACCGTACGATTTCACTTCTATGTGGAATCTAGAAAACAGAACTAAGGACAAACAAAAAAAAAAAAACAGAAACAGACTCTTACATACAGAGAAAGTGGAGGTGGGTGGGGCATGGGCAAAATAGGTGAAGAGGTACAAACTTCCGGTTATGAAATAGGTAATTCATGGGGATGAAAAGTACAGCGTAGTGAGTATAGTCAGTAATAGTGTAATAACTTTGCATGGTGACAGATAGTAACGACACTTCCCATGGTGACCACAGCGTAATATATGGCATTGTCTGTGTCACACACCTGAAACTAGTATAACACTGCATGTCATCTCTACTCCAGTCATTAGAAAAACAGCAAGGATGTTGGATAGGAATTTAACTTCCGGTATTCTTAATGGTGAATGCATTGTGTTTTCTGGTATAGATTTGAAAATGGGCTCTTTCATAATGAATGAAGTGTTTTACATACAATTAATGAAATCTAGGTATATTATATATTCTACATGCCGATAAAAGGGTTCTCATCCTTTGTGAAAGTATATGAAAATTAGGAAAACCAAATCTTCACGATGTCTCCCCCATCCCTTCAGGCAAATGACATGAACGCCTACTTCTAGAGAAAACTGAGGCTATGAGCCTCATCTTCCCACCCGTCAGCTACAGACGTATTTGTAGTCACATACACCTGCTCAGTCCTCCCCAGGTTGAGCGTCCACTGAAGCTCTGAGTCCATTCTCCCTGATGGCTGGTTCAGGGGTCACTGCCCAGAGTAGCTCCTTCCTGTTGGCAAGTGGCAATATTCCAGTCTTTGCCAGATTGAAAACTTGCTTTCTGCTCTGCTCTTCCTTTAGTTCTCACTCTGCCTTTTTCTGTACAGCTTCCTGGAGAGGCTGTGAATGTCCATCGCAGGCCCCTGTCCCCTATTTACTGCTGAAACTTCTGCACCTGGATATTTGCCGCTACTCCTGGCCAGAACTGTGTATGGAGAAGCCACCAGTAACCTCCCAAATGACAAATAACTGATCCTTCTCAGTCTACCTTACTAGACCTTTCTGGGCATAAAACATCACTGGTCCTTCCTTCTATTGAAAACTCTCTGTCCATAGTTTCCCCATGCCACCCGTTCCCACTCACACTAAACCTCTGATACTACTTTTTCCATTTTCTCTGCAAACCCCTCTTCCCTTACTTGGTCATTGGCTTTCCTTGGACCTCTGTATTTTTTTTCTCATTTTCTTGAGCTGATGCCCTCAATACCCTTAACTTAAATGATTCCATCCCTGCTGCTGACACTCAGATCTATAACTCTCAAACTTCCATCTGTCTCCTGGCCTCCAGATCTAAATACTCAGTGAATGGCTTCATCTGATGTCCCCAAGGAATCTCCAAATACACGTCAAAACTGAACTTGTCAACCTCCACACATCTGCTCTTCCCCACACATCCTTTATCTTATTTAATGACACCTGCATTCACTTAGCCATGCAGGCAATATACCTTGGGGTCATCCTAAGTCAGGTCTTTTCAATTTTAACTGCATATTGGAACTACGTGGGAACAAGGCAGAAACATGCTGTCCTAGATCTGTGATGCTCAAATGTCGACATGCAAATAAATCACTTGGGGGAAATGCAGAATCTGACCCAACGGGTCTGGAACGGAGCCAGACCTTCTGTACCTGCTAGTTCGTAACTCTCCGGTCATGATCATCTCTTCTACACTAAGAGTCTATACTTAACTGGCTACCTGAATCAGCCATGCTGGATTTTTCAAAACGTTTTCATTGAACTTCTTCATTTACAGAAACCTGCATACATGTAGGGCTGTTTCCCTAGCATGTAGAGGAAGAAGAAACACTCTTGAAGCCCCCCACCTGCTTACAGTAACTGCCCCCCAAGGTAACCAGTGCCCTAACCTCGAACACCACTGTTTAGTTTGCCTACTGTTCTTTTGTATCTTTTGTTCAACCTGTGTTGAGATTCAACCACATTTTTGTGTGTAATCGTCATTCGCTCATTCTCACTGCGGTACAACAATCTACTATACGAATAGACACAGATTATTTTTTGAAGCTACTGTTCACAGGCATTCATGTTGGTTACAGTTTATAGCTATCATGTAGAGCGCTGCCATGAACATTCTTGGGCAGGCCTTTTGATAAACATGTGTGTACACTTCCGGGGTAGAATTGCTAGGTTATTAAGTGTGTGTGTAGGAAGCTCTAGGAGATTTTCCAAAGTTACGGAGCCAATTTACACTCCCACAAACAGTGCAAAGAGTTCCTTCTGTTTGTTTCCATCCTTGCCAAAACGTTTTCTCTCTCCTTCATTTTAACTACACTGTGGGTGTAGAGTGGTATCATGTTATGGTTTTATTTTGCATTTCTCTGATGACTAATGCAGTTAAGTGCCTTTTCATGTGTTTGCACCATTTGGCCATTTGGATATATACTTTTGTGTAGCGGCTTTCATGTGTGTTGCCTGGTTCTTTTTCCTATTGGTTTATATGTCTCTTCCTTACTGATTTCTAGTATTAGAAGTCTTTTCTTCACTGACTTTTAGGAGTTCTTTGTATGCCTTAGGTATGACAGATATATGCAACAGAAATATCTCCCACTTTATGGGTTGTTTATCACTCTGTTAATCGTATCTTTTGTAGAAAAGAAATACTTAATTTTAATATGTTCCAACTTCTTTTTTTTTTTTTCATTTTGGAGTCTTTTGTGCTCTGTTTATTTTATTTTTTTAATCTTTATTTTTGAGAAAGAGAGAGAGACAGAGTACAGGCAGGGGAGAAACAGAGAGAGGGAAGCACAGAATCTGAAGCAGGCTCCAGGCTCTGAGTTGTCAGCACAGAGGCTGATGCAGGGCTCGAACTCATGAATCGCGAGATCATGACCTGAGCCGAAGTCGGACGCCTAACCGACTGAGCCACCCAGGTGCCCCTTTTGTGCTCTATTTAAAAGACAAAGATCATAAGCATGATCTTCTATGTTTCCCCTTAGACATTATTGTTTTACCTTTCACATTTACATCTGCAAGCTATCTGTAATTGATTTCATATATTGTAAGATAGGGATTGAGACTGATTTTTTTTTCCCCATGTGGATACCAAATTGACCATCACGATTTATTGAAAATAATATTTTTAAGGTTTATTTATTTATTTATTTTGAGAGAGAGTGTGCTAGTTGGGGAGGGGCAGAAAGGGAGAGAATCCCAAGCAGGCTCCGCACTGTCAGCACAGAGCTTGATGCAGGGCTCGATCTCACGAACCTTGAGATCATGACCTGAGCTGAGATCAGGGTTCGGATGCTTAACCAACTGAGCCACCCAAGGACCCCATATTGAAAATGTCTATTTCCTCCTGCACAGAAGCGAACCTCGCTGTTGTCTATGCCTTTATATGGGCTGGGTGCCTTGCTGGAACATCCTTCTGTATTTCCTGCTTAAGGAGCTCCTAGTCTTGCCTGCTCCCCATGCCCTTGGCCATCCCCAGTACAGTTGCTACCAGCTATCTGCCAAGGCAGTGCATTTGGAGTGCCCAGCCCAGTGGAAGGGTCTAATCACTGACAGTGTTTAGAACTATTGGCACATGGTGAAAGTAAAAAGGAGTCCACATTTTGACGGGCGTTATTATGGTTTTAAAATTCTTTAGAAACAATGCACGTCCCCCTTTCTGCCTGTGCTGGGCAGACCCTGCCATCTCCCTACCACTGGTGGTCCACTGCACTGCCACGTAGCGAGGACCCATGACGCTTCTGCCAGGCACTGAGCCAGATTCTGTATATATTACCTTTAGTTTTCAGGCAGAATATGTCATTCCTTTGTGCCATCACTAAGCACTGTGAATTCTCTAATTATAGTACCTGTCACACCACGGAATATTCATTTAAATATTAATCTCCCCACTAGACGGTGGGTTTGTCAAGAGTAGATGCTATGTCTTCATTGGTTTAGAATGCCTGGGCAAGAGTTAGAGTTCTGTAAACGCTCATCTTACCATTTTTAGTGTTCGAGGGAACTCTGAATAGTTAAACTGTACAAAAAGCAGCCCCTCGGCATTACTTTTTGAATACAAAACAAAAAGCTTCCTCACTATAACATACTAAGCAATATTTCCTGTTTTAGTCTCTCCTGAAGTCCAATCAGGTACATTTAGGTTTCCTTCTATGTACATTATCTTTTCTGCTTTCTCAATTTATAGGAAGTCAATGGTGTCAGATTGAGCCATCACATCAATGCAATCCAGCCTGCTTATAAAAATACATTTACAGACTTCTATCAACAATCGTCACCAATTCAGAGAAACATGACAACCTTAGCTAGATTCCTGCAAAAATATGTAAATTAAGGAAATATAAGCCAACCTCATGCTGCAGGGCTGTTAGAAAAACATCTGAATTCAAAGAAACATCTGAGCAGCTCGTCACTGTAGAATGCCTAGTGCCATGCGGATGGGGGAGTGCGATCCAGGCTTTCAAATGCTTGTCATATTTGCTATCAGACCATGATGTTTTCCAGTGAGTGGGGATAAGGCTGATTTGAGGTCAGGGACACAATTTCATTGCAGTCCTGGCAAGGATCGACTGCAGATAATGATAACAAATATGGGTTTTCCATACGAATTTTAGTTTATCCATCCCAGAAACACATAAAGCAATGAATTTCAAAAAATATATACAGAAATCACTAATAAGATCTGAATTCACCATCCATGCTTTCCCAAATATTGATTCCGCGAGATTTAACCCTCTGTGGTACCTGGAAGGGAGGGATGTGTGTGAAACTGTATCACAGACACAGCTGTGAGGCATGTGACTAGACATCCCGGCTCTAAGAAGTTTTAGATTGTAAGCACCATTCTGTAGTTGGACTTTGGAAGAGCAAAGTCTTAAGGACTGCGTTTAGTATGGACACAACATACATGAACAGTTAAAGCCTTGGATCTTCAAAGGTCATGACGGGTGCTTTAGTCAGAAGCAAACATGATAGCTACAAAAGAGTTCTATGTCGGACTCTTGAAGAGCACAAAGCAATTCCAAAGAACTAGAAACCAATTCATTCATAAGTTATAAAAAACATCTCCTAGACTATAGATGCTGGCGAGGATGCAGAGAAACGGGCACCCTCCTACACTGTTGGTGGGAATGTAAACTGGTACAGCCACTCTGGAAAACAGTGTGGAGGTTCCTCAAAAAATTAACAATAGAGCCCCCCTATGACCCAGCAATAGTACTGCTGGGAATTTACCCAAGGGATACAGGAGTGCTGATGCACAGGGGCACATGCACCCCAATGTTCACAGCAGCACTTTCAACAATAGCCAAATCATGGAAAGAGCTGAAATGTCCATCAACTGACGAATGGATCAAGAAGATGTGGTTTATCTATACAATGGAATACTCCATGGCAATGAGAAAGAATGAAATCTGGCCATTCATAGCAACGTGGATGGACCTCGAGGGTGTCATGCTAAGTGAAATAAGTGAGGCAGAGAAGGACAGATAACATATGTTTTCACTCATAAGTGGAACAGGAGAAACTTAACAGAGGACCATGGGGGAGGGAACGGGGCGAAAATAGTTGAGGAGAGGAAGGGAGGCAAATCACGAGAGACTCTTGAATACTGAGAACAAACTGAGGGCTGATGGGGGAGGGGGAGAGACGAAGGGGGGTGATGGGCATGGAGGAGGGCACTTGTGGGGAAGAGCACTGGGTGTTATATGGAAACCAACTTGACAATAAACTATAAAAGAAAAAAAATCTCCTATTTATTTTAACAGCACCCTTACTCGGGGCCACAGAAAAGACTGAGCTGGAAGCCAGGTCCCACTGCGTTATTCAACTCTAGTTTCCTACCCGAGGTGCTGCAAGGGTGTGAAAGTGACAAAGGTGATACGGAAGCTGCCATGTGTAACCCACTGATTCTGAATCTCTGGATGAGAGGCCAGAGGATCCGCCTTATACTGTCTGCACACAGCAGCAAGCACAGGTGTACGTACTGTATATTAAGGGAAGAACATTCTACGTAAAGATGTATCCCAAGGCATGGCACCCTGGCCGGTGTCAGAACAACATCTAGCCAAAGCAGCGGTGGAGAAGGATGTGGAAAGGGCATTAAAAGAAATATACAGGCATAACAGGGAGCAGCCCCAACTCCTTTTGACTCCAGGTTCTGCTAATCCTTTATGTTGAAAGAAAATTAATTTCCCTTTAAATGTTCGAGATCTCTAGACTCCTCCCAGCAGGTCCGGGAATCTATTCCAATGAAACGTTACAATCTCTAGATCGGTAGGAAACGTTTAACAGACAAACCGAACTCGTACTGAATGTTTACATTTGCAAGTGGAGGGGAAGCAAAAAGAAAGATGAATAATTACACAGGCGGAAACTAAAACAATAACGTAACTCCAGAATTCTGAATTCTAAAAGACGAAACCGAATGGGGTGACCACAAAAAGCTACTAAGAAGGAAAGCTTACAAATGCACTCGCATGATAAACACATTTCTTAGGGCCCCAAACTGCCTCAGTATTCATACAACATCAAGTTAGAAGGAAAATCTTTGCAACGGTATTTTATAACTGTCTTTTTGTAATGCCCTGAATGTGCACAGAGACCATAAAAAAACCTTACATGGGCATTAGTATTTCTCTTTTCCCTGGAATATTAGGCCCGTGAGGAAAAGAATGCAAGCTAACTATGCCATTTGCAAGTTATATACGACTTATTACAATTGAGTGCTTTAAATTTTCTCCAAGGCCTTTCAGGTTGTGTTTTATTTAGATGCTTACGTTACTAACATAAGTCCTTCTCGGTAATTCAAAGTGAATCAAAAATCTTCGGGATGCTTTTATCTTTAGGGAGATAACTTTCTCCAGTTCAAACCTTGCATACACATGGTTTCTTGCCTTTATAGGGGCCAGGCGTGTTCATCTCCAGACGTGTGCTGCTCGGTTCTAATGGCCCTGTCACCCTGCGGCAGCTAAGGCGGAGACACCCTGCAAAATGGAATGACCACATCCAGGCTGGTGGCATCCCCTTATTAGAGGCAATTGCTTTTCCCTACGAGTGCTTCTCTCTGTCATCGTTCTTGCTGGGCCGAATCTCAGATTGCAAAGTCCTTAGCACTGTCATGTACACATCACGGTTTACTCTCGAGAAATAGGCTTCGCTTCCAAAACCAGTAGCATGAAGAGGGTAAGGAATCATCCTTAAACGTAAAGCAAATCACATTCCCCTGCTGCTCAAAGCCCTATAATTCTGCTTAGGATAAACCCAAGGTCTTCGTGCCCTTTCCGTTCCTATCAGTCAAAACAGGCTGTGCCCATAGCTCTTCTCCTGCCTGGAATTCTCTTCCTCCAGTTTGAGGGCTAACCCCCCCCCCTTTATCTTTCAAGCCTCAAATTAAATGTCAGCCTCCTCAAAGAAGCCTTTCTTGGTCTTTCAAATCTAAGTCAGAACTCCTTCATATACTCCTTTCCTTCATTGTACTTCAAACCCTGTACGTGTATATTAATCTGTGCGACGAATGTCCATCTCTCTATGACAGCCGGGGGCAGGGCTCCATTGTACTTGGGCATTTAACACTGGACCCTGGCCACAGGAGACGCTCCGTAGATTGGGCAAGATCACTGGTGAACTATTTCATAACTCATTTAACTAAGGCAGACACCCAGGACAACAGAGTCTGATAAGAAGCCGGGGTTTCCGTGGTGTGGCAATGCCTGCCTCGCCTGGGTTCGAGTTTCACTCCGGGCCACAGTGCGCTTCCTCTCAGAAGGTTCACCCCAGGGTAAGGCCATGCCTCCCAGTGCTTCCCCAGCCTTCTGCACAGTCCCTGGCCGGTGATAGGTCCTATCGTTATTTTTGAATGACTCAGTAACTATTACCAGGATCAATATCCTGAAAAACCTCTCAAAGAAATACAAGGTAGTGAAGAGCCACATTCAGGAATCAGAATATTAAAATTTATATTTTTCAAAGAATAAAATTTTTAGTGGTTTTTGACTTTGGGTCATGCCAGGAAAATTGTATTTCTCTTCCCAACCAAGATTATATAATTTGACCTATATTTTCTTGCAGAGCTATTCTGGTTCTTTCTCTCTTCTTTTCCTCCTTTAAAAACTTTTTTTAAAAATCTTTAATCCATCTGGAATTTCATTTGATACAAAGTCTAACTCAATTTTTAAAAATGTTTAGCTCATTCTCCCAAAACTTCCCACTGATTTTTTTTCATTAATTCAATGGGAATAAAAATGCATCCTTCACATCTCCTCAAAGGGATAGAGAAGCTCTCGAGAGAATCAATGCAATAATGTGCTTTCTCCTCTTGATAGAAAGGTCCTCTGCTAATACAAAACCATAATATTTAAAACTAAAACACTACTGAAATCATTTATTAATTTTTCACATGAAGAAGGTTAGGTCAAAAATTTTCATGCGAAAGCATTAAGAGCAACTTTCAAATGTTCTCACTACGAGCACAGGAGGGAAGATATTTCTTGTTAGAACAGCCATCTTGTCAAGAGCAAGGATTTTGCTCTTACTAATTTTTGCATTTTCAACACCAAACACCATGCCTAGTACAATGCAGGTGCTCAATGAATGTCTAATTTGCAAAATCAGAACTTCTCCCCAAGCAAAGTGTGATTTGTACATTTTAAAGTGATCTTGTAACCTACAAGGAGTATGCCACTTGTAAGGAATGTGTAAGCTACAAGATCACTTTAAAACACCATTTCTGTTTCTCCACTGGCATCTCCATATATTTCCCTATCTTAGAGCACTCTGTGGGTTAAGCACTTCAGATAAGACCCCAGTGGAGGCACATCAGGGAGACTGAGTCAGCACTCATCACAGTGGCCTCACCCACTGCAGCTGAGAACCAATGTCATTCCTCACAATGGCCTGATTCTGCCCTTCATTGCACATTGGGCCACAAGAGCCCGAAGCTGCCACATTCCATCCCGCATACATCATATGCATATTTAGACCTCTTGATTTTTAGTGTTAGTGTTTTTACACTGCTCCAATTACTGGCCATTCATTTTATTTCCACATTGTTTTAGAGGTATCCACAGTCTAGGAGAACCCCACTGAGCACTTGGGTAAACACCCTGTGGCTTGCTGGAAAGCTGAGGTTGGCACCTCACCATTGAGCTCTGTCCCCAAACCCTCTCCTTCCTACTGCTGGGCCAGCATTGGCCTGTGCTTCTCCAAGCCTCCTGCAGCCTTGCTCCCCTTTGAGCAGAGGTAACTGGATTCCACTTTCCTTTATTTCCTGCAGCAGCGTGAACCTGATGTTGTCGCTGCCAGTCCCCTGCAGCCCCCTCCAGACTGACACAGAAACATAAGTTCCCCAGTTGACTAGAAGGAGACCAGAGTGGGAGAGTGCAAAGAAACAGTGCCTGGAAGAGGGGGAAGAAAAGGAGAGGGAGAGAAGGTACATGAAAAGAATAACAACAGAGGGAATAATTAATAAGGCAGGCTTCCCACTGACGGTCTATTTTTTGACACATCAGCTCTAAGCCATTCCGCTGGCGTTGGGAAAGCACCGGCCTATGGAAGCATCACAGCACATGGGACTGCCACTCAGCTGACACTAGCTCAGTTCATGCTCCAAACTACTTCGGTCACTTTGAGCCAATGAGCCTTTGAAGAGGCTTCCAGGTCTCTCACTATCACCTGATGTTAGCAACTTTCTATGTGGGGCAAAAAAAGGAGGAGGTAAGAAATATATCCTTCTTCCCAGAGCCATAGCATATGCTTATCACATATACAAAGATGAGACCCTCCCAAAGACCCCAACACAGCCGTTACGTTTTGAAATCAAACAATGCCTGTCATGCCGCAAAGGATTTTTACATAAGATTATTGGGTTTGATTTAATCACCATGGGAATTCTGTGAACGAGGTCATCCAGACAGTACAATATTGCCTGTTGACAAAACTTTCAAAACCATTGAACATATATATCCAGATTATAAAGGGCCACCAACCACCTAGCACAATGGATGAAATGAGGCACAAAGCAAGGTGCAAAATGATTGAATTTAATTCTGGGGAACAGGAGGAGGAGGTGTCTACACTTACTGAATACATTCTGCCTGCCAAGAGCTATGTCAATACTCTACACTTATTATCTGGATTAATTTCATCCCCCAACCAATCTTTCTTGTAGGAACCCCAATTATAAATGACAAAGTTGAATCATGATGGTTAAGCACAATTAGTATGTGATGGAGCCAAAATTGGACCCCATTCTCTGGGCCATGACACTTTCATTCCCTCCTTAACTTTCCAAGGGCCTCCTGCAGGGAAAAATCCGGACACATATAAAGGATTGGGGGGGGGGGCGGTCAGAAAGGCATCAGACTTTCCAGCGGCAGTAGCAGAAGCTGGGAGACATGAGACATTACCTTAGAATTCTTAAAGAAGGGTTTGCATCCTTAGTTGCTACACAATACAGACTAAACCCGACAGTACAAAGTGCAAGGTAGAATGGAAATGCTTTGAGATACACAAAGTCTCAGAAAGCTTCCTTCCCATGCACCCTTTCCCCGGAGCAACTGGAGAATCTGCTTCATTCACAAAGAGGGAGGAAACGAAGAACAATTGGAGCAGGTTCCGGGAGGGAGTCTGGGGAAAAGGGAACTAAAAGATCATCGCAGCTTTGCCTGTGTGAAAAACTGAACTGAGAGATATTTTCCATAGCTATTGGAAAGGCTGGCAAGTAGAAAAACAGAAATCTGAACAAGGAAGGAAAGGTAATCATGGTATACTACTGGACTAGAAGTGAACAGCAGGAGACTTAGTAGAAAAACAAAAACAAAAACCCTGAGTATTTGTTCAAAGAATATTAAAACCATAGAGTGAAGAAGGAAAAAGGGAAAATGTTCATGTACGAGGGAAGATAAGAGAGAGGAATCTTTATTCAGAAAAGGAAGTCAGTAGATGGGCGAATCTGAAATATCAAGAAATAGCAGAACATTACAGTTTCAGTGAGGTTCTCAACTGGTGTTGCTTATAATTTCTATCATCTTTTATCCATTTTTTCTAGTATAATCCAAAAATTATAGCTTAAGCTCTTTAGGCCACCATTTTTTTTTTTTTTTTTTTTTTGCAGAGGGATGAGCCTGTTAGTATAGAGTTTACACATACACTGGAATCCTTCAAACCAGTCTTTACCTTACAAGGCTTTTTCCTGTCAGCCTACAGGAAAGTCTCATTTTGATGACTTAAAGAACACTGATCATTCATCTGTTCATTCAACCAATATTATTGAACACCTACTATGCGCCAGAGATTAATTCAACATTTAGTTTTAGAAGTCACACACTTTCCATTTTATATATTATGTCCAAGCAGTTGGAAACACTTAACCAATGAATAATTGTAACTCCTTCACTTAGGGTCTGGGCATTCTACTTCCTTGTATTTCCTGCAAGGCTGAACACAGTGCTGACCCCACATCACTGTGTGTGTAGCAATCGTGGCTCTTAATAAGTCAGATACTCTTTGATTACAGAACCCACATCTTAGTCATCCTATGTCACTGGTTCACAGGCTTGGGGTCATGTAGGAACTCCGTAATTCTGTTTTTAATGAACAGTATATTCATAAGCATTTTCTGAGTGAATAAATAATGAGTGAATGTCAATAATGGAATTATTCTTTATCTCAATCCCTTTTAACCCCATTAAAACTCACTTTTACACTAAGTGGTCATCAAATCAGAGTACTTCTATTTTTCTTAAACTCTTGAGAGCCAAGAATGATAAAATTAGGGAAATTTCTTCTTCGAGGACCATATAAAATTATGACCCAGCTCCATTGTTCCTTTTCTAAATGACATGATTCCTTTTGAAAGTTCTGAGATAGAACAAATTTTTTTGGCTTTTTAAATTTTTATTTTTTCTGGTTGGTTAACATACAGTATTATTTTAGTTTCAGATGTACAATATAGTGATTCAACATTTTCACACATCACCCTGTGCTCATCACAAGTGCCCTCCTTAATCCCCATCACCTATTTCACCCATCCCCCACCCACCTCCTTTCTGGTAGCCAACAGTTTGTTCTCCATCATTAAGAGTCTGTTTCTTGATTTGTCTCTCTCTTTTTTCTCATTTGTTTTGCTTCCTAAATTCCACATATGAATGAAATCATGGCATTTGTCTTCCGCTGACAGACTTATTTCACTTAGCATAATACTCACTAGATCCATCTATATCATTGCAAATGGAAAGATTTCATTCTTTTTTATGGCTGAATAATATTCCATTATATATATATATATATCTCCATTCATCTATTGATAGATACTTGGGCTGATTCCATAATTTGGTTATTGTAAATAATGCTGATATAAGCATAGGGATGCATGTATCCCTTTGAATTAGTGTTTTTGTATTCTTTGGATAAATACCCTGTAGTGTGACTGCTGGATCTAGGATAGTTCTATTTTTAACCTTCTGAGGAACCTCTACACTATTTTCCACATTGGCTGTACCAGTTTGCATTCCCACCAACAGTGCACAAGGGTTTCTTTTCCTCCATATCCTTGCCAACACCGGTTGTTTCTTCTGTTGTTGATTTTAGCCATTCTGACAGGTGTGAAGTGATAGCTCATTGTGGTTTTGATTTGCATTTTCTTGATGATAAGTGACGTTGAGCACCTTTTCATGTGTCTGTTGGCCATCTGTATGTCTTCTTTGGAAAAATATGTTTGTGTTTTTTGTCTTTTTTAAATTGTATTATTCTGTTTTTAGGTGTTGAGTTTTAGAAGTTCTCTATATATTTTGCATACTAAGCCTTTATCAGATACATTATTTACAAGTATCTTCTCCATTTCATAGGTTGCCTTTTAGTTTTGTTGGTTGTTTATTTCACTGTGCTTTTTATTTTCATGTGGTCCCAATAGTTTGGTTTTGCTTTTGTTTCTCTTGTCTGAGGGAACCTATGTAAAAAATGTTCCTATGACAGATGTCAAAGAGGTTACAGGTTACTGCCTGTGTTCTCTTCCAGGACTTTAATGATTTCAGGTCCCACATGTAGGCAGGTCTTTAATCCAATTTGAATTTATTTTTGTGTATGGTATAAAAAAGTGGTCCAGTGTCTTCCTTTTCCATGTAGCTGTCCAGTTTTCCCAACACCATTTGTTGAAGAGACTCTCTTTTTTTCCAATTGATATTCTCTCCTGCTTTGTCAAAGATTAATTGACCATATAATTATGGGTTTATTTCTGGGTTTTCTATTCTGGTCTAGTGATCTACATGTCTATTTTTGTGCCAGTACCATACTTCTTTGATGATTACAGCTTTATCACATAACTTGAAGTCCAGAATTGCGATGCCTCCAGCTCTGCTTTTCCTTTTCAAGGCTGCTTTGGCTATTCAAGATTTTTTGTGGTTCCATACAAATTTCAGACTTATTGGTTTTAAGTTCTGTGAAAAATGCTGGTGGTATTTTGATAGGGATTGCATTCAACGTGTAGATTGCTTTGAGGAGTATAGACCGTTTAAAAATATTTGTTCTTCCAATCCATGAGCATGGGATGTCTTCCCATTTCTTTGTGTCCTCTTGAATTTCTTTCATCAGTGTTTTATAGTTTCAGAGTACAGGTCTTTCACCTCTTTTGTTAGGTTTATTCCTAGATATCTTATTATTTTTGGTGCAGTTGTAAATGGGATTGTTTTTCTTAATTTCTCTTTCTGCAGCTTCATTATTAGTGTATACAAATGTGACAGATTTCTGTACACCAATTTTGTATAATTGCAACTTTACTCAATTAGTTTATCAGTTCTAGCTGTTTTTGGGGGGTCTTTCTGGTTTTCTGTATATAGTATCATGTTATCTTCAAATAGTAAAAGTTTACTTCTTCCTTGTCAATATGGATGCCTTTTATTTCTTTGTGTTATCTGATTGCTGTGCCTAGGACTTCCACTACTATGTTGAATAAACATGTTGAGCGTGGACATCCTTGTCTTATTCCTGACCTTAGGGGAAAAACTTTCAGTTCCATCCATTAAGGATGATATTAGCTATGTTTTTTTTTTTAAATAAATGGCCTTTCTTATAGTGAGATATGTTCCCTCTAAACCTATTTTGTTGAGAGTTTTATCATGAATGGATGTTGACAAAGTATTTGTCAAATACTTTTTCTGTGTCTGTTGAAATGGTCACATGGTTCTTATCCTTTCTCTTATTGATGTGATGTAGCACATTGATCAAGTTGTGAATATTGAACCACATTGGAGTAAATCCCACTTAACCATGGTGAATGTTTTTTTTTAATGTATTGTTGAATTTTGTCTGCTAGTATTTTGTTGAGGATTTTTGCATGTATGTTCATCAGGGATATTGGCTTATAGTTCTCTTTTTTATCTAGTTTTGGTATAATAGGATAATGCTGCCCTCATAGAATGAATTTGGAAGTTTTCCATCTTTTTCTATTTTTTTTTTGGAATATGTTTGAGAAGAATGGTTATTAATTCTTCTTTGAATGTTTGGTAGAACTCACCTGTGAAGCCGTCTGGTCCTAGACTTGTTTGTTGGGAGTTTTTTGATTACTGATTCAATTTATTTGCTGGTTATAGGTCTGTTTAAATTTTTTACCTTCCTGTTTCAATTTTGGTAGTTTTATGTTTCTGAGTTGTCCAATTTGTTGGTATATACTTTTCCATAATATTCTCTTATTATTATTTATATTTCTGTGGTATTGGTTGTTATTTTTCCTCTCTCATTTGTGACTTTGAGTCCTTTCTCTTTTTTTCATGATAAGTCTGACTAGAGGATTATAAATTTTATTGATTTTTGTTTTCAAAGAACCAGCTATCAGTTTCACTGACCTGCTTATTGGGTGTGTGTGTGTGTGTGTGTGTGTGTGTGTGTGTTTAGTTTCTGTATCATTTATTTCTTCTTTAATATTAATTATTTCCTTCCTTCTGCTTTTAATTTTGTTTGTTGTCCTTTTTCTAGCCCCTTCAGGTGTAAGGGTATGTTGTTTATTTGAGGGTCTTCTTGTTTCTTGAGATAGGCCTGTATTACTATGAAGTTCCCTCTTAGAATGACTTTTGCTGTATTTAAGAGGTTTTGGACCATTGTGTTTTCATTTTCATTTGCTTCCAGGTACTTTTTAATTTCTTCTTTGATTTGGTTGACCCATTCATTATTTTGTAGCATATTATTTAACCTCTATGTATTTGTGGTCTTTCCAAATTATTTCCTGTGGTTGACTCCTAGTTGTACGACACTGTGTCAGAAAAGAAAGATGTGTGGTATGACTTCAATCTCCCTGAATTTGTTGAGGCTGGTTTTGTGGGCTGATACATGATCTCTTCTGGACAATGCTCTGTGTGCACTTGAAAAGAATGTGTATTCTGCCGTTTTAGGATGGGGTGTTCTGAACATATCTGTTAAGTCCATCTGCTCGAGCGTGTCATTCAAAACCATGTTTCCCTTGTTGATGTCCTATTTAAATGATCTGTCCCTTGTTGTAAGTAGGCAGCTTAAGTCCCCTACTATTATTGTGTTATTACTGATTAGTTCCTTTACGTTTGTTATTAACTGCTTTATGTAGTTGGGTGTGTAAATATTTATAATTGTTATAGCTTCCTGTTGGATTGGCCCCTTTATTATGATATAATGCCCTTCTTTATCTCTTGTTACAGTCTTAGTTTTAAAGTCTATTTTGCCCAATATAAGTATTGCTACTCTGGCTTTCTTTTGACATCCACTTACAAGACAGATGTTTCTTCACCCCCTCACTTTCAATATACAGGTGTCTTTCGGTCTAAAACGGGGTCTCCTGTAGGCAGCAGACAGACAGGACTTGGTTTTTTTATCCATTCTGTCACCCTATGTCTTTTGATTGCAGCATTTTGTCTATTTACGTTCAAATAAGTTATTGAAAGATATATACTTATTGCCATTAGATAAAACAAATTTTCAAACAGATCCAACTCCTGACTCTTTTGCCACAGTGGCCAATCAATGAAGTCACTTTTCTGGAATGACCATCATAATTCAGGATAATTTGTTTTATTTTCTAAAAATACAATGCTCCTTAAACATTCGGTCTGAGAAGCTCCATACTTGACTAATATGTCATCTGTAGTGCTGTCTGCTCTGTTATCTTGTTATTTCCAGCATGATTCGCTTAGATTAGTGGGGGATAGAGGAGGAAAAAACCCAACCTCACATATCCATTAATATGTCAGTTACAGCCATATCACCACTACGGTTCAACGGTACTACAAGTGATAAAATTTTATTCTTTTAGCTCAAATCTTGGTGAAACATCTTGTTGGAGCTAGTATGGGATAAAGTTTACTTAAATTAGTCTCCAAAGGAAAGGACCGAATTGGCTAAAAAATATGTTTCCATTTACAGTCTTCAACTTGAGCTGCAGTCTGAATTTTATATCAAAGTTTATTTTGTATCTCCAAGTAATTTTATATGTCAAGTAAAATTACGTATCAGAGGTATGTGGAAAGGCAAGTAAACGGAGAGAGAGTACACACAGCAAGGTTGGAGTCTGTTCTAGCAAAACGAGAGCTGATGATATCTAGATGCAGTGCAGCTCAGGAAACACACCTCTATACCCAGCACCCCAGGGAGCAGTGAAGGACCAGCACGAGCAAGCTGACATGTCGCTCACAGTCACTGCAGAGAATTTTATGGAAAGGCGGTTCACGGGAGCAGCTGGGAAGTTAGTCTGCCCCAGTTGGTCAAGGAGGACTTCTGGGGGGATTGATTTTTAAGTTGATTTATGTATTTATTTTGAGAGAGAGAAAGAGAGAGCAGGATGGGCATAGAGAGATGAGATGGAGGGAAAGAGAGATTCCCAAGCAGTCTCCTCACTGTCAGTGCTGAGCCCTATGTGGGGCTCGAACCATGAACAGTGAACTCATGACCTGAGCCGAAATCAAGAGTCAGATGCTCAACGAACTGAGCCACCAAGGTGTCCTTAGAAGGATTGATTTTTAAACAGAGACCTGAAGGATGAGTCAGTGGCATGAGTCCAGTGATGCTTGAAAACGCATCACAGGCACAGGAAACAGCAAAGAGGACAGTCAGAGAATGGGGTGTATTTGAGAAACCATGAGAATACTCAGAATTCAACTGGGATGAGTCTGTTTCAACCCAGGGATTAAGGCTTCGCAGAGCTGGCATTAGACTACGGCATGTCGGATTTAGCAGGACCTACCACAGTGACATGGTCCTGCTGGGCAACACTGATGGAAGTATCATGTTGTCTAAGGGCTGCATACAAACTGCACACGATCAGCCTGTTGGACCGAGAGCTGATGGGGTAGCAGAGAGAGCACCCAGCTGGAGTAAGATGCCCTGGATTCCTTCTGGTCACTCACCAGTCACAGACTTGCTGGGACCCAAGTTATGTCCCTTGACTTCTGTCGGCTTCAGTTTCCTCCTAGGTAAAGGGTGGGATGGGATTATACAAACTCTGAGACGGGGACAGTACATACATCTCATCTCACATGCCAATTCAATGTCCACCACTGGCCCAGTTTTAGGCTTGTTCTCAATGACGTCCGCCATGGGATTAGGGGACTCCAGTGATACGCCACTGACCTGCTCACCCTGCTCTGCTCTACCTTCTCTTCCAGTAATAATATTCTGTGATCCAGTGAGAAGATTTGGGCACGGTTTTCACATTAAAAGGTATACAGTTTGTCTGAATTTCCTGTGCATGTTTTCTTTTAAGTAGAAGAAATAAAGAGCTAAAGACCTAAAAGGCAGAAGGCCAGGAAGAGGAGGCAAGGAAACTGAGGATCTGGATGATACCAAAATGAGTAATAGCTTTTCAGCGAGTTCATACCAACATATTTTAAATATTTGGATTTTCCTTCTAACGCACATAATTTTGAAAGGCAATCTGTTCTTCATTATATGCCTAATTTGTCAAGTCTATTACTCTTGGCTAGATTTCAGGTGGCTTACAAACAGCTAATGCAGGCAAGGGAGAAACAACCACAGAGCCTCTGCCAGAGCCTGTGCTAACAGACGTAAACCCCCAGCCCACCTGCTCACTCGACCCTCAAAGAGGAGACACGAACATACAAACATGTTCGCATTACTTGGGCTTGAATCATGTACAGAAAAGGTCATGAAGGGGCGCTGGGTGGCTCAGTCGGTTGGGCATCAGTCGGTTGGGCATCTGACTGGGTGGCTCAGTCGGTTGGGCATCAGTCGGTTGGGCATCTGACTGGGTGGCTCAGTCGGTTGGGCATCTGACTTCGGCTCCGGTCATGATCTCATGGTCCATGGGTTTGAGCCTCGCATCAGGCTCTGGACTGACAGCTCAGAGCCTGGAGCCTGCTTCTGATTCTGTGTCTCCTTCTCTTTCTCTGCCCCTCCCCTGCTTGTGCATGCACTCTCCCCCTCTCTCTCTCTCAAGAATAAATAAATAAACTTTAAAAAGAAGGTCATGCAGGTTTAAAACACTATGCATTTAAGTAGCACCCAGAATTGAACAGAACATTTAAAAATATGTGTGTGTGCGCACGCGCGTGTGTGTATGTGTGTGTGTATATATATACACACACACATATATATAATGGCACAAATATATTAAGCTTGACCCTTAAGCTAGTGGCCCCTGTTGCAGGTTGAGAAAAGCAAGTCTCTAAGGGCAGAATGGTCGGGTGACCCTTCCCCACCTTCTAAACCCTATATGCGGAGCAGACCCATGAAGCCGTATTTCTCCACTAAACAATCTACAATTTTCCTGATCCGGCTGTTCCAGATTAAGGCAGTTCCCCACACCCTCCCAGAGGTGTTCCTTGAAGAAATGCTCTTGACAGCATTTAAAGTGATCCTTTCACTTCTTCACTTTGAAATTATTTTGCCCCCCTTTCCCTTTGTCACACTAGTCTACCGAAGTTACTGCTAACTAATCTGGTGAATCCAATGCGTCCCTGCAAGTCAGCAAATCTTGGCGCCGCTCACATACTCCTGTGTCCAGACAGGGTGACAACGAGATATCTCCCTCTACAACAGAGATGTTATGATGGACTACAACGTTCTGTGCAGAATCAGCAGCACCAGCTAGTTATAAACTGTGACCCATAACTTCAATGTAACTGAAGACGGGGATAAATCCAATCCTTACGCCATCTGTTGGATCACCGAGCAAGGGAAGAGCTACCAGAGAAATTCCTGAGAGACTTCTTATCTAGAAGAGTCTAATACTGCCTGGATTATCAGGCTATTACATGATCATGACCGGAAACAGTCCCGAGACCCGATGAGTCAACAAAGTATGGGTCTCGGTCTAGGTGAGCAAATCAAGTGAAGCAAAATTCAAGGGCTCAGAGATCCTAAGGATTCAGTAGTTTGGGCTACATCCCTGCTCCGCCCCCAACGCAAACGCTTTGTGGAGGATGGGAGGGCGGTAAAGTGAACTTCTTCCTGGTCCCCGGTCAGCGTAAGCTGAAACAGCACTATCTTCAGGTCTAAATAATAGAAATTAATTTTCCCGAGTACTAATAACCACTTACCATTTTTATAAAACACAGTTGTAATTCACTCCCCTTCAACCTTCTTGTTCTGGGAGCGATACTGCATACTCCAAGGTACACGCTCTCCTTTTTTTTTTTAAATTGTGGAAAAATAGATATAATGTAACATCTACCATTGCAACCGTCGTTAAGTGTACAGTCCTGAGGCATTCAGCACGTTCACATTCGTTGCGCACACTCTCTGCTGTAAAGGGTACCTACCACTACATCATTTTTTCTTAACGAGGGATAGATCACTGACCTCTCACTTCCCGTTGCTGATACTCTTTGTTTTTAAGAACGGGGTGTGAAATCCACATCCATGGATGGTGCTTGCGGAGCTGAGGGAGCATGTAATGGGTCACAAGTCCCACCGAGCCAGCCAGGGCAAACAGCACAACGCTGAGAAATGGCTGTGACACAAGGGGGCAAATGTCATGGGTTAGCTTCGAGGGACAAGGGAGGGATGTCCATGAAGAACATTGCCATGAATTCTCCCCCTCTTCCCTCTAACAGAATAGAGGCAACCCGGGGCTTGTTTCTGAAAATTTCTCCCATACAAAACCCCCTTGAATTGGGGGCCCCAAGTAGGGGGTGGAGAGCTGGTCTTGAAGTTCCAAGTTCGGAGGCCAAGGGGACTCTGCCCTTTAGATTTTGTTACTGTTGTTTTTAAAAGAAGAGGCGGAGAGTAACAAATGTAGCTAATAGACCATTCCTTGTTGGAAGGAGAGCTCATCAGTGTGTAATACTTCCGTTCCTTGTTGGAAGGAGAGCTCATCAGTTGGAAGGAGAGCTCATCAGTGTGTAATACTTCGATAAGGAGACAGTGACTGTTGGAACCTCAAGCCAGAAACCCCATCGAGAGCTCTTCACTTCTGTTTCTCTAGCTGAAAACCATGTTCCCAAACTCCTTTTGGCTCGGGGACCTCTGTCTCCCTCCTGATACGGCAATGCCTCCAGTCCTGCACCTGGAAGTGAGCCGCTCTTCACGGCACAATAGGTACATTCCTTAAACCTCTCCGCAGGTGTCGTGTTTTCCTCCACCAGCTCCCCTATCCTGCCGATGCCCCGGGGGCTCTGTTAGTAAGGAGAATGAGGGGGCAGGGGGAGTGTAAAGTCAAAGGGATACGTACTCGCAAGGACAGGAAGACAGTGCTGGCACTGATTGCAAAGGACAGAACGGCGGCCACCGAGCAGATCATGAGATCCGATTTTAAGATGTCTTTCTGCAAAGAGAGAACTAACTGTAAAGTCTGCTCTTCTTTGTTTCTCTCAGCAACTCTGCTGTCACCAGGTGTGTCAGGACACAGGATACTGACTCTGGAGAACCCACTCTTTCAAGCGCATCACTTACCCGTTATGTTCCCAGGGGCACACATTGGGCGGACCATCAGGGCGAGCGAGGCAAAGGGTGGGGAGTGGGAAATGTACACTGTGAGGTTAGCCTATGTCTGCTGACCATGGCAGGAAAAAAGGGTTCTGCGTGTATTAGAGGTATTAGAGGCATAAGGTTCTTCCCTACGATCATAGGTCAGAGACAGGATGTCATGGTCTGATGGAGGGTAAGGTGCTAATGATCTCTGCCTGGCTTTAGTGTGGCTTACACGCATGCTGTTAGCCAAACAGAAGCCTCTAGCACATTTGTTTATTTCTTCAAAAAAATTTTTTTAGTGTTTATTCATTTTTTGAGAGAGAGAGAGGGAGATAGTGCAGGTGGGGCTGGGGCAGAGAGAGAGAGGGAGACACAGAATCCAAAACAGGCTCCCGGCTCCAAGCTGTCAGCACAGAGCCCGACACGGGGCTCGAACTCATGGACCATGAGATCATGACCCAAGCTGAAGCTGGACGGACACCTAACCGACTGAGCCATCCAGGTGCCCCTGCTTATTTCTTTGGACCAGAACAGATTTCACATTTTAATTCACCAGTCAGATTGGGTAAAGGCCACTTCCAAATAATTTAAATATACATGTATTATGGACACATATGCAGAAAATGAAATGTTAGTAAGTTGCTGATAATTTTCCATCACATAAAATTGTGGCGTGAGCAGGGGCTCCGGAAAACACAGCAAAGGTAGGCCAAAGAATGTCATTAATCCTGCAGCTATATGGAGAATGGCTTGTTAGGACAAATCAGGCACAGTACTGCTGGCCGATAGATATAAAAGAGACATAAAGGACCATGAGAATATTTCTGTCTACAGCAGCCAGTTTACCATGGTACACAATTATTGAACATTTTGAGGTATCACAGAGTTCCCTGAAAAACTCTAAAACCATCGTTATAAATATATCAGTATCTCATATTGAAAAGGAATTATGCCTCTTAAATAATTGTTTTGAATGTTATCTGCCAAGAAATTGTATCTCTGTATATCTGTTTCCCTACGACCCCCTCCCCCCTTTTTTCTTTTCTGGTTTTTAAAATTAAAATGTGGAGTTCTTGCAAGTCGTGCTGCTGGCTTCTGACTGAATTAACAGCCGAAGTGATAGGAAGAAATCAGAAAGGCAGCTTAAATGGAGTAGTAATGACCTTGAACCACCTGATGAAAAAGTCGACACGGCTTGGTTAAAGCAACTAATAATACAGTGAAGAGATACAGTCTCAACATCGATTTATGAATTATCTGCTAAAGTTGTTTTACAGTTCATGTATAGGTATTGAATATAGGAGCAATCAAATAGTGATAAACTAAATTCTAGATTGATTCTTATAATGGTAAGAATAATATAGTAAAAAAAAATAATAAGAATTCCCCTCATTTTGGGGCAGGGCAAATCACAATAATTTTTTTGTCAGAATCTATAAAACTTTTGTGATCACAGATTTTCATCAAAAATTTACTATTAATAAATGGCCAAAATTCAGGTATCTCCTTGCATTTCAAAGATTTACAAAAGGCCAGGCCTCCCCAGAAGAAAGATCTATAACTCACTGTGACTCTTTAGGCTATGAAGGTAAGTTAATTTTTCCTTCCTATTTTACACTGACATGGTTTTATGTCATTTAAAAATTACTGAATGCTTGGGCACTTGAGTGGCTCAGTTGGTTAAGCATCTGACTTCAGCTCAGGTCATGATTTCCCAGTTCCATGAGTTTGAGCCCCACATCGGGCTCTGTGCTGTCAGTGTGGAGCCCACTTCGGGTCCTCTGTCTCCCTTTCTCTGTCCTTCCCCCACTTGCATGTGTGCACGTGTGTGTGTGTGTGTGTGTGTGTGTGCGCCTGCATGTGTGCCCTCTTCCTCTCTCTAAAAAATTGATAAACATTAAAAATTTTTTTCTAATTACTGAATCCTTATCCAAAAGGAAGATAAACAGTTTCCCAAATATTCTAATTTAAAATTAAGTGTTATCTATAAGTGACCAACCATCTTTGCTTAAAGGCAAAATGGTGGGCCATCGGGGCAGCTGGTGAGGGGAGGAGGGTTACATTTCTAGGTTTCTTAAAGCAAGAGAATGAGATCTTATTATTTTTTTTTTCACAGTTGGATGATATACAGGAATTCCACTGATTTTAGTCTTTATTTATGAAAATGTTCCTCCTGCCCATTTCTTTTCTGTATGATTACTTTTATTTTTTTTAATTTAGACAGAGAGAGAGAGAGAGAGAGCGAGCAAGCATGTGCGCATGAGCAGGGGAGGGGCAGAGAGAGAGAGAAAGCGATCATGTTAAGCAGGTTCCACGCTCAGCATGGAGCCTGATGCAGGGCTTGATCCCACGACCCTGGAATCATGACCTGAGCTGAAATCAACAGTGGGATGCTCAACTGACTGAGCCACCCAGGTGCCCCTGTATTGTTATTTTATTTATTTATTTATTTATTTTTATTTAAAAACATTTTTTAATGTTTATTTATTTTTGAAAGAGGGGAGGCAGAGCATGAGCAGAAGAGGTGCAGAGAGAGAGGGAGACACAGATCTGAAGTAGGCTTCAGGCTCTGAGGTGTCAGCACAGAGACCGACACGGGGCTTGAACTCACGAACCATGAGTCGTCATGACCAATGACCAGTCGACCATGACCATGACCAATGAGGTCATGACCTGAGCTGAAGTCGGAGGCTTAACCGACTGAGCCACCCAGGCGCCCCTGTATTGTTATTTTTAAACAGCTCTCTTGAGGTGTGACTGACATACAAAACCTCTGCACATGTACAAAGCGTACCATTTGATGAGTTTTGACATATGGGTATCCCCATGAAATCCACAAAAACAATGAGAATAAGTAGCACCGGCATGATGCCCTGCAGTCTCCTCTCCCAACCTTTTCTAACCTCCACCCCCCTCCATCCTCTGTTTGGAGACAACCACTGATCTGCATCGTCACGGCGGTTTATTTCATTCCCTAGAATGCAATATAAATTTACTTGGAAATGCAACAGATCCAGAAAAGGCAAAACAACTTTGAAAAGGAAGAACAAAGTTGGAGGATATAAAATATCTGATTTCAAGACTGACTCAAGGAATGAGTCAGAATCTATAAAACTTTTGTGATCACAGATCACAAAGTATACACCTTGATCAAGAGAACAAAACAAAGAGCCCAGAATAGACCAAAACATACACAGTCCATGGATTTTAAACAAAAGTGCTAAGGGGAAAAAACACCTTACCTCTAAATGAGGGAAAGGATAGTCCCTTCGACAAATGAAATAATGGGAAAAAACAGAACAACAAAAAACTACCTTGACATTTACTTCACATCACATATAAAACCTAAGTCAACGTGCATTATAAACGTAACAAACTATTAAATTTCTCAAAGAAAACATAAGAGGAAATCTTAGTGACCTTGGGTTCAGCAAAGCTTTCATAAACAAAACACTGAAAAGTGGAACTTTAAAGAAAAAAACGTTATTTGATTGGAGTTCATGAATGTTTAAAACATTTGCTCTTCAAAATACATTGTTATAAAATGAAAAGGCAAGCCAAGGACTGAGAAAAATAGTTGCAAAACACAAAATTTCATCTGTAATACATAAAGAACCTCACAAATCAATAGCAAGAAGCCAAACAATTCCCCCATCCCTATTCCCAGCTGCAAATGGGCAAAGTTTTAAATAGCCCCTTCACCGAAGCCAATGGAAAATTGTAATTATTGAGCTTCTCAGGCTAGTGCTAATTAATGAAACCACAGACCACTCTGTTAGGATTGCTGAAAGTAACATTAGCAAAATAAAAAGGAAAAGGTTCCCTCTTTCCCTACCAAAACCCAGATATTATTCTGCTCCAAAAATTTTATTCCTGAAAATGTTTTTTTCTTAGAAACTTTTATACCTGTGCCTTTATAAAGAGTATGAAATGCAGCAGATTTTTATAAACATATTCATTCAGTGACACAATGCTACTTATTAATACACAACTATAATCCTTATAAGCATCTCTTTTCATGTGCACTGAACTATGTGTCTTTAAATGCAGTACAGTGCAGCAAACATGAGAATATTATTTTTGAAAAGGAATCCTGAAAGCACTTAGGCATCAGGGATTGTTGCTGTGGCCTATGAAAGTAGCCTAAAACACTGTAAAATGTTTGTAATTTTGGTTTTTTTAGTAAAAAATTTTTGCTCATTTAAATATATATTATACGGGGTGCCCAGGTGGCTCAGTCGGTTAAGCGTGAGACTTCGGCTCAGGTCATTATCTCCCAGTCCGTGAGTTTGAGCCTCGCATAGGGCTCTGTGCTGACAGCTCGGAGCCTGGAGCTTGCTTTGGATTCTGTGTCTCCCTCTCGCTCTCCCCCTCCCCTGCTTGTGCTGTTTTTCTCTCTCAAAAGCAAATAAACATTTAAAACAATTAAAAAAATTTTTAAGTATATATATTATATATCTCTGTTTCTAAAAGATGTAAGTATGTGTGAAGTTTTAGTTTTGTTAGACAAAAGAATTACTGGTGCTTCTCTCTTCCTTCATGTGCTTGAAAGGCTAATAATTCTGATTCTGTTGAATTACTTATTTTATTTTATTTTTAATTACTTATTTAAATACGAGTTTTCGAATCCTTGTGTCATTTTGATAAATATCCTAAGTCTTAAAAGATCATACAATATTAGGTGTTTACAAAAATTAGAGTTATGGGGGCACCTGGGTGGCTCAGTGGGTTAAGCATCCGACTTCAGCTCAGGTCATGATCTCGCCATTCGTGAGTTCGAGCCTCACGTCAGACTCTGTGCTGACAGCTCAGAGCCTGGAGTCTGCTTCGGATCCTGTGTCTCCATCTCTCTCTGCCCCTCCCCCCCTCAAAAATAAACATTAAAAACTTCTTAAATAAATAAATAAAAATTAGAGTATGAAACCTCTGAGCAAAATGCAAATTTAGAAGGTCTCTGCACATTTTTAGTATTAATTAACATTTCCATGATGGGAGAACAATATCATAACTCTAGGACACAGAGAAGAAAGGGAGTAGATGATTCATGACCATTGCATCCTGACACTAACAATATTAGCATTTTTATGCTTTCTGGGCCAGTATTTCTGCCTGTGAATGCTGAGGCACGGTTCTAGCTGTAATCATGATGCATATTATGATTATACATCATACATATACATATACATCATACATATTATCTATGCATAGCTTATGAAGGTCTAATCTTAGTGTGCATATAATTATCGTTTTCAACCGTACTTTCTTTTGTGAGTACTACATATATATGTATATTATTGTGTAGACTTACTAATAGTCACTTAATAGTGAACTAATTTTCCATCTTGTAATGACATAAACATACACACCCGTACGTGTACACACACCAATAACACCACAGTGGAAACTCAAAACATTAATTTCATGACTGAAAGGGAACACGCTATATTTAGCGCAAGCATTCCCTGACTGTTAGGTACTAGGTTGTCTTTCATTTTTCACTATGATGAATTATGCTGCAATCATGATCTTGATGTACCTAAATCTTTTTTCATATTTTGAATTCATTCTCTAGACCAACTCTGACTAATCGACTTATTATATTCCAGGTGATGAATTTTAGAATTCTTGGTAAATTGGGCTTTTCCAGATGATTGTAATAATCTACACAAATATAAACAGTGTCTAAAAAATCTAATCTTGTCCCAATTGGCAATATCATTAATTTATGCTGTGCTGATTGAGTGGACAAAAAAATGCCCTCATACTTTAATTTGTATTTCTTTCTTTATAAGAAGGGTAAATATAGTTCTCATAATTACTTCTAAATATTTTGTCCCTAAAGTAATATATATATTGATATCATTTGCTTATAGAGTTTTAACAATTGAAGTATGAGTTGTTGTTATAAGAAAGATATCTAATTTTTGTCAAATTTGCACTGAATATTTTACCAAATTATTTAATTTTATTGCCTTTAAACATATAGAAGTATAAAAGTTTTATGGACTCACATCTGTGTGTGTGTGTGTGTGTGTGTGTGTGTGTGTGTTTTATTTATTTTCATTTTATAGATTCCAGGTCTGGAAAGTCATCCCTTTTCTAGAATTTGAATAAATGCTTGATTTTATTTCATACCTTTTTTTGGAAAATTTTTTTTACATTTTTAAAACTGTGAGCCAGGAATACAAAAAAAGTACATAAAATACATAAATATAATTTTAAAAATAATTATAAAGGGTGCATGGATGGCTCAGTTGGTTGAGTGTCCACCTCTTGATTTTGGCGCAGGTCATGATCTTGTGGTTCATGGGATTGAGCCCTCTGTCAGGCTCCTTGCTAACAGTGCAAGGCCTCCTTAGGATTCTCTCTCTCCCTCTCTCTCTGCCTCTCCCTTGCTTGCTCTCTCTCAAAATAAATAATTAAATTTTAAAGATAGATAGAGACAGATAGATAAAAAATTATTATAAAGTGAGCATCTCAGTAACTACCAACTGGTTCAAGAAATCTACCATGTCTAGGATCCAAGAAATCCCTTTATGTGGCTCTCTGATCACAAACCCTTCTATCCCCTCTTGGGGGTCCCCATCAACTATCCTGATTCTAGTGAAAGTAAGTCTCTTGCTATTTAAACAAGAATGATTTTGCTACTTACATATGCAATTGTTTGCCTATTTTTACCCAATGGACGGGACCGTACTAGACATATTTGTTTGTGTCTTGCTTCCTTTGCTCCACATTACATGGTCAAGACTCACCTGTGCCATTGCATATGGCTCCAATAAGGTCTGGTCCTCTGCTGTATACTACTCATTGCACTGTTGGTGGAATTTCTAATGGCTTCAGTTTAGGGCTCTTATGAATGACTGCTAAGAGGAACAATCTTATATGTTCCTGGTACGAGTGTGCAAGATTTGCTCCAGGATAAATATCTAGGAGTAGAATTGCTGGCTGTAGTGTAGTTGTATCTTCAACTTTATAATCCCAAATTGTTTCCAAAATAGATACAGTAATTTAGACACTACTACCAGCAGTTCATAAGAGTTCCCTTGCTCTAAACTTAGTACTGGGGGAACTTTTAATTTTTTTGTCAGTCTAGTAAGTGTGAAATGGTAACTCAGTGTGGTTTTAGTGTGGGGTTTCCTGATTATTAATTCGTTTGCATACATATTCATGGTTTCAGCCATTTTTATTTCCTCTCTTGTGAAGTGCATGTGCAAGCCTTTTGGCCATTTTTACTTGAGATATCTGGCTTTCTTGTTGATTTATAGTAATTGTGTATCCATCTCAACATTAGTGCTTTATCTACTACACATATTTTAAACATTATTTCCCATTCTGTGGCTTATTTTTTTAAGTCTCCTTTTTGGGCATTATTTGATAAATCAAAGGTCATAATTTCAGTGAACTTCAATTTTTTGTTATTGTGGTTTAAAAAATTCTTTCCTCCCCTGGAAGTATCATAAAGATAAATTCCTTTATTGGGATTCTAAGCACTTTCAGGTTTTGTAATCTCATGTTTAGGTTTATAACCCATCTGGAATTCACTTTTAAGCAGAACATCATAGAATAGGCCTATTCTATTTTGTTACTTATGAAGAACCATTTTTTATCATTCTGTTTCTCCCTCTGTAGTGAGTAGGAAGTTACATTCTGTGTTTCTACTCTAGCACTTAAACTGAACATTCCAACATGCATACCTCACTCACCAGTCTTAAGTTAATCAGTATCTTTATTCATCTCCTGGACGTTATGAAGAATTTTTAAGTCTTGGAGTCCATTTCTCCTTCCATCCAGAGTTGTATGTTACCCTCATATAGTTTTTGTACAGTTAATGTTTGTTAAAATTTACCAGTGTATCGGCCACTTTCTTTTCTCCTTGTTCTTTCTTGCAAATTAGACTTTCTGTCTGAGACCATCTGAAGAACATCACTCAGAACTACACTTGGCAAGAGTCTCTCAGCTTCTGTTTGTGTAAAATATTTTTATTTTGCGCCCCTTCTTTAACGATATTTTCACTGGGGGCACCAGCACAGAGCCTGCTTGGGATTCTTTCTCTCTCTCCCTCTCTCTCTCTGCCCCACCCCTGCTTGTGCTCTCTCGCGCTCTCTCTCAAAATAAATAAATTAAAAAAAATTAAATACCTTTTCACTGGGCATAGAATTCTACCCTGGCACCTACTTTCTTTCCAGGACATTAAATACATCAAACTTCTGGCTTCTATGATTGTTTTTGATAAGGGAGCTTTCCATTCATCATTCATTTGAATATAATCCATTTCATTTTGTTTAACTGCTTTAAGATGGTCTGTGTCTTTGGTGTCTGCAGTTTAACTGTGGTTTGTCCTGTGTGAGTTCTTTCTTCCTTATTTTCCCTCCATGTGATTCACTGGGATTCTTGAGTCCCTAGATCAATATCTTTCATCAATTCTGGTAAATTTTCAGATATCAAGATATCATCTCATCAGACATTGATTAGGCTCCAGTCTCTCTCTCCCAGTTCTCGGGAATTCTGATTAGATATATATTAGATCTTCTTAGTCTCTGTCACCTATCTTTGTCTTTCTTTTGTATTTCCTAATTTTTTGCCTATTGGTTTTGAATCCTGAATCTTTTCTTCTTTCAGTTCACTAATTGTCTCATCAGAGGTGTCTAATCTCATGTGTGTGTGTGTTTCCCTCTACTGCTTCAGTTTTTGGCATTTTTTGTTTGTTTGTTTGTTTAGGAAAGTCTATTTGGTTCTCTTTCAAACATACTGGATCATTTCAGTATTTTCTATTGTCTGTAAGTTTTACCTTTTATTCCTTTAAACACAGTAAGTATAGTTGTTTTAAAATATGTGTCTAGTAGACACAGTATTTGAAGACCTGTGTCTGCTGGCTCCTTGTTTCCTTGTGTAGTTTTACAATTTTTTTTGTGTGTATGAGAACTGCTCATTTCCCTTAGAAAACTGGTTTGGGTAACACTTGTAGACTTAGGAGGAAAGGATCCTCTAGAGAGGATTCGTGTTTGGTTTTGCCATGAGGTGTGTCCAGCTGGGGGCCGCTTCAAATTCACTTCATAAACTTAGGGGTTAGGGATGTTAGAATGTGGACTGAAAGCCCACGGCGGACTACAACAACTCAGGGATCCTGCGGCTGTTGAGTTCAGCACCGAGGCCAGTACCTTGCATTCTTCCGGTGCTGCGGAGGAGGAACTGATTTCTTCCAGTTCACTCTCCCTTCATCCTCCTGCCGAGCGTGGGTGCCTCAGTGCGAGTCCCCAGGGCACACCCTCCTTGGCAGTCTTGGGCTTTCATCTCTCTTCCCCACAGTTTGAGGGCTGAACACCTAGGCTCAAAGAGCAGCTTTCTGTCCTGCTTCCTCCAGGTCTCCCTGTTCACTCAGACTTTGCCTTGATAATTCCTTACCCTTTGGTCACTTTTTTATCACATAGAAGAACTTTTTTTCTTTTTGTATTTTGTTCAGAATTTTCAGTTTTAATCAGCAGAGAGTTTGGCTGTAATAATTCAGCCTGCTGTAACATGAGAGATGGAAAAGTCTAGTTTGATCTTTTTCTTTCCAACTTGCATTGGTGACTGGTGAGGGAGCAGCACATACAATTCCTTTTTTTCCCTCCCACTGCTAAACAATTACCTCAGCCCCATACACTGATTAATCAATTCTTGATTGTGACATGTAATTTTCACATAATACATTCCTATAAATAATTTGTCTCCATTCTGTTTTACTGATTCACTAATCCCATTCTCGAGTCTTGGATGAGTCTCATTTTTTTTCCTTCTGATTACTCAATCTTTATAATATACTCTTAAATCCCAAAGTGCTAAGTTCCTCTTTCTTAATTCTTCTTTTTCAGATTTTTTAAAGCTATTATTAATGGCTATTCTTCTAAATGAATCTTAGAATCATTTCCCCAAGTTGTGAATATAATTCCTCTGGAACTGTTTTGAAATAGATTAAACCTATAAATTTATTAGAAAGAATTGGCATTTAATAAATCTTGACCTTCCTATCTGAAATCAGGTTATGTCTATTTATTACCACTTATTCAGAAGTTCATTTGCATTTTAATAGACTGCTGTGGTTTTCTTTATTTCTGACATTACTTGGTAAAATCTTTATCAATTCATATATTTTGCTGCTGCTGTGAGTGAGATGATGGTTTCACTGTATTTTCTAAAGTTATTTCTGATGTGTTAGAATGCTCTTGTTTTTCTTCATTTCTTTGTCTCTAGGGGTATTTGTGAATTCTCATATTGATCATAATTGATATTTAAAAACTCTGCTGTGTACCTAAATGTATACAATAATGTAATCTACATTTTTTTTTCTTTTAGGACTTAACACAAGCTAGAACTCCCCAAACAATATTCAAAAATATTGTTTTGGCTCCCTATTTTAATGGTGATTTCATGCATGTTTAACTAATAAATATACAGGGGCTTAGTACATTGAATATTTTAAATCCACTGTGACATCTGATGTAGTACTTCATGCTCCAACCCTAAAAAAGAAGCTGAAGAAGCCCTTGTCCCGGGGCGCTGGATGGCTTAGTCAGTTTAGTGTCCAGGTGTCTTGATTTTGGCTCAAGTCATGATCTTATGGTTCCTGAGTTTGAGCCCCATGTCTGGCATCCTCTCTCTCCCTCTCTCTATGCCACTCCCGCACTCGTTCTTCATCTCTCTCTCAAAAATAAGTAATAAAATAATTAATTTAAAAAAATAAAGCACTGGTTCCAAACTACACACACAGCAGATATAGACAGAATGGTGCAGGAGAAATCTAGATGATACAGCCAATGGTTACAAAGAAGTTGTTTGAATTGTACAGATAAGAATGAGGTCATCTGTTTGTTTTGGTGGTGGTCTATTTTTTGGTTCTAGGAACTGAGAAAAATAGAATGGAAGTAGCATATCTGAATGGGTGAAGAGTATAGAGATTGAGGAGGATGAGTGAGGATAGAAACAGAAAGACTAAGGGGCACCTGGATGGCTCAGTCAGTTAAGCGTCCGACTTTGGCTCAGGTCCGATCTCGCAGTTCATGGGTTCGAGCCCCATGTCGGGCTCTGTGCTAACAGCTCAGAGCCTGGAGCCTGCTTTGGATTCTGTGTCTCCCTTTCTCTCTGCCCCTCCCCTGCTCATGCTCTGTCTCTTGCTCAAAAATAAACATTAAAAAAAAAAAAACTTTAAGAAAGAAAGAAAGAGACCAAGCTCATTAGGCAGATGGATAAGAAGAAACTATGCCAGGAGCGGAAAGTTTACATTGTTATTAACTGAGTGCATATGGAAATATGGAAGCCCACTAATGGAGCTCTAGGTATCTCTAGTTTTAGATCAATGTTTCTGGAAGCCCAGTCTGTGGGTACAGGCTTGTAAACATGCAGATCCCCAGTCCTGGCACAGGGCAAATGAATCAGAGTAGGAGGAAGGGCTGGAAGACTGATCTAAGGAGGCTCCTTATTGGCTTCTCATAAAAACTGAAATTTCAGAAAAGGGGAGCAAGAAAGAGACGGACAGATACAGAGAAACAAAATCAGAGACAAGGAGAGAAATCTGGCCCTTGCACTAGGGCACAAAAGGTTTTATATACCAAACTCTAAAAGCTAAATATGGTAGTCCTGTTAAAATATTCTCATTAGACCAGAAGACTTTTCAGAGAGAACACACGTCACATTAAATCACCTACAGGTTATGTGCTCTCCACTATACATAGCGTTTCAAAGGGTATGAAAACTGGGGAAGGGAACACCTAACCCATCACATCTAATTATACTGATGAAACGCTGTCAGCCTCTGCCCGCCAACTTCCTTGGCAGATTTCATTGTTATTCCTGCATTATTTTCAAGGCAACAAATCAGAAAGCATCTTCATCATTCCATGAAATCAAGGAACATTTGGGGAGAACAGTTTTTCTCAGATACCTATGAGAAACCGTTTGGGTAGACAGTGGGCCATTCCATGGCTTTTATGGAAACTGACCTAGGAATGTCAAGTTTGATCTTGTAAATCTCCTGGTGTAAACGTTAGACTGGAGATCAGGTTGCTGATGCGATGTTTAAATGTCAATGTTTTCCTCCCTTTTTAGCTGCCGTCCTCCCGGCCCTAGCTGCTTCACCTCCTGCCCTGCTTGTAAACATACCTCTGCTTGTCAAATTCATACACTACATCCTTATTCACAGTGACTGTGCTTTGGGTTCCTCAATATGTTAGCTTGAACCACACTCACACTCAAAGGCGGGGTTGGGGGGGAGGGCCAGGTAGGAGTTTTTCTAAATGTTATCATGTTGCCTGAGTCCTGCACATTGTCTTGAAATTGCAGATTGCAACTGAACTCTCATCTAAATTCAAGGGAAGGTACTAGTGTCAGGCGCTTGGCACCGTGGATGCCAAGACAAATGAGACGTGCCTTCTGGCTGGGGGAACTTGCAATCGGTGGGTCATTTACTGCTTTCCCATTAATCTGTCATTCCTCAAAAACATAGGTTGGGGCGCCTGGGAGGCTCAGTCAGTTAAGCGCCCGGCTTCGGCTCAGGTTATGATCTCACGGTTCGTGGGTTCGAGCCCCGCGTCTGGTTCTGTGCTGACAGCTAGCTCAGAGCCTGGAGCCTGCTACAGATTCTGTATCTCCCTCTCTCTCTGACCCTACCCTGCTCATGCTGTCTCTCTCTGTCTCTCAAAAATAAATAAAAAACATAAAAAAAAATAGGAAAGGCATGACTTCAAGACAGCAGGTCACCCTGAGCTCAATACTCAAATGAATGGGAGATTACATCATCAATGAGCATTGCTTTTTAAAGTGCTAATGTTTGGAAGAAGATACCAAAGATGCTACCCCTACTCAAAGGATGTTTGAAACCACCCCAAGCCATTTTCCTGGTGAACAGAAAAGAGCATCCTTGTTCTAAAGTCTCTGTGTTCCGTTCTCCCTTCCTTCTTTACCTCTTTCCTTTTCCCCTCACACCATCCCATAGAGTCGCTTCCCTCTCCAAAATCCCAGATGTAAGTTTTAAAACACCAGCGCTTCTAACAAGGGCTGTTCAAGTGTCGACCTTGAACGTGGGAAGAGTACTCTGAGCTCAGCCTGAGACTGAGGCCAGAAAGTGCCGAGAGGACTGTGTGGAGCCCATTAGGAACCAGCTTGGCGGAATGTTTATTTGATGAGCTTTTATTTGCACGAAGCTGGCCTGCTGCTCGGCGCCAGCAGCGGGCAGCATGGGCCGAACTTGTTTCATTCAAATACCCAAGCACTGAAACTGCCATCAACTGAGGACCAACGGAGTGACCGTGGCATGTACCACATCTGCCTTCGAGAGGCTGGTCCACACCCGCCAGGCAGCTCAACAGTCCATGTGTCAGCTATAGACCAAGACAAGGTACCTCTCTCTGCACTGGTGACTGTCATTCCCAGCTAGCCAGGGCCCCGCTGAGAACTGGAGCTAGGCCACCATGTACCAGACCATGTTAAGCAAAACCCTTACATATGTTATGCAACACGAATATCTCACCACTGAGTCCTTCATCTTCTTGGGGAGAGGGTCTGCGGCCAACTCTTCCAGGTTCTGATGTAGAAATTTAGGAAGCAATCTACAGTGAACAAAGGATCTAGAAATGAACAAGCACACAGGTTTCACTCTTGAAAATCTGTGCCCACGGCAATGTTCGAGGTAAACAGCCTCCCCTGAGACTTCACGCTCCCAAATGACGAAAGCAAGGGCTCTCTCCTTTAATTAACTCACCATAAAGAAAAAGAGGTGCATATTCAAGGGATCACAAATCTCATGTTATGATTTTCAGATTCTCTCCCAATTAAAGGAGTCAAGGACCTCAAGAGGAATGGGCAGCTGATTGCCAACAGGTAAGCTCACAGAGGGTCTCCAGGTCAGCCCATCGGGGCTTTATCCACACACGAAAATGGCAGCAAAACTCAACACTGCAGTAAAATTTTTGATGTGAAGGACTGTGCAAGCCATCTTTAACTTTTGCCTGTTTCCCGTGTGTTTCATTTTGCTACACAGGGGCAACCTAAAACATTGGTTTCTCTGGCCCCCACACAGTTATGGTTATCTCAAGTCAAAATCTTGTATACATTTGGAAAAATTACATGAAATGGTTGATATCTGATGGCTACCGATTGCTATCGGAAACTCTGGCATCCCTGGAAGTGTTTCTACTTCCAAAGTGCAAATTTAAAAGGCGGGGCACCTGGGTGGCTCAGTCGGTTAAGCGTCCGACTTCGGCTCAGGTCATGATCACACGGTTATTGGGTTCGAGCCCCGTGTCAGGCTCTGTGCTGACAGCTTAGAGCCTGCAGCCTGCTTCGGATTCTGGGTCTCCCTCTCTCTCTGACCCTCCCCTGCTCATGCTGTCTCTCTCTCTCTCTCTCAAAAATAAATAAAACATTAAAAAAATTTTTAAAAATTTTAAAGGCACAATTAGGGGCACCTGTGTGGCTCAGTCGGTTAAGCGTCTGACTCTTAATTTCAGTTCAGATCACGTTCTCACGATTCATGAGTTTGAGTCCCACATCAGGCTCTAGGCTGACAACATGGAGCCTGCCTGGGATTCTCTCTTCCCCTCTCTCTCTCTCTCTCTCCACCCCTCCCCTGCATACTCTCTCTCTCCCCATCAAAATAAATAAATTAACAAACATTTTTTTTAAAAAATAATAAAATAAAAGCCACCATTAAAGGGAAGATCGGAAAGTGTATTTCAAGTAAAAATAATAAAATAAAAGCCACCATTAAAGGGAAGGTAGGAAAGCATATTTCAAGCGACTAAAGATTATTGTTAAATACATTTTAAAGTGTGGGCACCAAATTCGCTTTGCACCCAGGGGGCACTGCTCTGTCTGGGACAAAAAACAACAGAACACACCGCAAACCTTGCAGAGATGTCGGTCAAGTCTCCGCAGGGGAACCACCTAGCGATGTCACTTAATGGGCCCAGAAAGGGTCCTTGTTGAGGTGGGAGCTTCCCACACAAGTCACCCAAAGGCAAGTCAAAAGCAGCCCTTGGGAGCTAGCAGCCCCATGTTCCTGGCACCGAGCCTTTTACTCCAAAAGCAAGAGCAGAGGTTAAATGTTGGCGCAGAGATGGTACTTGATTCTCGCTAGTGTTGGGCCGGGGGTTGGCTGCGAGAACAGCAACAGGAGTCCAGCCACCATGCGGGGCACAGCCCTCTGGCCTCTGTGACAGGGCAGGGCCTCAGGAACCAACGCTGTATGTGTTACTCACAGGAGCACGGAGGGATCGCTGCTCTGCCTGCTCAGATGGTAGGAAAGCGCCACCAGGAGGCCACAGAAGGCTGAAAACAGCGCTGGGATGTGCTGGGTGCTCCAGGGCTCCTGAGGAAAAGACACCAGATACCAAGTCACTCCCAGGTGTGGTACAAACAACAGCTCGCTCACTACAGAACACGTAGGCACGCGTCCCCACGGCCCAGCCGGACGGGTGCGGTGCCCTGGGATCACTCCTGCCAACGAACACACCAGCACCCCAATGGCCACATGGAAACCTTGCCTGCAAGTTCATGTACAAACACCGAATCTGACTCACGCCGGGGTAGGGGTGGGGCATCTCAAATTGATTGTACAAATTTATGAAGGTATATTTCTTTGATCTTTCCTGAGATTATTTTTGACTCGATCTTTTCTGAAATAAAGCTTAGGACTCAGAAGGTGTAACGTTAATCACGTGTTGTCTCTTCTGAATTCATTTATAATGATAAGGACCAGAACTGTATTTCCTAGCGTTTATGCAATAGATGGTGTAAAAGCTATGAGACATGTAAACACGGCTTAAGAGATCGATGACTGGAATGAATGAACCTCGGCACAAATTTAAGACAGTCCCCCTCAAGAAAGAGAAACAAACAAACAAAAAAAAAGGTTTGAAACGAAAAGAGCCACAGAGTCAGGTTGGCTGTGATAGAAACACGGACACCAGTAATCGATACGCTGTCCGCAGGGGGGACGAAAAGAGCGTAGGTCCGACGTGTTCCCACCGTGAGCAGCGTGGGGACCCAGGGCCTCACTCTCCTTCCGACCATCCCTGGCCCCCTCTCCAACACAAACATACACACGTTCACCACACTCAGCCTTTCAGGGACCACCGGCAGAAACTACCGGTGTCTTCTGAACGCTGAGTCTAGACCCGGACTGCAATACTCTTCTCTCAAGACGCTGATCCTGTCTAACTCAACAAGTGTCTCATCCGAGACGGCTGAGTTGAGCATCGTGCTTAGAATAAAACCCACACACGAATGAGTCAGCTGTGTTCCTTTCGTGTCTGGGACTGCTGAGATGTGCTGGCCAAGCTAGGGCCTTGCCCTCGCTGGAGGCAGTGGTTTCAAGTCCACGGCCTCCCCTTCCTGGAAGTTAGTTAAGCTGCACGGCTTGATCTCTGCCCACAGTGAGGGTCTAGAAGCGTCTGGGAGGGAAATGAAGACAGCAGAGCGGCCGAGCCGCAGGTGAACAGGAGGGGGTGACACTGACCGCTTCCTCCGCTGAGGGGCACCCTCCGTGTGGCTCTGACTCTCCCAAGGCCCTGAAGGCACTGGGGCAGTTCTCCTGATTCCCTGCCGACGCTCACCCCACCGACTTGCCCGGGAGCCCCGGTCCTGTGTTCCTCGCTGCTCCCTTTGGAGTTCCCTTTCTGCAAAGCCCTGATTCCTGTGTCTGAAGGAGGATGGCACTGCCTGGGTCCTAATGCCAGCCCTGTCCCCACAGCACAGAGTCCTCTTACTGCATCAACATGCCCTAGATGGAGGAAAGGCATCCTCTCCTTCTGCTGCCTCCTTCCGCCCTGCCTGTAGGAATGTTTTGGTTGACAGCTTTAAAAATTTAAAAGAGCCCCCCTTCCACTATCTCTATCCCCATCCTTCAGTGCCCTCCCCCAGCCTTGCAAATGACCCGTTAGCTTCCTTCACATGGGGCACCTCCCTGTGGGGGCAGGGGCTCTGTACAGGGTGGGCTTCCAGCTGGGCGGACCTGGCTTTGAACCCTGGTGTTGCCACATGTGAGCTGTGTGGCCTTGGCTAAGTTATTCAACGTCTCTGAGCCTTGGATTCATTTCCTCTTCTTTAGAAAAGGAAACTAATACAACTCAAGGGTGGCTGCGAAGGGGACTCTTCTGTACTCCAGGCTGTTTTTTAAAGCTTTTGACACAGGAGGGTTCAATGCAGCCCCTACGTGGTCGCTGACACCCAGCGCCCGGAGCCAGAAAGCTGGCCATCCCGAGAGCTGCTTCCTCTCCACGGTCCCCACTCAGCTGATCCTCACTTCGTTCAACACGTGTCCAGTCCTCCCTTCCATTCCTTGCATCCCACTGGGTAAGTCCTCTGCTGTCTCTCTCTTTCCAGCTCTACTGCTGATAGCTTCACAATGGGGGGATCAAAGCCCCACTCCACAGACCCCTCCCCCACTCCACGGACCCCCCCACAATGTGTCTTCCACGTAACAAGAGGACTGTCTTCCTCACCTAAAAGAGCTTATCACACTATTGCCTTCACTCAGTATTTTCCAATGACTCCCCATTGCCTACCAAATACATCTCCTCCACAAAAGGCTACGTAAACCAATTAAGATCTGACCCGAGCCCATGGTTCGGCCTCATTCCTCCCATTTAGAATATGCAGAGCAGCAAATTCATAAAACTATGTCGCTTCCTTCCTACTGCCTTCACACACAAGGCTCCGTCTACACAAAGGGCTCTCTCTCGTGCTCTGACCCTACTCCATTGTCCTCTACCTGGCAAACTCCTACCCATGCTTCAGCACCCAGTATAAGAAGTCCCACCTGCTTGTTGCTGCCTCCCCGCTTCCCAGGAAGACTGGAGCCTTCCTCTGTGCATCAAAAGCACCTTTAAACACTTCTACTTCAACACTTAAGATACCTCACTTCTATTAGTTGTAGGCATGGGTAGAACTTGCTCCGTTATCTGAGAGCCACTGACCACAGCTGTGCTTAGATCGGACTCCTAGGGGGGCAGCCTTTCATCTCTAGTCCCCCCATTCTGGGCACAAATGTCAGCACCATCAATGGATCGGTGAGTGAGTGACTGCAAGGTTTCAGTTTTTATGATTACACCGGCCCCTCTTCTATGACCTGTGTGGAAAAGAATCCTCAGCAAGGAAAGAGGGTGAAGAAATTAAGTAGCTTGGATCAAATGTGAACCGGGCAGTCAAGTGCCACCGGCATGATTGGACTAGCGGAGAAAAGGGGATCCTTTGACCTTATCACTCACTTCTTCAAACAGCCACCCCAGTAACAGAAAAGCTATTCTGTAGTCTGAGAGTTTTCTTCTTCCCTGAGAATCCACTCATGAAACATTCATTGGCTCCCCTGCTATGTGCCAGGGACTGAGGTGCATGGAAGAAATGCAGGAGAACGTGGTCCCTTCCCTACAGAACCTTCTGGAAGCTCTCAGCTCTTTGGGTGCCTGTGTGTGTAGATGGATCTGCCCCCCTCCGTCCTCACGTGAACTCCTCGGCTCCCTGCTCTGGCCACCCGCTGGGGCTTCATATTTGGCTGTCACCAAAACCAACAACAAAAAGTTTTCCAAAAGGGAAAAGGCTGCTAAATTGTTTCCTTCCATTGATCCCTCTGCTCTTGCCTATGCTATGAATTTTGTTCACAATTTTGTGAAGGTACAGGCACTCCTTTTACATGCAGCCCATAAAAAATGATACTTGGTTTCCCCAAATGCTGGGGGGGGGGGCGGGAGGAAATCACTCTGAGATGGATTTAGCAGCCATGACCATGGAAATAATCGTCACTGCATGGAACAGAGGAAAGGTCAAGGGGACAAGCAAGCCCTGGTGGGATGTGATGCTAGGCTCCTCACTTCCTGGAAGAAATGATTCTGCAGAAGGTCCCTCATTTCTCCATGCCTCAGCTTCCTCCTCTGTGACAGGTGACAATGACCCCTTTCTTGAAGTATTGCTGTAATGACCTGATCTGACACAGCCTTGCTCGCTGCCGAGTAACATGTCAATGTTAGTTTCTAACTAACTGGAAAAGGAGTACCCGTGATGTCTTCACAGACAATTAGATCTGGACTAAATCTATTTAAACAATTATGTTTACCTATTTTATCCACCCCACACCCCTTACCTAATCTCGTTTATTCTGTACTTATTTAAATCTCTCCAGTTGCAAACATGAAAGGGACCCTCCCTTTTCACCCGCAAAAACAGCAGTCAGTAGAAAAGCGCGTGGAAGGTAAAAATCTCAAATCAGAAGCAGTGGCGTTAGGAGGTAAGCGACATCCCTGTTCCTTCTACTTCCCGGCATTTGTCTCAGTCTGTGATTGCGTATCTGGGTGAGTGACTATTTGATTGCCCTCTGATCCCTCCACTGGGCCCAGCCCATTGACAGCAGGAACTCATCTGCTTTACCCGTGTATTCTGAGCTCCTTAGGCAGGCCCCCGGCCCTGAGAGGCATTTAGTAAATCCGTCTAGAACCAATGCGCTGTATCTGAGCAACTGTTACTTCCTTACTATATAATGCGGAGCTAAGGAGGGGAACGACCCAGATCTTTTCAAGTATCTACAAGTACCCAGGAGGTCCCTCTTCTGCAGGGCACAACAGTCATGGAAAGCGTGGACTCTGGCGTAGGACTGCCACTTCTGTCCTAACTAACTCTGCCGATTATTTGCACTAAGACACCAGGCAAGCCACGAAGCCTCAGTTTCCTTATTAAGATCACTTCACAGGGCTCACCCTCTGGGGTTGTTGTAAATATTATATGAAATAGTCTGTGTAAAGTACTTGGAGGGGCCAGCATAAAATGCTCCATAAATGTCTGCTATTACTACATGCTTTACTAAGTCACTATCTTGGTCCAATTGCGCTGCTCTAACAAAATATTATAGACTCATAAAGAGCAGAAATGTACTGCTCACAGTTCTGGAGGCTGGGAAATCCGAGATCAAGACCCCCACATATCTGGTGTCTGGAGAAAACCTACTTTCCCTTCAGAGCCGGCTCCTTCTTGCCGGAAGGGGTGAGGGAGTTCTGGGGCTTCTTTTACAAGAGCATGAGGCCCATTCACAAGGGCTTCAGGCTCATGACCGAGGCATCTCCCAAAGCCCCCCCCCCTCAACCAATACCATCACCCCGAAGGCTAGGATTCCAACCTATGAATCTGGGGGTAACATGAACACTCAGACAATGACAGATACATAACAGGACTGAGAACAGCGGTAAAATCGTATTTCCCCCCAAAATTAAAATTGACCTGTAGTCCTTCTCCAGGAGGCAAAAAGAACAATGAGATTTTGTCGATCCCTTTTATCCTTCTGTTTCTACAAGGAAAGGAGGAACTTTCCACAAGAAATGAACCCGACCTTGCTGAGATGTGACATTAGCATCCCAAGCTTCATGGTCTGAACTGACAGTCACCCTCACTATCGCTTGAAGCTATCCCGTTCCTTCTGGTGTGTGTCCCATGGCAGTAAACATCTGTATTCACTCCTCCACACGTGTGATTTCTTTTAAGCATAATTAATGGCTTCAGGCTAAACTGTCAGACATGAACAAATGGCAGTGTGGCCACAGGGGCAGGACGGAAGGGATGAATATTTCCTTTGACGGAGTAAAAGGAGAGAGATGCCAGAATGGCATATGTATTCTTCCCAGGGTGAAGCGTAGGATGCCAAGGAGTTCACATTCCAGGCGCTGATTTGCATGTTTTCCGGCTCAACCTCAGATCCTCACACGACTGTGTCTTAGAACCTGGGTGTCCCTGCACTTGGACAGATTGCAAACAGCAGACCACTTGGATTTCCCTCGGCTCTCTACTCCAAGTGCTTAACCCTGTTCATATTTTCTACAGCAATAGATATAAACACAGATAGACAGACATAGATTCCTCTCTTGCGCTCGCTCTCGTTCACTCTCTCTGTGTATATATAGCTACTTGGCAACTTGGATATCAACAGGAGTTACTGTTTCGTGTGCAGAGTGTCAAAGTATGCAAAACCATGCCATCGTCAGGAAAAATTATTTTAGGTTTGGAAGAGATCTCAGAGCTGAGCTGGATTCACCCCTTCAAAGTATTGATCAAGAAGACAGGAAGGAGGGAAAAAACTTACCCAAGGAGACAAGACTAGGAGAAAGCTCCTCGTCGAGTGCTCTGTACACTCCATTACCCTAAATGTTTACACCGCTAACTGCAAAGTACAAGCATATATTACCACCTCCCATAGAAATGGTTCGTATGTTCTGCGTAATCACTATACATTAGAAGTTCCTGGCTTTCCAGGCTGTTTCGTTCATTTACTCATCCCCCATTCAATAGCGCTGGACATCTCTGAGGTAACTGCCTGGCTCAGGGCTTGCTGTAACACACAGGTAGCAAGCGCCTGGAAAAGTGAGCTGGGAGGAGCTCATGGGCAGCCCTATGGAGGACCGAGAAAGGAACTGGGGTGCAGAAGGCGACAAGGCTTATCACCCCATAACTCTCTGCGCTGGGAAGAGAGGCAGCTGGGTGCCATCGACTGAAGATCAAACCAGAGGAAACACGCTTCGGCATCAGTGGTGGAACTTGAGTATGACTTAAGGAAGGACTTCCTGACACTGATGGTTACAGCAAGTTACAACTAGGAAAACATTAGCATTTCATTTTCACACATGACTTTAAAACACAGGTATTTTCCTTGGAGAGTGAAGACGTAAGCGTGCCTGGAAGGGAAGGAGGGAAGACAAGCTTACGGGAAGCGTTCCTTATGCTTTTCTCGCACAGAACACAGGACTGCTTAACAGCTCCACAATCTACCACACACACACACACACACACACACACACACACACACACACACCTGAGTAAACAAGGACTATTCGGACTTATTTTACAGAATTAAGATGGGGGGTCAACAAGATAAACTGCCTTTGTCCCATTTTTTATTCCTTTCTCCTGTCCCCTTGCTAATCCAGGCTGTCCCTTGCTAATCACACCCCGGCCCTGCCCTGCCCTGCCCTACAGATGAGCAAGGGCCGGATGGATGGCGGCTCTCCGCAGCACTGGGAGCATTCCGAGCCACATTTCTAGCAGGATCCGAGCTTGTCGAGTCAGAGAGAAGAAAAGAAATAGGTTTGGAGATGTTTTCACTTTCATCTTTATTTGGGGATAGAGACGGGAATACTGGCATTTGAGGAAGAAAAGCACACTGACCATCAAATGCACTGTGTTCTTTATCTGCGCGGTGAGCTCGGCTGCATTTCCCGGAAGACAAGCAGAAGGGAAGAGAGGAAGTGCTGACTCACACTGCTAATGCAGTGCTGTACATAAACTTCTCTATTTTCAACAGATGGGTATTAGTCCCGAATTTTATTTTATAAATGTTACTTTTATTATACTCACAGACACAACCACACATATGTCCATGGACATACAGTACACGTATATATTCATTGAAAGGTTTTGGAGGGAGATAAGGTTTTAAACAATCTATCACTCGCCGATAATGAAGTATATATACCATGTGACAGTTGCTTCAAAATTAACATCCCTAATTGCTTGGAGATGTGTCTCAAGGGCGCCTGAACTGGGAATGATCCGGATTGATGAGTGCTGGTTTCATAGGATTCCCACAGGTTTTGAAATATTTTTATGAGGTAGGAATAAAACTGTCTAATAGTCCCACAATTCTGTGGTAGATTTCACATGCATTTGGGAATTCTTTTGATGAAATGCACAGGGAAGTTCAGCTCCTCTCGGAAGGGAGTCTTGGCTGTCAGCATCCCCCGCCCAGGAATGTCAGACATCTCTACGTTGGAATTTACAGAGAAGATTGAGGGTTTGGTTATAAAATGAGTGCAAACAGGCCAGATTCTCCCTCTGCTGAGCCCTTCATGTCAGGTTCACACGCTTTCTTTTTGAAGGAAAAATGAATGAATTTTTCTTAGTCCATTAAACATAGGGGCAGTTGCAAGATCCAGGCTTTCATGCGTCCTCAAATAAGAATTATATCACACCACTTTGACTCTGATAGAAGTCCTATTTTTCTAGGTCTATTTTTGACAAGAATCTCATCTTGAAGTAAAAGGAACCCTGGGCCCCTAACCTTCTAGAAATTCAGTAAGATCAGACAGGTCTCCCAGTCCTGGTACTGTCTGCTCTGGTCATACTGCACATATGGTTCACAGGCCACCATGTGGCAGGCACTTGTGAGCATGCCCAGGGCACACTCTGGGCTCCCCCTGCCCCACCCCTCCAGGCTGGAGCGCACCCGACAGCAGCCCCTGTTGCTCTCCCTCTCAGATCTGGAACACTCAGGGCCCCCGCCCACCCAGAGCCTCCCACCGAGTCTGATTCACAGTAGGTAATCACTACACACTGAGTAAATAAATGAATGATCGTATTAACAAATATGACAAATCAGACTTTGCTGTTTCCTGAAAGTAGATTTTTCTTATTTCATTCTTTTTCATTTTGCTAAAAAACATTATATGTTTGTGATTCAAGAAAATATTTGAATTTAAGAAACAAAACAGATGAACATAGGGGAAGGGGAGGAAAAAATAAAATAGGATAAAACAGAGAGGGAGACAAACCATAAGAGACTAACAGAGAACAAACAGGGTTGCTGGAGGGAGGTGGGGGGGGGATCGGATAGATGGGGAGGGGTGTTAAGGAGAACACTTGTTGGGATGAGCCCTGGGTGTTATATGCAAGTGATGAATCACTAAATTCTAATCATGAAAGCAATACTATACTATATGTTAACCAACTGGAACTTAAATAAAATCTTGGGGAAAAAAAGAAAATATTATAGTTTTAGGAATAGGCACTAAGGAAAACTGAGATCATGAGCTAGCCAGACAGACTGACAGGTGCCATTCATCCAAACCTATCCATATCCACATAGATAAATATAAACACACACACATACAAATATGTACACTTTCTGAAAAATACTGACATTTACTTTCCTTCTCATAGCCTTCTTCTCTGTTACCTATATATCATTCCAAACGTTTACAGAATTCCTTTTATGTAACAGACAGTGACTTGGCATCAGATATAAAAAGAAGTGTATATACACGACAGTCTGTGATTCTGAGGGGCTCATGGTCAAACTGGGAAATGCTGAAACAGACACACAAACAATGAAAACCACAGCAATAGGTCCTACGTACTGAGCAATGACCTGACCGCACACTTCACTTCACATGTATCATCACAGTTAGTTCTCAGCACACCTTAAGTGTTACTCATTTCAAATACGAGAAAACAGAGGCTTATATTTTACTAGCTGTTATGGTGAGTGTCTGTATTTTCCATATAGAACTGACTACATACAGAAGCAGTAAGTATTGACTGAACACCAAAACCACAATATTGCCCATAGACTGTCGCAAGAGAGAAAAATATACTCTTCCTGGTGTGGCTGGGACAAACATAGTCTTCCACGTCTGCTCGGATCGCCAGTGCCCACACTCCACGCCTCGCATTTTCTTTTCCACACACCCTCTCTCTCCCTCTCACTCGAGACTGGACTGTCACTGAATCCTACCAATATTCATTTCACTGCCTTTCCTGGACGTGACCATTTCACACTCCATGCCTACTACTGTAACCCCAGGTGAGATCTCCACTCGACTATTGCATTTCCATTTTGAACAACTGAGCTATCATTATTCTTCCTCCTGTCTTCCCCCAAATCAGGGTCAAACTGCCACTGTCAAAGTCATCCAACCCAAGTTTGAGGGTCATGACAATACAGTGGTAATTGGGTTTACAGACCAATTATACTTTTTTTAACTTCCTAGGAAGGGAAGTGTGACAGAAAGCACTAGCTGCCTACCTAATTAGTATACATGTATTTCTCCCTTCCTCACAAGCAGTAACCTCCTGACTAGTTGTTTGGACAGCTACAAGGCTTGTGATTTCCATTCCCTTGCAGCTAGAAGTGACTTGATTCTAACCAGAAAACATAATCTGAAGTCCAGAATAATAGAAGGCAAATTACAACCTGGATTTCATTGTCAAACTTCTTACTATTAAACATTATCACCGTTAGGTTAGTCATCATCCTAACCATCAACCATTTATGCTAATAATAATTCCCATCTGTATTAGTTTTCTACCGCAGGGTAACATTACCACACACTTGGTAGCTAAAACAACACAAACGTATGATTGCATGGTGTCCATGGGTCAGGAGTCGTCACGCAACACGGCTGGATGCTCTGTTCGGGTTCTCCCTGGGCTGAAATTAGTGTTGCTCAGGCTGCGATCTTACCTGAGACTTGGGGTCTTCTCCCAAGCTCACTAGTGGTTGGCAGAATTCCGTTCCTTGCAGCTACATGACTTATGCCCTCATTTCCCTGCTGGCTCTCTGCTGGGGTCCACTTGAGCTGGAGGGGTCATTCGCAGGTCCTTGACTTGGGGCTCTCTCCATAAGCAGTTCACAACATGGCTGTTTACTTCTCCAAAGCCATTAGGGGTCTGAGGAGGGGGAGTCTCCTGGCTTCTGGCTCTAGCCTCTGGATCTTCTTTGAAGGGACGTGTATGAGTGCGTGATTAGATCAGACTCATCCAGAGTTTTGGATCCTAAATCCAAAATCCCTTTTGGTGTAGGTAGCTGATTAGGGGGACTTAATTACATAGGCAAAATCCCTTTCAACTTTGCAGCTAGTTGAAATCTAACCTAATCACACCCCATCCTATTCACAAGGCTGGAAATTATAGAGGATTAGGCACACTAGGGGGCAGGGGTCCTGGGGCAATTTTAGGATTCTGCCCACCACACCATTTAATGAGAACTCTTGAGCTAGGCACTTTATATATGTTATCCATTTAATTTCATTTACTTCTGACAACTTTCATATGAGGCAGATATTTCTAATCCACTTTACAATCGAAAAAACAATGTGAATTAGCCACATGCCCTTAGGCAAATAACTCAAGCACTCTGTGCTTCACGTTTACCACCCAGAATATAGAAATGCTATTATCTTCCTCATGTATTACATAGGGCTATAATAAAGGGCAAATGAGAAAATACTTAGGAAATGATTTTGAAAATTAAAGTCCCGTAGATCTGCAAGGTCTCTTACAAGACTTATAAGCCTCTCATTCTTTTGGCTAGGAAACCTATTTACACTTCAAATGTGCTAAAGAGGACGGCACATAAGTAAGACTAAAAAGATACAAAATCGGGGTGCCTGGTGGCTCAGTCAGTTAAAGTGTCTGACTTCAGCTCAGGTCATGATCTCACGGTTTGTGGGTTGGAGCCCTGGGTTGGGCTCTGTGCTGACAGCTCAGAGCTGGAGCCTACTTCGGATTCTGCCTCCCTCTCTCCCTGCTCCTCCCCTGCTCACACTCTGTTTCTCTCTCTCTCTCTCTCTCTCTCTCAAAAAAAATAAGTAAACATTTAAAAAAATGTTGTTAAAAGATACAAGATCTGGGATCTGTGATGTGTGATGTTGAGTAAGGCATTTAATCTCTCTAAGGATCCACATTTCCTCATATTAAATAATAAAAGGAAGAGGCTGGACTAGGGGATGTCTGAGGTCCATTTCAAAACTAAAACTATTCTAGAACTATGAGTTTGTTTTACATCTACAATGAGATTTTAAATCCTGAATGCAGGGGAAATGTCATTGTTTTAGTTGCAACCCTAGAAAACAATGGAAAAACCTCTCCCACAAGCAATTGTTAATGATGCTAGGAAGTATTAAATTATAATAATGTGCCTCAACCTCTGAGTCTCTGTATCCCCTTGTTGTCAATAAACTAGAATCTCTTTGTAAAGGATAATAAAAAACAGAAATCATGATTTACCCAGACACACAGAAAACCCAGCTAATTAACTACTGAGCCATTTCTCCAGGGAGAAAATATTCTGGTTGTTTCTGTCTATCACTCTCAAATATTTAAGTCAATGAAGAGTCCATTTATATGTTACTTGCCACCAAGTTGGCTGATTCAAAGAGAATATGGAATTAAAGGAGGAATCAAATCTGTCCCTTACTTCATATTCCAGAAGCAAAATTAACTCACAGTCCCTCAATCTGCTTCTGTCAAAATAGAATAATAAAAATCAAGGACATAAATATATATCAAGACCCACATAAAGAAATATATCTCTGGCAAGGCAAGTGACATGCTGAAATTGTTCACAAGGGCTCATCAATCTATCATAGAGATAAAAGGAAAAAAATCAATTCGAGCAATGCAAAGAGTAAGCATAAAAGGCATAAACAAAAGCATTGTTAAACAAAAAGTGGAATCACAGCTCTGGGTAAGTGTGTTGGGCTGAAGATGGGTGAACTTTTCTTTTTTCCTAACAGCTCCCTTGCCAATTTGCTAACAACCTCCTTTCCATTCACAGCACTTAATAGGTGCCACATCTAAAGTGGAGAGTGGATCTGTGACCATTAGAAAACTCAGGACTTACAAATAAGAAGGGAGAAATGCAAATTGCTCTGTTTTTACCAAAAGATGTTTTCAAAATACTGTATAGATGGAATATTAAGATTCTATAACAACAGATCATGCTATTTATCACAAGAGATGCTTGTTCTGTGCTGAGCAAGGGAAGTCAATACCTCTCTAGGATGAAATAAACCTTTCCAAAGTACCCCAGTTCCAAATGCTAAAAAGCCTGTTTCAACATCTAAGTAAACCCCAGAGCCTTTGAAGTGTTCATTCCCCTTACACAGTTAGCAGTGTGCGTTCAAAATGCAATTATTTACTCTCATCCAACAGTTATTTATGCTTATAGCATGCCATAAACAGAAAGGAAAACAGAAATCAACAAAAGTCCCTGCCCAGGATCGTATATGGACTTTATCTCTTGGGCCAGTTTTGATCATTTGGTACTGGCTGCCTTGAGCCCAGTATGGGCAGCCTGTGGCTCTACTGACCTCAGTAAGAACAGTGCTGTGATCAGTTAGTAATGTCTGATATGAAGAAGGAGTCAGACTCAGGGAGGTGAGGGAATGACAGCAAATGAATCAGCACTAGGTAAAAACCAAAAAAAACTTCTGTCTTTTTGAATGCCACATTCTTCAATAGTTTCTGAAGCCCTCTAAGAATTTTGCAAGAAAAAGTCATTTAACAATCCCACGAGTATACATTACTTTTGATAATATTTCAACTGATAATAATGAGCCTTCAGCACTTGTCAAATGAAATGGGTTTTTCAGAGCATAAAACTTGTCCTTTAGAAATTAATCTAAGAAGTCCCATGAGCTGTTCCTTTGCAGAAAGCATTCCAACGTTGGAAGAATATTCTGTCTTCCATAGATTCAACCACGATTCTATTGTCAGTGAGTTATTTTTCAGTATCAAATGAGGCTTACCTACCCAAAAGCATGAGGCATAAGACAAAGGTTTGCCAGAAGTCAAAGATTTAGAGCAAGCTGATGTGGTTTAACAGAGAGATAGCTAGCATAACTCAGCTGACAGAGAATCAGGAAGTTACGATTTTGATCTGACCACTCATAAGGTGATTTGGGAAGTCAACTGGTGGAATGTTTTAATGCCTTTGTTTCCATCAACACTTGGGCCATAAGCTCATCTATAGCACTCAACATCTTGGGGTGGATGACTTTTTTTCCCATAAGTTCCCTTCATGGAACCACTATTCTTAGGATGCCCAACATGCCCATTGGATCAAAACCATGCATTTTCAGCCTTATACTCAACATTTTCAATAACTATGATTGCTGCCAAGATAAACAATCTTCTCTCTCATTCGCCATTAGTAAGTTAATCTCCTTACCACCGTGCCCATCTGCCATGGTCATCCATTCCTAACTCTGATGAAAATGGTTCACGTGCTCAACTGCATATGGCGAAGGCCAAAGACAAAATGTTTGAAGGCTGTGCTGGCCAACGTTCTCTTTTCTGATCATCCCCAGCTTATCATCATCTTTGAAATGACTTCTCCTTTCCTATCTCTATAGTAGCTGGCAGAGTGATCTCTAAATAAATAAATGCATGTTGACTAGCTGGCTGTGAACTTTTCAGCTCCTGCACCAGTTACGGAAAACTTGCATGTTCCCATTTCCATCAGTCAAAGAAAATTATATGTACATCAGATGTTGTTTGCTAATCAGGGTTGCAAAGAAGGGTATAGAAGTGTGGGGTCTTGGTCAAAATGGCTTAAAAACACAGGGGACTAGCTTTCCTCCTCCCATGATGTCAATAAAATATTCAAAAAGGGAAAAGGGGCACCTGGGTGGCTCAGTCAGTTGAGCATCCAACTCTTGATTTCAGTTCAGCTCATGATCCCAGGGTGGTGGGATGAGACCACACTGGGCTCCGCACTGAGTATGGAGACTGCTTAAGATTCTCTCTCTCTCTCCCCTTCTCCCTCACTCATGCTCTCTCTCTCTCTCTCTCTCTCTCAAATTAAAAAAAAAAAGGGAGGGGGAAGCATAAATCCCCACTAGGAACCAGAGAAGGTACCTGTGCATAAGCCTCAGGCTCTGAGGAATTATGCCAGACCCCTCTTATAGAGGTGGTTACACGGTTAAAAAAAAGTTTGGTGGTTGACACATCACCCCAACTCCCACTCTTCACTTGAGAGAGAGAGAGAGAGAGAGAGAGAGAGTGGGTAGTGTATTGAAGGAAGTAAGCAAGAAAAGATCTTGATAATCCCCTGCTGACATCACCTAAATCAGAGATGGGAGAGCTGGAATTGAGTCAGCCATGGTGTCGGGAGACTATCTGACACTTGGACTTGCACATTGGTGGACTAGCAGTATTTGCAGACCACCCCCCTATCTTGGAAGCAGCAGGTTTTATTTGGCCAGTTCACCGATGGGGATGATAAAAAGCATGAAGTAGAGATGAGCACTACCCTGGGTATCTATTGCTTGTGATGAAGCTTCCTAAGGTAACCACCCAAAACTCCATCAGCAGGACATTTTAACAGGGGGAATCATATCTGAACTGGTAGTATGTTACTAGAACACATTTTGTTTTGTTTTCTTCTCTTTCTATATTTTAGACCTGGGTTAACTCTGGAAATAATGTTCAGGGAGCCTTAAAATTTTCTGACAGAAATCAGCTCAATTCCTACCTGGTTATAAAGACAGCGCTCACAAAATCTAATGTCCACCTGAGCAGACAGGTAAAATAAATACAATAGGTGGGTCAGGTATAAGAGATGACGACAGGGCATTATGAGATCTGTCAGTTTGGGGTAGCTGTGACTTCTTGTTTGGTTTCAGCAGGTTGTTACTATGTGGGAATGTGGGCCCAATATTGCCAGAGCTTCAAATTATTTAAGAAAAGTAGGAGAATCATACTTTTATATAAAGTGGCCTAATTTTAAATGTTGGTTCTAAATTAAATTTAAACACTATAGAGGCCAGAAACAAAACAAGTCTGTGGATCAAATAGAGACAGTAGGAAGCTGTGAAAGAAAACCCTGTGAAGAAAAGAAAGAAATATAAGGCAAACAAAAAACATAGTTAAAATGAGATATTTCTCTAAAGGAAACACTTAAAGATGCTTTCTGAAATGTATTAACTTAAAAAAAATTGTTTAGAGAGGATCTGATTCAAAGAAGATTAAAAAGCATATGGGCACATTAAAGGTAAATAAACAATTATGAAGAAGGAATAAAATGAACACCATGTTATAACGTCAGTAAAATCAGGATGTCAATAGTACTGGGCTCACAGGGATGCTGTGTAGATTACAGAAAGTATGTAAAATAATTAGTAGTTTCTAGTTCATAATAACTTGTTAATAAAAACTTATTGTTGCTTTAGCCTTAAGAAACTCTAGCAACTGTACCAGATAACAAAGGAAAAATATAGAGAGGGAATCCATAACAAAAAAAATGAGGAAAATGGAAGACAGACAAACACAAAATTCTATGAAAAACTAAAAAACAGGTCAAATAAATAAAATCAATGCCATTAATCAAAAAAAGAAGAGAGGGAAACTTTTCCCATTTGTAAGTTTTCAGTGTAAAAAGTGAGAATAGGCATGACGTCCAGAAAACCTAACAAAAGAGAACCAAGTCTACTCATAGTCTATTACTTTTCTCCAAAACTTTAGAAGAAGGAATTTAGGAAAAATTCAAGTTGGTCTCATTCTTGTTCTCTAAATGAAATACTGAAGAGTGATACCTTCACTTCAGATGTATAAATCCATAGTAGTATGGCTTACACTGTGACAACAAGAAAATGCCAGATAATTTATAAAATATCAATGATCAAATAACTATGATTGGGGCACTTGGGTGGCTCAGTTGGTTAAGCGTCCAACTCTTGATTTTGGTTCAGGTCATGATCTCATGGTTTGTGGGACTGAGCCCCACATTGGGCTCTGCATTGACCGTGTGGGATTCTCTGTCTCCCTCTCTCTGCCCCTCATCAGCTAGCTCTCGTTCTCTCTCTCTCTCTCTCTCTCTCTCTCTCTCTCTCTCTCTCTCTCTCAAAATAAATAACTAAACATTAAAAAAATAATAAAAGAGGAGACATCACTACAAACACTATAAGCATTAAAAAGATAATAAAGAGTATTATGAACCAATTTATGTCAATAATTAGAAATTATACATAAAATGGACAAACACCTTGAAGAACACAACTATTTCAATAATAGATAATCTGAATAACTCTATATTGATTGAATTTTAGTTTAAAATCCTCCCATGAAGAAAACTCCAGGCCCACATGGCTTCACCTATGACTTCTACCAAATACTTCTTAAATGAATAATACCAATTCTATACAAACTCTTTTTGAATATAAAAGAAAAAGAAATACATTCCAACTCAGTTTATGAGGTCATTACCTTGTAACAAAATAAGACAAAGCATCACTAGAAAAGAATGCTCAAAAACTAGAAACCTCATGATCATAGACACAATATTTCTCAACAAAATATTAGTAAATAAAATTGAGCAATGTATAAAAAGTATAATATATCATGACCAACTGTGTTCATCTTTCAAATGCAAGATCAGTTCAATATTCAAAAATCAGTGTGATTCATCTTGTCAACAGATTAAAAGAAAAATTCATGTGATCTCCTTAGTAGATGCAGAAAAAGCATATGGCAAATTTAATATCTATTAATGATAAAAAAAAAAAAACAACTCCCAGGGAACTAGGAATCTAAGGAAATTATTCAGTCTGATAAAAAGAATTCCACAGGAAACATTACACTTAACAGTGAAGGACTGAATGTTTTTCCCAAGATTGGGAACAAGGCAAGAATATCTGATTTCAGTAGTTTTAATCACATTGCTCTAGAGATTTTAGCCAGTGCAATAAAGAAAAAAAAAAAAAGAAATCAGAGGTATATGGATTGGAGAAGGAAATGAAACTGACTTTATTCACAGACAACATGGCTATCTATATAGAAAATCTCAAAGAAGCCACAAAAAGGGAAGGGTCAAGATAGTGGAGCAGCATGAAGTTCTCAGATTCTCGTGTCCCTGAAAAGCAGCTAGATCAGCACCAAACCACTTTGTACACCTAGAAAATTGATCTGAGGATTAACATAACAATCAGCATAACTTGAGCCACGGAACTTGGCAGGCATGCAGCACAGAGAGGTGACCTGGGGAAGAGAGAAGCTGCAGAGGGTAGCGAGCTGTTTTTGTGGAGAGGGGACAGAAAAAGTGAGGAGAGCGTGGGAAAATCACTCTCCCCAAAAGTAGCTGGAGAGAAAGAGAGAGTCGAAACACCCACAAATGACTGAACAAGAAAGGGAGAAAGGAGAAAGGAGAGGGTTTCAATACCATTAGGACTCTATAAATAGGGGAGAGCACAGTCAGCAATTCCAGTCAGAAATTCCTGGTGGTGCCCTGGTGGGAAGGGTGAATCCCCAGGAGCAGGCAGCAAGGTCTGAGGGATCTGTGGGCCACACAGGGAGAAGTGGTTCCCCTGCTAGGAGGGTATCTGGTAGAGGCCTAACAGCTTCCCCACAGGCAAAGATCCCAGCAGACCCTGGAGAACAGCCACATTGGTTGGTATTGGAACAAGGACACCAGGATGCAGTGAAATCTGGCACTGGCTGTGTATTGTGTTTTGCCATAATCTCTCAACTTCTGCCACTGCATGACTGCAGGAACTTTACTGGGGCGAGCATGCACTGGCCATAATCTCTGAACCTCTGCAACAGCGGGAACATTCCGTGGCCAAGCCGGCACCTGACCATTGCCCGGTGAGACCCTCACCCAAGAGGGTAGGAGCAGGTCCAAGCCACAGGGATCTCAGAAGAGAGGGATTTGGAAAAACAGCCCCATATAAGATATAATTCAAGAGGCAGGTGTCACCTAACAGGCTGATGGCTTGGACCCGGACAGTGTAGAAGTGAGGAGTGGATGGAAACCAGAGACAAAGGAGGGGTGCTTGATTGCTGGTCGGTGAGAGTGCAGAGTTCCAGTGCCAGAAACTAGGAAGCTGAGTAAGGCCATTTTCACCTCTCCTGCACATGAGCACATAGGCGCACGCATACGCCACATTGATCCACCACCTTAAGCTAAGAAGCACACCTAGTGGAGAACGGAGCTGTTACACCAAGCCCCGTCCAATTGTGTCAACCAAGCTGAGGCCCTAGAGGACCACCACGAGTCTCTTCCCCTGCTTAGTGTAGGACTATAAACTGCTTCAAGAGTTAGACGTCTAGAGGAAACTGGATGTAATTTCTTTCAGATTTCATTCTGTTCACGGGTCCATCTATTCTTTTTTTCTTTTCTTATTCTTAGATACAGAAAGGGAAAAAATATTTTTACTTTCCATTATTTAAAAAAAATTCTTTTTAATTTTTAACTTAGGATCTAAGTAAAACATACTTAGGATGTAGCTTCTTTTATTTGATTTTTTATGTTGTTTTCAATTTTAATATTTAATTGTATTCTTTTTCTTCATCCAAAATGACAAAATTAAGGAATTCATACCAAAAGAAAGAATGGGAAGAAATGACAGCCAGGGACTTAATCAACACAGATACAAGTAAGATGTCTGAACTAGAATTTAAAATCACTATAATAAAAATGCTAACTTGAGTTGAAAAAAGCATAGAGTCCCTCTCTGAGGAGATAAAAGAAGTAAAATCTAGTCAGGACAAAATAAAAAATGCTACAACTGAAATGCAATCTCGAATGGATGCCACAGCAGCAAGGATGGGTGAAGCAGAGCAGCAAAGCAGCAATATAGAAGACAAAGTTATGGAGAATTATGAAGCAGGAAAAAAAGAGGGAAAGTAAGGCAAAAGAGCACAATGTAAGAATTAGAGAAGACAGTGACTCTAAAAAGGAATAACATCAGAATCAGGAGTCCCGGAAGATGAGGAAAGAGAAAAAGGGGTAGAAGGTTTATGTGAGCAAATCATAGCAGAAAACTTTCCTAACTTGGGGAAAGATGCAAGCATCAAAATCCAAGGAGCACAGATAACTCCCATTAGATTCAACAAAAATCAACCATCAACAAGGCATATCATAGTCAAATTCACAGAATACACAGACAAAGAAAGAATTATGAAAGCAGCAAGGGAACAAAAGTCCTTAACCTGTAAGGGAAGACAGATCAGGTTTGCAGCAGACCTATCCACAGAAACTTGGGAAGCCAGAAAGGAGTGGCAGGATATACTCAATGTGCTGAATTGGAAAAATATGCAGCCAGGAATTCTTTACCCAGCAAGGCTGTCATTCAAAATAGAAGGAAAGATAAACAGTTTCCCAGACAAACAAAAACTGAAGGAATTAGTGACCAGTAAACCAGCCCTGCAAGAAATTTTAAGGGGCACTCTCTGAGGGGAGAAAAGATGAAATAAAACAAAAAAGACCAAAAGCAAGAAAGACTAAAAAGGACCAAAGAAAACCACCAGAAAAATCTAACTCTACAGGCAACATAATGACAATAAATTCATATATTTCAGTACTCGCTTTAAATGTCAATGGACTAAATGCTCCACTCAAAAGACATAAGGTATCAGAACGGATAAGAAAACAAGATCCATCTATATGCTGTTTATAAGAGACACATTTTATACCAAAAGACACCTTCAGATTGAAAGTAACGGGATGGAGAACCATCTATCATGCTAATGGTCACCAAAAGAAAGCTGGAGTAGCCATACTTATAGCAGACAATCTAGATTTTAAAATAAAGACTGTAATGAGAGATAAAGAAGGGCATTATATCATAATTAAGGGGTCCATCTACCAAGAAGAGCTAACAATTGTAAACATTTATGCCCCCAGCGTGTAGAACCCAAATATAGAAATTGATTAATCACAAACACAAAGAAACTCATTGATAGTAATACCATCATATTAGGGGATTTAAACACCCCACTTACAGCAATGGACAGATCATCTAAGCAGAAAATGAACAAGGAAACAATAACTTTAAATGACACACTGGACTGGAAGGACATAACAGATATATTCAGAATATTTCATCCTAAAGCAGCAGAATACATATTCTTCTCAAGTGCACATGCAACATTCTCCAGAATAGATCACATACTAGAACACAAAATGGCCCTCAAACAAGTACAAAAAGATCAAGATCATACCGTGCATACTGTCAGACCACAATGCTATGAAACTCGAAATCAACCCCAAGAAAAAAATCTGGAAAGAAAACAAATACATGGAGATTAAAGAACATCCTACTAACGAATGAATGGGCTAACCAAGAAGTTAAAGAGGAAATTAAAAAGTACATGGAAGCCAATGAAAGTGATAATACTACAGCCCAAAACTTCTGGGATGCAGCTGAAGGTAGTCATAAGAGGGAAGTATATAGCAATCCAGGCCTTCCTACGGAAGGAAGAAAGATTTCAGATACACAACCTAACTTGACACCTTAAAGAGCTGGAAAAAGAACAGAAAATAAAACCCAAAACCAGCAGAAGATGACAAATAATAAAGATCAGAACAGAAATCAACGCTATCGAAACAAAACAATACAAACAAAAACAGTAGGAGAGACCAATGAAACCAATGGCTGATTCTTTGAAAGAATTACCAAAATTGATAGGCCCCTAGCCAGTTTGATCAAAAAGAAAAAGGAAAGGACCCAAATAAATAAAACCAAGAATGAAAGAGGAGAGATCACAACCAAAACTGCAGAAATACAAACAATAATAAGAGACTATTATGAGCAATTATATGCCAATAAATTGGACAATCTGGAAGAAATGGACAAATTCCTAGAGACATTTAAACTACCAAAATTGAAACAGGAAGAAATACGAAATTTGAACAGACCCATAACCAGTAAAGAAATTGAATTAATAATCAAAAATATCCCAAAAAAACAAGAGTCCAGGGCTGGATGGCTTTCCAGGGGAATTCTACCAAACATTTAAAGAAGCGTTAACACCTATTCATTTGAAGCTGTTCCAAAAAAAAAAAAAAAAAAGAAAAGAAATGAAAGGAAATTTTCCAAACTCGTTCTATGCGGCCAGCATTACCTTGAGTCCAAAACCAGACAGACTCCACTAAAAAGGAGAGCTACAGACCAATTTCCCTGATGAACATGGATGCAAAAATTCTCAATAGGATACTAGTCAACCAGATCCAACAATACATTAAAAGAATTATTCACCACGATCAAGTGGTATTTATACTTGGGATGCAGGGCTGGTTCAATATCTGCAAATCAATCAAAGTGAAATCGTCACATTAATAAAAGAAAGAATAAGAACCACATGATACTCTCAATAGATGCAGAGAAAGCATTTGACAAAGTACAGCATCCTTTCTTGATAAGAACCCTCAAGAAAGTAGGGATAGAAGGATAATGCCTCAAGATCATGAAAGCCATCTCTGAAAGACCCACCGCTAAAACCCTTAATGGGTAAAAACTGAGAGCTTTCCCTCTAAGGTCAGGAAGATGACAAGGATGTCCACTCTCACCACTCTTTTTCAACATAATGGAAGTCCTAGCCTCAGCAATCAGACAACACAAAGCAATAAAAGGCATCCTAATAGGAAAGCAGGTAGTCAAACTTTCACTCTTCACAGGCGACATGATACTCTGTATGGAAAACCCACAAGATTCCACCAAAAAACTGCTAGAACTGATCCATGAATTCAGCAAAGTCGCAGGATATAAAATCAATGTACAGAAATTGGTTGCATTTCTATACACCAATAATGAAACAGCAGAAGGAGAAATCAAGGAATGATCCCATTTACAATTGCACCAAAACCATAAAATACCTAGGAATAATCCTAACCAAAGAGGTAAAAAATCTATACACTGAAAACTATAGGCAGCTTATGAAAGAAACTTAAGACACAAACAAATAGAAATATATTCCATGCTCATGGATTGGAAGAACAAATATTGTTAAAGTGTCCATACTACCCAAATCAATCTACATATTCAATGCAATCCCTCTTAAAATAACACCAGCATTCTTCATAGTGCTAGACCAAAAAATCCTAAAATTTGTATGGAACCAGACCCTGAATAGCCAAAGCAATCCTGAAAAAGAAAACCAAAGCTGGAGGCATCAAAATTCTGGACTTCAAGCTGTATTACAAAGCTTGTAATCCTCAAGACAAGCTTGAGGTACTGACAAAAAATCAGACCCAGAGATCAATGGATCAGAATAGAGAACCCAGAAATTGACCCATGAACTATGGCCAACTAATCTTTGACAAAGCAGGAAAGAATATCCAATGGAATAAAGACAGTCTCTTTAGCAAATGGTGTTGGGGAAAACTGGACAGAGACATGCAGAAGAATGAACCTGGACCACTTTCTTACATCCTACACAAAAATAAACTCAAAATGAATGAAAGATCTAAACGTAAAACAGGAAGCCATCAAAATCCTAAAGGATTTTGGCAAAAACCTCTTTGACTTTGGCCACAGCAACTTTTTACTTAATACGTCTCTGGAAGCAAGGGAAACAAAAACAAAAATGAACTATTGGGACCTCATCAAGATAAAAATCTTCCACACAGCAAGGGAAGCAATCAGCAAAACTTGGAGGCAACTGATGGAATGGGAGAATATATTTGCAATTGACATACCAGATAAAGGGTTAGTAACCAAACTCTAAAGAACTTATCAAACTCAACACCCAAAAAAACAAATGATATAGTGAAGAAATTGGAAAAGGACATGAATAGATACTTTTCCAAAGAAGACAACCAGAGGGCTAAGAGACACATGAAAAAATGCTCAGCATCACTCATCATCAGGGAAATACAAATCAAAATCACAATGAGATACCACCTCACACCTACAAAACAGATAAACATAAGGGAAGGGAAGCAAAAATAATATAAAAACAGGGAGAGGGCCAAAACATAAGAGACTCTTAAATATAGAGAACAAACTGAGGGTTGTTGGAGGTTTTGTGAGCGGGGGATGGGCTAAATGGGCAAGGGACATTAAGGAGGACACCTGCTGGGATGAGCATTGGGTGGTATACTTCGGGGATGACTGTATTCTACTCCTGAAATCATTGCACTATGTGCTAACTTGGATGTAAATTTAAAAAAATAAAAAATAATAAAAAAATAAATAAAGAAGCTACAAAAAAAGCTACTGAAGTATTTAGCAAGGTTCCAAGATACTAGCCTAAATATATAGCAATAAGTGTATATATTATCAATAAACAATCAGAAACTTAAATTATACAATACCACTTAATGGTAGCATAAAACATATGTATGATACAAGCATGTTAACTTTGAAAGAAACTGCCAAACTGTTGGCTACACAATTTTCCATCCCCACTAAAATGAATCAGAGTTCTTGTTAATGCACATCCTTGTCAGCATTTGGTGTTGTCAGTAGTCTGGATTTGGCCCATTCTGATAGCTGTGTCGTAATGTCTTATTGTTATGTGCTTTTAGTTTCGAATTCCACTTGTTCATTGCTGATATATAGGGAAGTGAATAACTTTTATATATTAACCTTGTATCCTCCAATATTGCTAAACCACTTATTAGTTCTAGGGAGTTTGTCCATCAATTTTAATTTTCTACATAGAAAAGCATGACATCTGTGAAGAGACAGTTTTATTTCTTCCTTCCCAGTCAGTATACCTTTATTTCCTTTTCCTATCTTATTGCATTAGGCAGGACCTCCAATATGATGTTGACCAGGAATAGTGAGAGAGGACATCCTTGTCTTCTTCCTGATATTAGTGGGAAAACTAGTTTCTCACCATTACAATGTGAGCTGTACGTTTTTTTGTAGAAGGTTTTTTTTTTTAATCAAATTACGGAAGTTCCCCACTGTTTCTAGTTTTCTGGGAGTTTTTATCATGAATCGTTGCTGGATGTTTTCAAATGTTTTTTCTGCATCTGCTGATATGATCATGAGATTTTTCTTCTTTAGCCTGTTGATGTGATTGATTACATTATTTGATTTTTGAAAATCAAATAATATCTCAGAAAATTGCATATCTCAGAAAATTCCATTTGGTCATGGTGTATATATTTTTCACACATTGTTGGATTTGACTGGGTAATACCCTGTTGAGGATTTTTCATCTGTTTGTGACATTCATCTGTAGTTTTCTTTTCGTGTAATGTCTTTGTCTGGTTGTAGTGTTAGAGTAATTCTGATCTCATAGAGTGTTAAAAAGTACTCCTTTTGCCTCTACCTTCTAAAATAGATTGTAGAGAACTAGCATAATTTCTTCACAAATGTTTTGTAGAATTCAATAGTGGACGTCTTTGAGCCTGGTGCTTTTTGTTTTGAAAATGTGTTAATTATTGATTTCATTTCTTTAATATATGCAATCCTAATCAGGTAATCATTCTTCTTGTGTGTGTTTTGGTAGATTACATCTTTCTAGGAATTGGTCCATCTCATCTAGATTATCTACACTGTGGGTGTAGAGTTATTCACAATACTATACCATCCTTTTAGTGTCCGTGGAATCTATAGTGGATATCCCCTCATTTATTTCTGTAATTAGTAATTCGCATCTCCTCTCTTTTTTTCTTAGTTGGCCAGGGTACAGGCTTACTGATTTAATCAATATTTTTAAAAAAAACTAGCTCTTTGTTTTGTAGATTTTCTCTTATCAATTTGCATCTTTCAATGTCATTGATCTTTTGTTCTAACTTTTATTATTTATTTTCTTCTGTTTACTTCAGAATTAATTTGCTCTTCTTTTTCTAGTTTCCTAAGGTGGAAGTTTAGATTACCGATTTTAGATCTTTCTTCTTTTCTAATATACACATTCCATGCTATATTGTACCTATAAGCATTGCTTTTGCTGAATCCTACTCATTTTGATAAATTGTATTTTCATTTTCATTTTGCTCAAAATACTAAATTCTTCTTGAGATTTCTCCTTTGACCCATGTGCTACTTAGAAGTGTGTTGTTTAATCTCCATATATTTGGGAATTTTTAATTCCATTGTGGTCTGAGAGTAGACACTGTATGCTTTCTATTAAGTGTGTTAATATGTGTTTTATGGCCCAGATGTGGTCTATCTTAGTGAATATTTCATGTGAGTTTGAGAAGAATGTGTATTCTGCTACTGTTGGATGAAGAAGTCTACACACGTCAATATATTCAGTTGATTAATGATGATGTAGAGTTCATCTATGGTCATTACTGATTTTCTGCCTGCTGGATCTGTCCATTTACGATAGAGGGGTGTTCAAGTCTCCTACTGTAATAGTGGATTCATCTTTTTCTCCTTATAATTTTATCAGTTTCCCCTTCACACATTTTGATGTTCTGCTGTGAGGTGTATACACACTCAGGATTGTTATGTCTCCTGGGAGCGCTGATCCTTTGAATATTATGTAATGCTCCTCTTTATCTCTGAAAACTTCTCTTGCTCTGAAATCCACTCTATTGCTCTGCAGTATGAAATTAATACAGCTATTCTCTTCTTTTTTCTTTCTTTATTTTTTTTAGAGGGAGAGCAAGAGCAGGGGAGAAGGCCAGAGCAAGGGGGAGAGAGAGAGAGAGAGAGAGAGAGAGGATAGAAAGAGAGAGAGAAAGGGAGAGGGAGAGAGGGAGAGGGAGAGGGAGAAAGACAGACAGAGAGAGAGAGAGAGAGAGAGAGAGAGAGAGAGAGAGAGAATCTTAAGCAGGCTCCATAATCAGCACAGAGCCCAACACAGGGCTCGGTCCCATGACCTTGAGATCATGACTTCAGCTGAGAACAAGAGTCAGACGCTCAATGGACTGAGCTCCCAGGCACCCTATATTCTTGCTTTCTTTTGATTAGTTTAGCATGGTACATATTTCTCCATCCATTTACCTTCAAGATATATGTATCTGTATATTTAAAGTGGATTTCTTGTGAACAACATATAGCTGGGTCTCGTTCTTTGATCATCTCTGACAATCTCTGCCTTTCCATTGGTGCATTTGCACCATTGATGTGTACAGTGATTGATATAGTTGGATTAATACCTGCTATATTTGTTATTGTTCTTTATTCATTGCCCTTGTTCTTTGTTCCTATTTTTGTCTTTCACTCTTTTTCTGCCTTTTGTGGTTTTAATTGATTTCATATGATTTCATTTTCTCTCCTTTATTAACATATTAGTTATACCTCCTTTTTAAAACTCTTTTTTAGTCATTGCCCTAGAATGTGCAATATACATTTATAATTAAGTCAAGTCCACTTTCAAATAACATTCTGCCACTTTATGGGTAGTGCAAGCACCTCATAATAACTATACACTTACATTTATTTGAATACATGGTTGCAATAAGAATAGAAAAATGGAAATATTTATTTAACTCTCACTTATTCCTTCTCTGATAATTTCCCCTCCTTTATGTTGTTCTGAGTATCAGCCCTACATTATTCTCCTTTTCTCTGATGAACTTATTTTAACATGTCTTGCAAGGCAGGTCTACTGGCAACCAATCTCCCTCAACAAATCGCTTCTAAAGGATCATTTTTCAGGGTACAGAATTATAGGTTGGTGGGGTTTTCTCTCTCAACACTCTAACTATTTCACTCCACTCTTGTTTTGCTTGAATTGTTTCCTGTCGTAAAGTCAGCTTAAGCTGCCATAGCAAAATACAGTATCTGTATTACTAAACACAATGTCTTAAACACCATACATTTATTTCTCACAGTTCTGAAGTCTGGAGGTCACAGATTTTGGTGCCGGCATGGTCAGATGCTGGTGCAGGCTCCCTTCTGGGTCTGCAGATGGCCACTTGCTCTCTGTGTCTTCACACAGCAGTGAGAGAGTAAGCTCTGGTGTCTCTTTCTCTTCTTACAGGGGCACTAATCCCATCACGAGGGCTCCACCCTCCTGATCTCATCTAAACTGAATTATCTCCCAAAAGTGCATCTCCAAATGCCATCACATTATGGGTTAGGATTTGAGCATCTGAATTTGGGGAAAACAACTCAGTCTGTAATAGCTCCTTAGGAGACACAGATACAATTCTTATCTTGGATCCTTCAAAGGTAAGATAATTTCTCCTCTGGTTTCCTTCAAGAATTTTTCTTTATCTTTGATTTGTAGTTGTGTGGTGTTAGTTACATGACTACCTACATTTATCAAAGCTTACCTAAGTGTATATATTTAAAAGGTGAATTTTACAGTATAGAAACTATATCCCAATAAATCCAGATTTTTTTAAATGTATGAAAACAAAAAACAACAGGTGTTGGTGAGGATGCGGAGAGAAAGGAACCCTCATGCACTGTTGGTCAGGATGCAAACTGGTGTAGCGACTGTGGAGAACAGTATGGAGGTTTCCTCAAAAAATTAAAAATAGAACTACCCTACGGTGCAGCACCTGCACTACTGGGAACTTATGCAAAGAATATAAAAACACTAATCAAAGGGATACATGCACCCTTAGGTTTATAGCAGCATTATCTACAACAGCCAAACTATGGAAGCAGCCCAAATGTCCATCGACTGATGAATGGATAAAGAAGATATGGTGTGTGTGTGTGTGTGTGTGTGTGTGTGTGTGTATACCCACATATGGAACATTATTCAACCATAAAAAGAATGAAGTCTTGCCATTTGCAACGACATGGATGGACCTAGAGAGTATAATGCTAAGTGAAAAGAAGTCAGTCAGAGAAAAACAAACACCCTATGATTTTACTCATATGTGGGATTTAAGAAACAAAATAAACGAGCAAAGGGGAAAAGAGAGAGAGAGAGAAACCAAGAAACAGACTCTTAACTATAGAGAACAAACTGATGGTCACCAGAAGGAAGGCAGGCAGGGGGATGGGTAAAATAGGTGATAGGGATTAAGGAGGGCACTTGTCATGCACCAAGTATTGTGTGGAAGTGTTGAATCACTAAATTGTACACGTGAAACTACTATAGCACTGGAATTAAACTGAAAACAGAAACAAAAAAATTTAAAAATCTGGGTATCTCAAAAATTAAAATAGAAAACAATAAAAAATACACGTGTGAAAAATATACATTTAAACAAACACCGAAACACAATAGAGTAAGTAGACAACGTGTCCTGCAGGTAAGAGCTTGTGACCCCCAAATTTTACAGGGAAGCTGTTTTACCAAAAGCAGTAGAAAGAGATCCTCAGAAGTACAAGGACTCAGGACATAACTATCCAAGTACTTCTCCCGAATAAAACACCTGCAGTCCCATGACAGCATAAAAGAATGCATTTCAAAAGAAAGAATGCCAGGAACATTGATTCCTTCTGTTATGATTGTTCTGCGTGATTGTGTAAACGTATAAAGGAGGTGACAGAGTCCCCACCACCACATAAAGTGCCTTAGAAGTGTGCATTAGAAGAAGGTTCCTTCTTCTAATGGAACTTTTTTTCATTTCACCTCCTTTTTTTTTATGCGAAAAAAACTACCTCTACGAAAGGGAAGGAAGGAGTGAGGAGGAGATCAGGCCGTTAAGGGTCACAGACAACTTCCGGGGGAATGTCCTGGGAGATGATCACGTCGCACTCCGCCTCTTCTACAAATGGGAATAAACAAGGACCTTTCTGCCACCCACAGCAATGCATTTAATAAGAGTGTGAATTACTCTTTTGAAAGAGTTAGCTAAGAAGTGTCATTGGATAGATATTAAAAACCCTTTGGAACATACATTCTTTTTATCTACTCTTTTACATTTCCTTTTCATTTTATCAGATGTACCTATTGTTTAAAACATTAACTGTAGGATGTCTATAAAGTCAACAAATATGTGTAATATTAATTAATTTTTTTCCTGAATGAAGGCGCCCCCAACATTATGTGTGTTACTGTCTTCAGACGTTACGGGCACTCTATAGTTCTACAATACTGAAAATGAGCAGGAGTGGTCCCGTCTACACCACCTTATGCCCCAAATTCCTGCTGCCTGAAGGCAATGCCTTCCAGCTCTTGCTTCTTTGCCCATCTTCCTCTATATTTCCAGGTGACATGCTTGTTCTGTTCTTTTTTTTAATTTTTTAACGTTCTATTTATTTTCCATAGAGAGAGGCAGAGCGTGAGCAGGGGAGGGGTAGAGAGAGGAAGACACAGAGTCTGAAGCAGGCTCCAGGCTCTCAGCTGTCAGCACAGAGCCTGATGCAGGGCTCGAACTCAGGAGCCTTGAGATCATGACCTGAGCCGAAGTTGGACACTTAACTGACTGAGGCACCCAGGCGCCCCTGTTATTTCGTGATCTTTTTCTATTTTAGATTTTATTTGCTGACTTTCCAGCGTGGAAAACAGGATTAAGACAGCCCTGATGCGCACACACACACGCGATTCCCTTCCCCATGTAACTATTATTCCGATAGCCACAAATCCAAAGCATTATGCGCAGCTGAGCCACTGCGGGCACAATAGTTACCTCTCGTTTTCAGACACAACGTTTTGTTTCCTTGAAGTCAATGCTCATCTTGTGTTTTCACCGTCACGGGCCTCCCTTGCTGCACACCTAAGCTCCAACTTTGTCCATCTGGACAAGTCTATGGACCATCTGTTTTCTAGATTTTAAAACCGTGTCGCTGTCATACCCTCTCCTGCTCTCTGTCCACGTAGCTTCATGCCATTTGATCTCTTTACTGCCTTTTGAGGGGTACTTCAGAAAGCAGGGAGGGTAAACACATGGGGCCTGCTGACCGCCATGCTAGGCAGAGGCCGAGGGTCAGGAATGATGCCAGAGAGGCACGTGCGGCTCGGGGTGAGACCACGTAGCATTGTGGTCCCTAGCAAATCAGGTACCTTAAGATGTCTTCTAAAGCCACCGAGGCCCCACCCTTGAGCCCCTGTTACTCCTGATGTGCTCAGATCCCACTTAAACCCCCACGAGGGCGGAGGCCCTGAGTCCTCACACCTACCTTCACGGCGCTGAAGCAGAGCACGTGGAGCAGGGCAGCCGAGGCGGCGCTCCGGGCCACGCTGTAAACAGCCGACATCATCCCTGAAACAGCTGGAACACAAACACCAAGGGTCTCGCGGTCAACGAAGGTAAGAAAGGGAAGACACGGTGACAGCTTTCCAATACAAAATGTCTGCTGGGGGTGGGGGGCAAAGGGTAAGCCCAAGGGGTCCGTCAGAAGCACTGGATGACTGTGACTATGAGAAAGACACAGACCACTTACTAGACATGCTGCAGGCGAGCATTTAGAAAGGACTGGGGGCCCCATTCTTAGAAGACTGTGTGAACAGGTCCCGTGTGGACATAGGGAGACGTGGCTGCTGGCCACGATCAACCTCAGGGATGAAGGTTTCCACAGAAGACCGGGGGATGGAGAGAGGGGTTGGTGTAATGAACAAGCAATGCTCATGTGTGTGTGTGTGTGTGTGTGTGTGTGTGTGTGTAATGAGGGGGTAGCGTACTGGATCACCAGCTACACCCGAGTGCTTTACATACGATTTCATTTAGTTCTTCCGGAAGCCCTAGGAGATCTACATGTTCATTTCCGTTTAGAGAAGTCTGAATTTTAAAGTTAAGCAACCGGCACAAAGTCTCCAGGTAAGGACTTGGTGACACGGGTGGAGACACGGGTCCCCTGTCTGTACAGGTGCATGCACAAGGTAGTTTGGTGCTCAGGACAAAGAACGCCTACCTGTCCAGACTCTCACTCCATTCAGCCCTTACTGGAACTTCAGACTCCTTTACAGGAAGAGTGGGATGTCGGTGACTTACCAGAGCCTCCAAAAAACAGCATGTCAATCTGTTCCAGAAGGTAAACGCAGAAAGTGTCGATCTGCGGGAAGAGCCCAAGGAGGGAAATCGCAGGGAAGCAATATAAAAATACTGGAAATGAACAGACAAAATTCACGGTAAGTGTGTGGCCGATGGCCACCAGGTCCCTGAGGCAATCCCGCCTGCTCCCCTTCCAGCACCCAGCCTGCCCTGCCTGCGTCCTGGAGGCAAGACTGGACTCCTTGCACCCACAAGAGGTAGGTCTGCAGGCCAAGTGGAAACGTGCCTGCAGAAGTAACAGGGGGCCACATCGGAGGAAGAGGCCCAGGAGAGACCTCCAGTGGTGAGGGAGGCAGTGGACCCGTCCACGGTTTGCAAGATCAGCCTTGCATCTGGGGGCATGAGCGTGGGAGGAAGATTCTGGGAAACTCCAGGAACAAGCAGAGCTAAAGGGTGGTAGGTGGGTGGGTCTCTCTCTGCATGGGGGCGGGGTGTGTGTGCAAATATTGAAGCCAGGGGCTCCTCACTCTGTGCTCCTGTCCCCTGGTGCACTTGACGTGCTGAGTGTCGCCACATCTAAACGCCGACCACAGATTCGAGTTCGGTGGGACCTCCAGGTTCTCAGAGGAACAAGGGAGGGTGGTGACTAAGAAACCACCACAGGTGATGGTGGGACACTGAAGGGACTGACTCCCCAGGGACTGGAGCATCTGGGACATGAAGGCGGCCCAGCCTGGCCAGAGGAGGACTGTGCTCCGTCCCAAAATTGTAACGGTGCAGCTGGATAAAACATCCACATGCCAGGCTTCCAGGTGTCCCCAGATTATTTGCTACAGGAAATAAGAGGTACCAGAACTGCATTTTATAGCTACTTCCCTGTCATCCTCCCTTCTCAAGTCTACGTAAGTTGGCTTTCAGAGAAACACAGAATCTCCCATTCCTTCTGCTATAATACATCTGTCTTCTGTCTCAGTTTATTGAGTAGCATGTCGATGAAGCTCGATACTGGTAAACCTTAATAAAACTAAGGAAATTTGATTTGAAATCCCATATGCCTAAACGTTGGAACTATGTACTAACACTATGCATAAACCACAGTCAACAGTGGGAGTGGGGATGGTAGGGGGGTTGTTTCAGCTCTTTCTGAAAAAGCAGAAATGCAAACTTTCCATCGTGAAACTGTAGAAACAAGAGTATCTGCACAGTCCCACGCTCTTGCTAATAGTGCTTAAAAGTGAGTATGGGAAAATCCTCTCTACAATCATACCAGGGAACTGTTTCAACTCTCTTGTTCTGATACACGTGGTGATTTTGCTGTAATGTTTTCTGTGGCAAGATTTCAACGATATTGTGAAAACCTAGAGCATCTGTAACACACTTCTCAATCAAAGTAGGCAATAAGACACAAATACTGATCTGCTAAACATAATTGTATAGGACACCATTTTCTTTTTTCAGTTGTTGTGAATGGAACTCAAAGATATGGGGAAGAGCTAAGAAATAAGTAGAAATTTAATTATAGAACAGTTATAGGCATCAAAATTTGCATCCATATAATTTCAAGTGAACTAACCCTTCTCTCAACTCCGCAATGAAGATGGCATGCTATGCTGTACTCCTCATGGCCAGCATAGGGGCAGAGGGAAGGGGTGATGAGATTGCATTAGTTCACCTTCTCAAGTGCTGTGCGAGGGGCAAAAACCGCACCAAGAATGAAGAACTCCAGGGAAAAGTATGGGTGTGAAATAATATTAAAGCCAGTTGAATATTGGAAACTACTCAACAAAGCACATAGGAAGCCCGAGTGGCTCAGTCGGTTAAGCGCCCGACTCTGACTCAGGTCTGTGGGTTCGAGCCCCATGTTGGGCTCTGTGCTGACAGCATGGAGCCTGCCTGGGATTCTCTCTCTCTCTCCCCCCTCTCTCTCTGCACCTCCCCTGCTCACTCTCTCTCTCTCAAAAATAAATAAACTAAAAAAAAGTATTCTCTACTAGAAATACAGTAGACAATGAAATGACAACTATGGAAGTGGAAAGGACTAGAGCCAGTGAATCATGGCTTGAAGGAGTTATGATGGTGGGAGACAGCGGAAAGCCTTGGCCAGATGTGCTGGGGTCGTGCATGCTGAACGGGAGCTTCCTGGCCACAGTGGAAGGACAGCATCCCACATGGAGCCCACGATCTAGAGCCTTGCCAGGATGTATTAGAGAAGGAAATCGCTACCCTTTAAAATCAAAGCCAGGGAGGTGGAAGGAGAGTGAGGTGGAGCCCACACATCTCATGTGTCAGGTCATAGTTCATGTGAATAAAAAGGAGGCCAAGGGGCGCCTGGGTGGCTCAGCCAGTTGAGCATCCAACTCTTGATTGCAGCTCAGGTCATGATCCCAGGGTCGTGGGATTGAGCCCCCCCGTGTCAGTGGGGAGCCTGCTTGGGATTCTCTCTCTCTCTCTCTCTCTCTCTCTCTCTCTCTCCCTTCCTCCCTCCCTCCTTGCTTCCCTCCCTCCCTCTGCCCCCTCTCTCCCACTCACTCTCTCTCTCGCTCCAAAATAAAAAAAAAAATTTTAAAAAGCAGCCAAATGGTTTTTGCATTAGAACAATTAGAAAATTACACTTGAAGTTACTGAGGTCATTTTGTCCTTTTTCCAAAAGTAAAAGAAAAAAGAAAAAAAAAAAGTCCCTGTGGCTACTGGCAATTTGCCCTGTGAACAGATTTTTTTCTTAGCATACCACTGGCAGGGTCTGTAATTTTCTCTCACTTCTTCCCTACTCCTCATTTTCCCTGGTAATTACCATAAATGCAGACATTTCTGGTACAGTTCCATTTCTTTCCAAGCAACATTTATAAATAAAAACATTGTAACGTGCTTGTTTCTTTTCTTTAATGTGAATAATGATACTCATTACTATTCTATCCTATTACTGTTACTATTGCAGGTTTAATTGGAGAGAGAGGGAGAGAGAGAGAGAGAGAGAGAAGAGAGAGAACACACAGAATTAAATAACATGGAAATAAACTTGAAACCCGCGCAGACACCTCTGTGTCTCCAAAGTGCCATATCTGTGTGTTAACTACTTGTTCTGACGGTGGACTGTACTGAGCCCCGCAAACAGCCTTCATAGAAGACACACAGAGAAGACAAATGTGAGGTCTCACCGGGCAGCGGCAAGGGGGACATTCGGTAACTAGTCACCAAATCTCCATCTTCCTCCAAAGGTGGCATCATTGAAGCTGCATTATTGGAGGCTGGAGGCTACGGTGCGAAGGACTAACGGAAAACAGAAAACTCTCAGATCTGAAAGGGATCTACGCAGGGCATGAGGTCGTGCTACCGACGACAGCCACCGCGTCCTGCCCGATGCCTTGCCGCATCACCCCGTGGTACCACTGCGCACCTCTAGCCCAAACCGTCTTACAGGTCTTGGCCACGACTAGTTATTACAGCTACACCAGCGAATCCCGCCTCCTGGACCTCCGGCACCCAAGCATTGCCTCTCATTCTCCTGCCCCCATCTCCAGGCACAGGTGGCGAGGTGCGCACTCAGGGCACACTCCAGCTTTGCTCCTGCTCCTTTTGAGGTACAACACTAAGACACTGAAGGCCTTTTGGCTTCCTCGGCTGGGGGATAATTACAAAGACAGCCTCGCCCATCGGCGTTCGCTGAAGTTACCCTAATGGAAAGTATTAAAAAATTCCAGCCCAGAGGTCACCGTGTCTGACTGAGCACAGGCAAGGAATACTGACTCAGTGCCTTCACCTCCCTCCCAAAAATAAAAAAGAAAGAATTGTCCTTACAATGAGAGAGAAGTGACCACAGGGATGTGCTGAATATCTATGAAGGGTCACACCTTCAGGGTTTCTATGTCTTTAACTCACCATCCCCCAGCCCGGCCCCAGCCCCAGCCTGTAAAAGCAACAAGTTCCTGCCACGGACTCTGCCTTTCTTCTTATGTTCCCAAGTTCAGCCCCCAAGTTCCCTGCCTTGGGTCAACATACATCCCACCTTCTTGCATTGCTCTCTTATGTAATTGAGAGGTTTGCCTTTGAGACGCTCCTCTCCTTGCATTTTTTAAGGAGTCTCCCCATCTTTCCCACCCACCCGATTTCCACCTGACTCACCTCCCACCCACCACTCACTCACGTTCAACCCCTTCTGCCCTGGGAGGCAGAGGAGGTGGGGTCCGCTCCCCGCTCCTGTCCTGCTTCCCTTCCTCGGCTGCCTCTTCTCCCTCTGACGGGTTGATGGGGTTGAGCAGAAAGCAAGAGTGGCAGCGGGTAACAGAAATATCAGCAATAAGGCACGATCCTAAGAAACATTTCGCCTTCCCCAGCACCAGCCAGAGGAGCATCGCAGCACGAGAGGCAGAGAGCACCTTTAGACCACAGGATGGAAAATGAGGTCACATGTGCTAAGTTCCTGTTTCTCTCCTGTCCTTTTTCTTTTTTTTTTTAAGTTTATTTATTTAATTTAAGAGAGACAGAGTGGAAGGGAGGGGTAGAGAGAGAGAGGGAGAGAGAGAATCCCAAGCAGGCTCCGTGCTATGCTGTCAGCACAGAGCTCAATGCAGGGCTCAATCCCAAGAACTGTGAGATCATGACCTGAACCAAAATCAAGAGTTGGATGCTTAGCTGACTGAGCCACCCAGGTGTCCTTTTTCTTAAATGCTCCTTGTTAAATGAATTGAATCACGTCCCTCCAAAACAGTACCTGTAACTGTGACCTCACTTGGGAATCGGGTCTTTGCCCATGATCGCATTATGATGAGGTCATTAGGATGGGTCCTGATCTAACAATAATCCTGACGTCCTTATAAAAAGGGAGAATTTGGACATTTGGACACAGAGAAAAAAACACACAGAGGGAAGACGAAGTGGACAGACACAGGGACAAGGCCATCTATGAGCCAAGGAGGGGGGCCTGGGACAGGCCCTTCCCTTGCGCCTTCAGAGATTTTAGACTCCTGGCCTCCAGAACTATGAGACAATACATCTCTGATGTTCTCAGGACCCATTAGTGGTACTTTGTTATGGCAACTGTTGGAAAACACACACTCCCTTTTCTTCCCAATAACCTTTCATTTCCTCCTGATTTTTTCTTCTCTCCCCGTTACTTTCTGGACCTAACAATGGCAGCAATTATTATCCACTCAGCTCCCTTGGTAATGAGGGACAGGAGGTGGAGAGGTGCCATAAAGAAGAATGAATGACTTTGAATTGCCCTTGCGTTCCCCCATCAAGTCAGAAAAACAGTATACACCTCTATCGCCTTCCTCTCATTCCCAGTTGCTCTAAATTTGTTCCATGCTCTTTTCCTGCTCAGTGCAAATTAGTGTGTTTAACACATTCACTCCATAGGGACTGCTATTGTTCCAGTTTTCCATCTTTCTTTATCCCAGAAGTCATTTAGTTGGCTTGCTGGATTATTTATCTCTGTTCCTACTTGTCACTGTTGACAAGCAGACAAAAAATACGTATTGAGGAAAAGCTTTAATGAGGGGAAGGGAATTCCAGATAGAAAGGTAAGAAAGGCCATATTCCCTGCCCTGTCTCCACTCCTCAATGGAATTGGTTTGAAGAAAAATAAAATGAGAATATACATAGCCAGTAGCTTATTTGAGAATAAGGGTTTCTACTAAAAGTAAAATCACACCAAATACATTAAGGTCTTACTTTTGGGGCCCTAATAACATTTTGTATTCTGATGCCATGGCCGATTAGCTAGGCCAAGATGACACTTATTGCAATGCCATTGGCTTGTTTATAGTAGCAAATTAAGTAAAGAGAGAAATGATGGAGACACCCACGTTCAGAAAAACAATTTGTAAATGGAATGTATGCCAGGCTTTTCTTCCTCTTTCCACAGATCACCTCCAGGGGTGCTTAGGAAGTCCCTACTTACTGAAAGGCTGAGGCGAACAGGCCAAAAAGAACTATAAGCTTCCCCTGTGCTCGTGCGTCCATCCATTCAACAAACATGTCTTTAGTGCCCGTATTTACCAGACACAGTGCAGGGTGCCAGGCGTTCAGTGTGAGAAAGGAGGCATGGGCTCCACCACGCCTGGACTGAAGCCACCAGCACATAAGCTAGTGAGGGAGCAGACGATAGTCAAATATCACAAATGCAGCCGATGACTACGCAGTGGGTTTGGGGCTCTGACAAGTATGGGTTATGGGGGGATAGAAGATGGGGCCAGGCTGACGGGAAAAGACCATCAATTAGCATGGCCAAGGAGGTTGTAGGGGGCCACAGAAGAGGAACACAAGACACGAGGATGAGATGAAGAGGTGCCAGGGTGGTTAGGCTTTCAGGTCAGGCCACAAATCCTTTTGACCTGTAAGAGGTGGAGCTCTATCAACACTAACCCATGCTCGAGATCCTGGGAAAAGATGGTCATGAGGTACCCCAGATTGAGTGTGGGGTGCAGAGAGAGAAGACAACATCATGACACAGACAGCGGTTTCTTGAACATCTTCCAAAATGCTCTCATGCCCTTTTCACCTCTAATCCCCAGACCCTCCTGTGCCCTTGAGCTCTGGACCCCAGCACTGCTGTTTGCTAAGAAGACAACAGGAAAGGTTGGTCTCCAGCACGCACAACCGTGACTGGGTATCTGTGTCTGCTCACACCCTGCCTTTTTCACTGCAGCTAATCTCAGGAGGGAGATGGGTAAGCACATTTATAAGAAGATAAAAGTAAATGGAAGTCTTTCTTGGGGTGTGTGCATATGTGTGTGTGTATATGCGTGTGTGTGTGTATGCATGCGTGTATGTGTGTGTGTGCACATGTGTGTATCTAACTGCTAGAACATCAAGTAATATAAAAAGATCAAGAGAAAAATATCAGAAGGGGTAAAGCAAATATTCTTGGTGAAAAGGCACTGCCTGGGAGTCTAATCATGGCATCAGTTCTTCTCGCTTTTTTCCCAGTATGCTTCTGTTTCCTACTTGAGCTCAGAGATTCTTTGAACATGGTGCCTGACTCTCTGGTATTAAAAAGCAACCCAGCCCCTCACATGATATAACAGGAAGAGAGATGTTGAGGACACAAAGGTTGGCTTGTTGGGGGCTGGGTATGGGGAGTGAATAGTTTGCTACCAGTACAGCAGAAGAGGAACGAGGAGATGGTGGTTGGGAAAGTGAGTCAGAGGGTGGAATGTCTACCATGGTTCCACCTACGAGGAACACAAAGATATGCCACACTGTGCGGGGAGGCTTTCTAGTCCCACTAGAGAGACTCAGGAAGTTATGTTGGGGGCCAGGGAAAGAATGATATGGGGCCCATGGCTTTGAAAAGCTCCTCCTGAGTAAGATACCCAATCAGAAAGCAACAGATCCAGGGTTATCAACCCGTCTGGGAAACGTGATCACAGCCAATCACAGGCTGGCATGTGTTTCAACCCCTGGATGTCGTGGCAAGAACTCTCGGAGCATCGGCGGGCAAGCCCTCAGAGCTGGAGGCAATCCTGAGGCAGCCTCTTCACATAACGATGATGATAGTGCCTAGTACCCAGGGCCAGGCACTGTTCCATGTGCTTCAATACACTGACTCATTTCAAACGTTCACCAGCCTCTGAGGTGAGTACCATTTTTGTCTCCTCCCGACCCTCCTGCACAGGAGACACCTTCTCAAGGTCACATCACTAGTAAGATGGCAGAGCTAGAATTCAAACGGCCGGGCACCAGGCTCCAGCGTCGGGGCTCAAAACCACCACACTGGGCAAGTGTTACTAGACTGTCAGCACCACGTGGGTGCTGGGACGGCCACCCAGGTGGCAAAACCCCTCACCCCCACTGACACCTCCCACCAGGCACTTCAGCAACCAGCCTGCAGATATTCCAGTGCTGCAGGGCGCCTGTGTGGCTTAGTCGGTTAAGGGGTTGACTTCGGCTCAGGTCATGATCTCACAGTTCGTGGGTTCCGACCCCGCGTCGGGCTCTGTGCTGACAGCTCGGAGCCTGGAGCTGCTTTGGATTCTGTGTCTCCCTCTCTCTCTGCCCCTCCCCTGGTTATACTCTGTCTCTCTCAAAAATAAACATTAAAAAAAAAAAAGATGTTACAGTGTTGCAACTTCTCTGTCATGGATACCACAATCCTTTAGGACACTTCTGCTGTGGGATGCACTGGGGCTCCGGCCCCCAGACCATCATACAAGCCAGAAGAGAAATGCATATCTCTTCATCCGATATTCAAATAAGGAGGTTTCCCCAACTGGTGATTCAGAATATAAAGGGGAGAGTTATCCTCCCTCCTCTATATCCTTCCCCATAACCCCCAAAGTCACTCACCTATTAGAAGGTCCCTGGCTGACTGGAGGGACCTTGGAGAGAAGAGCTTCAGGCCATAGACAACGTAAGTGGGAGGGTGCCGGGCTTTGGCCCCTGTATCAAGAAGCAAAATAAGGCCACACAGCACACAAAAATAGATTGGTCTGCTATATGTTATGATTTGGTTGTGTCCCTAGAAAACAAACACAATTTCTGAATGGTACCTATTATTTTGATTAAATGACAAAAACCTCATAGTTAGTAATTTATATCATATCATATAACTTATAGCATAAAACATTCTCCCCCTCTCCCAGCATAATTCATATACACAAAATCCCAGAAAAAGAAAAAAAAACACTCTGATACTTGTTCTGACAATTAAGAAGAAGAATATCAAAAAGAATGTTAGGCCTCTCAGACTCAACAAGATTTAGCTGAAAATTTTATTACCATCCTTAGCTACACTCTAGATCTAATCAATGTTTCCCTAACAGTGAAACTTCCGTCTGTACTGTTCATTTCAAATGCAAAACTAATATAAGCCATTATTTGCTCTACACGGTCTAACTTGAGCCCTACTGTTATTAAGAAATAGAGTTATGAGTTGTGGGCTTCGATTTCCTTGTCCTAAAAAGCAAAACAATACAGGTGCAAAGTTATACTCACAGAGGTTGCATTAAATGCCTTAGAGTCACACAGGAGAATAATCCAATTTTTAAAAACTCACCATTCACATACATTTTCCTTTGAGGAAGACCAAAAACTTAACAGATCTCATCTTAGCCCTCAAAATATTATTACGAGAAGAAGTAGAAACATGTTTATTCTTCTCCTTGAATAGACAGAAAAACTATGGAAAAGATATAACACCAAACTTTCCAGAGCAAAAGCCGATGAAGAATTTACATGTCACAAATAAGTGCACAATTCATAAGGCTCAAAACACCAACAAAAATGAATTAGGGGGAGAATATTCTTTGCAATTCATGAACTACTTTGGGTATAAAAAGTAAAGATTAAAGTGATATGGCTTTGGATGTGAAGTTTTAAAGTCACTGCCTTGAACGTGTTATATTTAGAAATGCAATTTAAATTGCCACAGCTTTTATAATAGAGATGGTCCTATTCTGAGACCGTCTTTTAATAGGAAGGAAAACACAGGCTGTCCATGGGGGCTGGCTATGTTTGGCCCTGAGTCCAGACTCAGCCTTGAAGGAATATTTGCACTCTTATGAAATTTCCTTTGGAATCCAACTGGGTCACAGATTAATGGGTATGGGAATACTTTTTCTGCACTAAAAAAAAAAAAAAAATCAAAACTAAAGCCTAAGTGAGATCGTAATGCATTTCTTATCAAGTGAAAAGCAAAATAACTTTGGTTGCTACAGATAGAGACTTAATATACAAACACACAAGACAGTCCTCAAAGTGACACCATATAGGAGGTATAATTAAAGAGCTACCTCCCACTTGTCCTGATTCTTCCTTGTCCTAAAGGGTTTAAAAATACATTTTCTAGGAATTGAAAGTCTGGTCTTGAACAAGGCTGTAATATCATCTTAAATCTGCCAAGTCAAACTTTGTTAATGGGTAGAGGAGTGCTTCCTTGTAATTGTAATTTATGAGACAAAACATAAGGCTGGCTCCCTCCCAAAGAGCCTGCCCTCATCATCCACCAATGCCTCACCTCACTGCATGTTTTGGGTCCCCAAACCATTCTAAGCATGACCCTAACAGGTGGCACAGACATCAGTTTTATTTTCCTTCATTCCTAAGAACGTCTTCTAATAAAATTCCCTTGCTCTACAATTCCTTCTTTCCCATACGAATCAATCATCAGGTCCCCCGAGGATTGCTTTTTCTTTTTTTCAATAGAAAAAATCCCACTAGCTTTGCCAGGTCAAGTCTGATCAGTCTTTTTTTTTTTACAACTCCTCCAACTATTTCCCAGGTGGTTTCACATTAAAATGCCCTGGGAGGGGGGCACCCCTGACATCAGTTGTGGGGCTCCCAGAGGCTCTCTGTGCATGCGTCTGATTTCCCACCAACCCCACCCATGTGTACAAGGTCTGGGCCCCGCTGGGGTCACAGTGCAGCTTCTAGAAGGGTGAAGGGAGAGAATCAGCGCCTCCGGGGACCCCATCTCCGGAGTCATGGTGCACGTGGCGAAGGACACAAGGCCGTTAGAATCAACCCCATAGCAAGACAGCGGGCTGGTCAAAGCCTTCAAACTTGTTAAGAAAAACATAAAAGCTATTTACTGTCAGGGAAGACAGGGTATCAGAGAAGCTGGGGCACAGCTGGGCCTCCGTGGTAAGTAAATCAGGGCTGTCAACAGCCAGGTCACACTACCACCACCCCACTTCATCCGGCCGCGGGGGGCCAGCCCCGGACTGTCTGAACCCTCAGTCCGCAGGGCAGGAAAGAGACCCCATCACACCTACAGAGTCTGCACACGGTCTCATCTGGCCACATTCAGGGGCCTGGTATTTTTGTGGGCCGGTGTAAACGGCAAGGGCGCCAAGAGCTAACATTTGTCTTGCCTCTCCTGTGCCCCAGGCACCGTTCTATTCACATGGCCGATCCTCGGGACATGCGAGGAAATACTTATTACTCTCATTTTGCCAAGGGTAAACTGAGGCATAAGCTTTAATAATAATTTTTCATGAAATTAAGAAATTTGCCCCTGGCCTCCCAGACAGAAAGCAGTGTGGCAGAGCAAGGATCCAGAGGCTGGGCGCTGGCCTCCTGGCCACCTGGCCACATGCAGGCCCCCAACAACAACCGGGCAGAGGAGCCCATTGTGCACTGGGCCCTTCCAGGCCCAAGGACGCCACCTGGCGTCACGAAATTTCACTCATACTCGCCATTCTTGAAACATATAATGTGAATGTCACTCGTGTGAAGCAAACATAAAGAGAGCATGAGGAAAAGCATTAGTAATAGTTTTGGGGTGTTCAGCCCAAATGTCCATCAACTGATGAATGGATAAAGAAGATGTGGTTTGTATGTACAGTGGAATACTCCTTGGCAATGAGAAAGAAGGAAATCCTGCCATTTGCAGCAACGTGCATAGAACTGGAGGGTATTATGCTAAGTGAAATTAGTCCGTCCGAGAAAGACTGATATCATAGGTTTTCACTCATATGTGGAACTTGACAAACTTAACAGAGGACCACGGGGGAAGGGAAGGGAATAGTTTCAAACAGAGAGGGAGGCAAACCATAAGAGGCTCTTAAATATAGAGAACAAACTGAGGTTGATGGGGGGGGTGAGAGGGGAAATGGGTGCTGGGCATCGAGAAGGGCAGTTGTTGGAAGGAGCACTGGGTGTTGTATGTAAACGATGAATCACAAGACTCTTCTCCCGAAGCCCAGAGCACACTGTACATATTGTATGTTAGCCAACGCAACACTAATTATATATATATTTAAAAGAAAAGACTTTGGACTCTAGAAGGTGGAGAAGATTAATGTAGAACATTAATGGCATGCTCTGCCCACCCCTCCGGGGCACTGCTCACGGACTTGAACCCCTATCGTTAAAACAGGAGTTGGCTATTTCACGGTTTGTTACTATGATACCAGAGTGTTTACTCAGATATCTCTTTGAGTCTGGTGATGAGCTCTTTTTTTATGTCAGCATTAGCAATTCAGTGGGCCTGAGCATTTTTAACCATACATTTCAGTCCCCCTTGAATGTAAAGCAAAAGGAGGAAAGGAGGGGAGCGGGCACCCACTGCCCTACAGACACCTGAACTCCAGTAAAACCAGAGCCAGTAAGTTTTCTGTGACTCACACTTGGGGTATATACGAGAATCCAAAGCACTTGAGAGAAGGCAGTATAGGCGATAAGCAGCAACCAAAAGGTTCAGTAATTCCCAACAGCTGACTATTAAAATGCTATTTCAGGAGCACCAGGGCGGCTCAGTCAGTTGAGTGTCCAACTCTTGGTTTCAGCTAAGGTCAGGATCCCAGGGTCGTGGGATCGAGCCCAGCTTCAAACTGCATGCTGAGCGTGGAGCCTGCTTAGCATTCTCTCTCCCTCTGCTCCTCCCCTGCTCCCTTTCTCTCGTTCTCTAAATATAAAACAAATAATAAAATAAAATGCTACTGGAGTCTAAATATGGTAGAAATTTGACACATTACTTTAAAAATTGAAAAGATATAGGCAAATGAGTTTCTGTAAGCTTAGTTTATAATTTAATTTAGTTTATAATTTAATTTCACAGAATGATATATTTTGGGACCAACTTCTTAGCTTTCAGGTCTGTGAATCTTGACAAATGGGTCAATGCAGTTGTCCAACGAAGAGGGCAGTGAAATGGACATCAAATGGTGCCCAAGGTGCCATCCATTCTGCCGCCTTCTATTTTACAGTGTCCCACTACCTCAGCATTTCCCTCAATGACAGTGAAAGACAGAGGGAAGGGTGATCACCTAAGTTCTGCCCTGATTTCATGGCAGAAATTCAGTATAAAAGAATTCAAAGAAGGCAATTTGGAATGGCTCATGCTGTAAAGAATACTAGTTTTTTTTTTTTTTTGAGCAAAGGAAATACACAACTAAAGAGATAAATCTAATTTAACTTTCAATCAACAGCCACCAAGACTCAGTTGACCTTCTTATTTCTAAGATTGAGGATTGAGAAAAATTTTTATAGGTCATTCAGATCATTCCTCTGATAAACACTACCCCACCTAGGTGATCAAGCTCAACACCGACAGCGGTAAGTCATGTAGACAGTAAGTACCCTCAACATGATGTGATGAAAATGGCTTTTCCCTTCTATGGTCTTGCTCCCAAAATCCTATAACCCCAGTCTAATCATAAGATAGACATCAGATAAATCCCGACTGAGGGGCAGTCTACAAAATCCTTGACCAACACTGTCAAGCTCATCAAAAAATAAGGAAAGTCCAAGAAGCTGTCATGATAACTAAATGTAAGGTGGTTTTCTAGATGAGGTCTTCAAACAGACAAGGCACATTAGATTAAAACTAAGGAAATCTGAGTAAAATATGGACTTCGTTACTAATAAGGTATCAATATTGGCTCACTAATTGGGACAAATGTGGCATACTGATGCAAAAGGTAAATATGTAGGGGAACTGTGTGTGGGGTGTGTGGGGTCTCTGTACTGTCTTCCCAAGTACTCTGCAAATCTAAAACTGTTCTAAAATCAGAAGTGTATTTACAAAAACCATTGCCGGTGATTCAGGAAGTGGTACCAAATGTCTTCACTGCATAGTAGCCATCGTTCATTGAGTAGAACACGTAACAAGATATAGCCCTTGCCCTTTGGAGTTTGTACCATGAGCAAGGAAACAAGATAAATAAGCAGAGTGGAAGGAGAAAAGGGAAGAAATGTTTACAGAGGGCCTAGTATATTCGAGGCCCTGCGCTGGGCTCATTACATCTATTGTCCAATCTACCCTTTACCAAATCCAACCGAGGCTTCTATTAGGCATAGTTGACCCACAAAAAAGTTGCTAAGATTTGTCAAGCACTTCCACAGTACCAGATCCTGTGCTGAGCACATGAGTACCTTATCTTGCTCAGCCCCCCTTACAATCCTCTTTCATTTACTTCCTCTGTCACAGATGAAAATCCTAAGATGCAGAGAACTAACCTGCCCACGATCCCATAGTGTGTACATGGTCAGGCTGGATTCAAATCCCTAAACCTGATTGTTACCCCAGAATTTCTCATGTATCATCTGAGATCACCACCACCATCATCACTGGCGGCGGGGGGGGGGGGGGGGGGG
>CM053561.1:3938374-4137497 GCA_028646485.1 Cryptoprocta ferox
GCTTGGTCATTATATGGCCTTTTGCTTCTTACGTTTGTAGTCCCTTCTTTTATTTCTTTATACATATGAAATATTCTTAATCCATAATCTGAATCTAATTATTAAAATTTCCAAATCCACTGAGAGTCTGTTTCTGCTTTCTGTTGACTTTGCTGCCTCTTATTCATGGTCACATGTTTTCTAACATATTTTATAACTTTTCACTTAATCGTATTTTCCTTGGATCTTCATTTGTATGAATTCTTTGACAGCAATACAAAAGCTGTGTTCTCCAGGATTAAAATGTACCTTTGTTACTGTTGGGCACGAGAATGCAATACCAACCTGGCACCATCTTAAAATAAACTCTTGGTGTGAGCTGTTTGGCTCGTCCATGTGATCCAGGGTGAACAAGGGCTGCAAACCCACACCAAAGTTTGAGGCAGGCGGTTTTCTATGCAGTCCCCTTAGTGGAGATGGTGTTTACAGAGTGTGTTCAGTTAGTCCTCGGAGTAGGATGTGGCTTCTCGGAGCCAGATTAAGTGGAGAGGCTCCTGTTAGACTTGCCACATCGTGCTGTTTGCCGCTCTCTGTGCAGAGGCCATTAAATACACACCCCCATCCGTCTCCTTTGCTGTTGGCCATCGCTTTTCAGTAAGCCTTCTCTGGATGACCCAGTCCCCCGTAGATCTTCTATTTCTAACCTGTTTTGTTTTTGTTTTGCAATTGTGCTTAAACACACACGCACACACACACACACACACACACACACACACACAGAATTTACCATCTTAACCATTTTTAAGCATACCATTCAGTAGTATTAACTGTACCCATATTGTTGTGCAACAGATCTCTAGAACTTTTTCATCTTCCCAAACTGAAACTGTCTCCATTAAATACTAACTCTCCATTCTGTGCCCAGCCCCTGGTAACCACCTTCCTACTTTCTGTCTCTATGTTTTTGACTGCTCTAGGTACCTCCTGTAAGTGGAATCACACAGTATTTGTCCTTTTGGGATTGGCTTATTTCATTTAGTATAATGTTCTCAAGGTTCATCCATGGTATAGTCTGTGTCAGACTTCCTCCCTTTTTAAGGCTGAATATTCCATTGTAAGGAGGTACCACATGTTGTTTATGTGTTCAGCTGTCGATGGACACTCGGGTGGTTTTCCCCCTTGGCTACTGCAAATAATGCTGCTATGAACATGGGCGTGGAAATATCTCTTTGAGACCCTGCTTTAGATTCTTTTGGATATATACGCAGAAGTGAAAGTGCTAGATCATTCTAATCTGTACTTTTATTTGTTTGCTTTGGCTCTGTACGTTTCCAAACAGGATTTAAGACAGGCTGTAATTTCCTGTGGGCTGACTCACATAAGACCAGGGGACAGCTAAGAAGGGCTGAGACCAGGAAAGGGACGAGGACAGTAGAGAAGACAGCCGTGGAGGCAGAGCTGCTTTTTAAAGGTCACACACATTTCTCCTTGACTTATAAAGTGGAAGGTTATACTCGGGCAGATTTTTTTCTTAATTCAGTGAAAGTCATTGGGTGTCTAAGTGCCTGGCATGCATACAGGCAGTGCACCTGCTTCACTGGAGACGAGAGCAAGCTCTCTGAGGAGGCCAATTTTACCACCTTTGTTCCCAGATGCTAATTCACTGACTCAGCTATGGAACATGAAGTTATCCAGATTATAAAATATTAATGCAAAAGGCATTGCAAGGGACAGTTGATCTCATGAAGGCAGTAGAGAGGACGGCCATATACAGGACGGACTGGCTGTACTACTGCAGGAAAGTGGAGACTGCAAGCGCTGCTTGCATCCTGGATTCTATTCCAACATGAGAGACAGCTTAGTGGAAACCGCGTGCTGTCATGTCAGCAGGAAGAGCATCTTCTGTTAATGACAATGAATTTGTGCTTCACGGTAAACCTTCCCCAACAAAAGGGATCCTTTTCCTTTACGCTCTATGGACAAAAAGTTTCAGTAAGAAATATGTGCACAGGGTTACCATAGTTTGCTGTTTTGTGGTCTGGGAATTCATGTCTGATCCATAAACAGGTCAAGGGCAGGCAGCAGCACAGATGACAGCATTCTTCTGAATTATAAGAAAAATACTGTCCTTAAGTTGGGGTTTAATATCATGTACCCTTTACTGTTAGGGAAAATCAGTATAAAAAAAATCACATGAAGGTTAAAACTACCTTTTGCAAAAGTTATTAAAGATTCTGGCATATTGTGCTGTTTATTGCTGCTTAAATAAAAATCCTTGATTAAAAGAATCTCAGAATTTAATGCAAAGAAAAAACAATTTGACTTCTATGTTAGTTTGCTAGTGTGGCCGTAACAAAATGCCAGAGACTGGGTGGCTGAAACAACAGAGACGTTCTGAAGACTGGAAGTCTGTGACTGAGGATCGGTTTCTGCTGAGGTCTCTCTCCTTTGCTTATTAATGGCCATCTTCTCTCTGTGTCATCACGTGGTCCTTCCTCCACGTGTATCTGCATCTTAATCCTCTCTTCATAGAAGGATACCAGCCTGGGGCCCTGGGTGGCTCAGTCAGTTAAGCGTCTGGGTCTTGACTTTGGCTCAAGTCATGATCTCACGGTTCGTGGGTTCAAGCCCCACATCGGACTCTGTGTTGGCAGTACGCAGCCTGCTTGGGATTCTCTCGCTCTCTAGCTCACTGTGCACCACCACCCTCACTCGTGTGGTCTGTCTCTCTCAAAATAAATAAATAAACTTAAAAAAAAAAAGATGGATACCAGCCATATTGGATTAGGGCTTGACCCTAATGACCTCTTTTTAACTTAATTGCTTCTTTAAAGAGCCTATCTCCCCAAACAGTCATGTTCTGAGGTATACACCAGCCCACAACAACTTCCTTCATGAGAAAACAAGCTTCATGGAGTTTCATTTTTTGCCTTAGATACCAAGGAACCTCAGAGCTAAATGCTTCAGGGGATTATAGCAATTATTCTCAGCCTATTTTCTGGTACAAATTTCAAATTCAAATTTCATCATTTCAATCATTCATTCTCTCATCCAACAAATATTTATTGTACAGATTATAGAGGCCGGATGCTATATGTAATATACGCTGAGAATTCAAAGGATAACAAGACAGAGTTTCTAGCTTACAGGGGTTTAACAACTCCGGGGGAGTAGACAAGCAAACCAGTCATGAGAGCACGGTGCCACACACAAGCATAAACATCTCTATGTCTAGATATTTAGAAAAAGAGCGAGAAGTGAGCCATGGGCGCGTATAAGATGGGTAAGGCTGGAGAGACTATGGAGAGAGGGGGTGTAGGGCAGCGTTCCTGGAGAGCATCAGCAGTGATGGCACTGGCGGGGGTAGGGCTCACCATGGAGACAGAAAAGGAGTTGCATGTCTCTGATTTATGTGATGGCATAGACGCACTGGCCAAAACGCTGTTTCTGTCTCTGATTCATTAATTAAGCCTTAATCTTTCTTACCAAAGAACCACCATGTCACAGTGCCCAGGAGGTCAGGCTCCCAAGGTTTATTCTACTATTTCAAAAAAAGAAATTATCAAAAATAGGGGGGCAGGGTGTAAGTTGAACACAAGCCCTTTTGAAGAAACAAGACAAGAGCACTGCTCACACTCCCCATAGGAATCTGTATTTAAGGCAAGTCTCCCTTCATGAATCTGAATTTTCAAGAACAATTTAAGTGATGGTTAGCATATTCAGCTTAAGAAGGTAGGCATTTATATAATATGTTTCAGAAATAAGTTTTGGTAATATTAAAACATTTAAGAATGTAAAGATCTATCCCTCTCCCCCAAGATACCTGAAAAGTTCTACTGTTCAAAATAATGGCCCCTTCTGGGGCACCTGGGTGGATGTCAGTTAGGCATCCAACTCTTGATTTCAGCTCAGGTCATGATCTCACAGTTCATAAGTTCAAGCCCCAGGTGGGGCTCTGTGCTGACAATGTGGAGCCTGCTTGGGATTCTCTGTCTCCTCTCTCTGCTCCTCCCCTACATTCATATTCTCTCTCTCTCTCTCTCTCTCTCTCTCAAAATAAATAAATTAAAAATTAAAAAAAACAATGGCAACTTCAAGAGTTCCATATAACTATTCAGAATTTTGATGATGTTAATCACTGCCACTGATTATATGGCATAATTTTGCCATATATTATCTCTAATCCTCAAAACCTTACAAGAAATCCTCCACATCAGTGCTATTATCCCTATTTAAAATGTGAGAAACTGAGGCTCTGAGAGGTCAGATCACTTCCCCCAAGGTCCTCCTCTAGGAAGAGGACTGTGGGAGGCTGAAGCCTGGTTTCTTTCTGCAGTCTCACTTAGGGGAACCCGGGCGAATCCACAGCTCAGGCAGGGCTCACTTGGTAAGGTGAAGGTCACCCGCACAGCAAAACACCTCAAGAGACAATACGTCTGGGCCCAGTCGTGAAGCAATGAATCAAAAACACAAATGTGAAGAGGAAGCTATCAGAAAAGGGACACAGACAAAAATAATTAAGATGGGTAATAATGGATCTCAAATAATAACGTTATTTAAAAGAATTTTAAAGTCAGATTTATGACCTCGAGCATGAACTGTGCTTAATAAAATCTAAAATATAAATGCGGGCCTGTTACGTGGAGGAAGGTAAGGGGCCAGGTCTATGCGACCGTCGACATCAGAACAGACACAGGTGGGTTAAACCGGAGGCCTCCTTGGAAGGGCAGAAGTGTGTTGACAGCGCCGGAAGGGACAGGTAGGGGAATGAAGAGGAACCACAGGACAGTTAGTGCTCCTGCGCGGCACCACGTGCTCTTCCTAAGAGGTGTCACACCCAGCGCTGGGAAGGTGGGGTGGAAAGGGACTCTGTTTGGTGGCAGAAGTGGGCTCATAGTAAATCGTGGCAGAGGCTGCTGGGGAGGGGGTGGGCAGACCTCAACATCCCAATAGTGACCAAGGGACAAATGGAAAGGAGTGCTGGGCTGTGTGGCCAACGCCTCAGATACCAGGACCTTCGGCACTGGTTTCCTCCGATGGAAAGTCCACGGTTAAAGAATACGTAACCTCCAAGGTTTCCTACAAAGGTAATGTGATCCCAAATATGAGATGTAATGAGGTACCAAACGCATGCCCTGCACATACGTAGTGTCTGATGGACTGCTGGTTAAATCTAGATATAAACAACACTTTGAGGGATAAAAAAAATATAAAACACACATGGGATACTATTATAACAGTGGCTCTATTTAGCAGCCAAAATTCCAGGAATCATAACAAATCATGTATATTCTTACATTTAAAAAAAAAAAGAAACTTCTGAACATGATAAATGAGGAGTATGCAAATATTCATTTTTTTAAGTCAAAATACACTTTCAAATAAATGGATATGGAAGCTGATCAGTGACTATGTTAAGGTGCTGTAATTGGTGTCTCATCTGTCTCATCTGCTAGGAAATGTCAATATTCTTTGTAGACAGGACTGTTTATAAAATATTATATATAGCACTTCATGCAAATTAGACGTCTAGGAATATGTGTTTGCCTCTTAGGGATGTTTTAAATTTTAAAACGTGGCAATTCAGGAACACATCATTGTGGGACAAAAATACAAATGGCATATAGGGTAAAAGGTGAAAGTCTCCGTTTTCATGAATCCTTTAATGATAGTAAACTGTGTTGGCAGCGCGACATTGATGCTAACCTCGAGGGACCGTCACCCAGATCCAGTGCTTTGGGGCATCTTTGCAATGCTCACTGACCAGTGTAGGACCAATGAAATACGGCTCTCATGCTACCCCTGGTAATAATAATGGCGATGATGCCGATCCTATAGACTTCCATAAAGCCTCAGTTTCCAGAGTCCTCTCCCATAAAATACTAGCTCATTTCTTTGTGTGGGGCAGGGTGAATGGGCTTGAAGCCAGATCCAGGTAAGGATACAGAGAAGCAGAAAATGCTATACTCCCAAGAATCTGACTCTGGCTACCCGTGGACCGGGCTTGCTCTCAACCAGCAGTGTAATAAAGATGTTTCAAGCCGATTCCTCAAATGCTTACTTACATAACGCAATGCAACAGTGTAAACTTCTCAAGTCATGGGAATGAATCTATAGACTGCACCCGATGTGCTCAGAAATACACAATGGATAAACTGGCGCACAGAGGAAGTAGCACCTTATAACCTGGGCGCGTGGAGGCTGTGAATGGGAATACTCAGAGCCCCTCAGTGCTAATCTGGAGCACAGAGGACAGAGTTCACTGGCTCCCCGTGTGCCCCAAGCTCGGTCCTTTTCTATGTGCTCGGGTGCTAAGCCCTGCAGCCAGGGTGATGGAACAGAACCCCTTCCCCTCATCCGCCTCACACAGGAAGAAGCTGACCAGTCCTCCTGGGAACTCCGCTTGCAGGGCCACCTCATTCACGTTATGTGTGCCAGGGAAGAACTTCAGAGTCTTTTCTCTGGTGCAGGCCCACCCCCCGGGGGAAGGGAAGTCACTAAATAGTCTTGTCTTCAGAGCCCTGTTTCCTGCTCATTTTTGCTGCACTTGTCTAAGCACAACGCACGTCACTGCCCCGATCCTCCATGCTCCAGGACTGAGCACACCTGCTTTCCGACTCCTGGCCAAGACCTTGTCCAGCCTGTGTGTCTGCCTTGCTTCAACTCCTCCTCCGCATCTCAGCCGAGCTGCTACCTCACCAAGGAAGCCTCCCTGATCTCCTGCGTCCCGACCTGTGTCCCACAGCCCCTGAGCCCACCCTGACCATAACCCCTACCATGCATAGCTGAATGGGTTGCCCAGTGTCTAAACTTCTTGAAGGCAGGAGCTGAGTCTTTTTGTCCCCGTGCACCCTGTCCCTGGAGCAGAGCAGACAGTGCGTAACTTTTCACTACATGTGTTTGGGATAATGAGCAGGAAATGGACTTAATTTTTAATTTGTGGCCAAAACCTAATTGGTGACATCAATTAAATTTAGAAAAATAAGCAGGAGAAGTGAAGACTTGTTTCTGATAGGAGCCCTTTGTAAATATTTCCTCTGCATCTAACTATGAGCATGGATGGTAATCTTCATTTTTCTACTTCTCTACCGACATATAGTAAAACTTTAAAGTTTTACATTTTACTTAAAGTGTTAAAAGTTAAAATGACTGAAGTTTGCCACTGAATTTGGTTATGTAATTAACAATGGAACACTAAATATAATTCAGTTTTTTATACACTCATATACATAATCATGCCACTTAGAGAATTTTAAATGTAAAGAAAGAACAGTGTGACTTTTCTGATTTATCTATGTAGTGGCTAGTTATTTACCAGCTTCTGCTCTACTGGGGCTGTTTTTGAGATATTAAATCAGTGGGTTTGCATTTCTGATAATCCAAAGTTCCCAGATCCCCCAGGGCTCCGCCATTCATTGAACCAATGACATTCACATCTTCCCAAACTATGTGGATATTTTTTTAAAGTTTTTTAATTTATTTTGAGAGCAAGAGCATGAGTGGGGGACAGGCAGAGAGAGAGGGAGAGAGAGAATCCCAAGCAGGCTCCATACTGCCAGTGTGGAGCTCAATGTGGGGCTCGAACCTGTGAACCATGAGATCATGACCTGAGCTGAAACCAAGAGTCAGACGCTTAACCAACTGAGCCACCCGGGCGCCCCATGTGGATGTTTTTATAGACCTATAACTCCCTCTCTTTGGAGATACAACACTGACATTCTAGAGGCAGGGGGCTGGGGCTTCCCCAGGTCTGTGTCAGGGAAAATGACAGTTTCTCAGAGAAAACCCACATTCCGCAGGGCCCCCCTCATGTATTTCAGCTTATGGTGGTAACCGAGGCGGGGCTGGCCACAGAGGAGAAAGAATGCAACTGAAGTCAGGGCCCACTGGAACACATGAAGATACAGAAAAGATTGGTGAACCGAAGATCCTGGTGGAGAGGAGGAGGCCACGGAATGTGGGGTCCTCAGAGCTGGCGGTTCACGGCAAGGTCGGCAGTATCCCAGAACCGCCCCCTAACTGGGCGGGAACCTCCATTCCCCCTAGCACCGCCAGCACACCCAGTGACTAGGATGGGGCCCGGCAACTGAGCAATGACCAGAGGTTCCTCCCACCTCCACTGGCCTCCCGGGGTCCAGGAAAACTCCTTCCTGTACCCAGAAGCCCTGGAAAGGAGGAGACGGAGGTCAGACTGCATACATGGAAGGGAAGAAATCCCTGAAGACTAAGGTTTTGAATTAGTTGAATGCTTATTCTCACAGAAACTCCTTCAAGCCTGGAAGGGCTGGGTTTTTTTTTAAATTGTTTATTTACTTATTTTGAAAGAGAGGGAGAGAGTGAACAGGGGGTGGGCAAAGAGAAAGAGGGAGAGAGAATCCCAAGCAGGATCCTTGCTGTCAGCACAAAGCCCGATACGGGGCTTGAACTCACGAACCCTGAGATCATGACCTGAGCCACCCAGGCACCTGGAAGGGCTGGTTCTGCTTGCTTGGCACCTCCCAGTCCTCCCTACCCAGGCACCAGGCATAAGGACTCCAGAGCAAAGTGCGGTCAGTGACAAGACAACGTGACCTTTTTTTGCCACACCTCTGACCAATTTCAACCCTCTGTGGTATTAAGCATCTTTTTGGAAAATTTTAGTTAAACGATCATGAAAACAAATAAAAATCTGTATTATTTTTTTGTGAGTGAGGTGTCTATGAGATATCAAAACATTGGCAGGAGGGAGATAAATACAGCAATAGAGAAACTTCCCACTAACTGGACAGCAGCCCTCAGCCTGTCCCAATGGAAAGCCACCCTCCTTCAAGGTCTAGCCCAGGGGTCCCTTCTTCCAAGGAGCCCTCACCAGCCTCTTTGTCCGAAATGCCCTGCTTGAATCTGGAGCTCTCCATGCACGTCCGCTGGTATGTCTTACCTTCTGTATGATCTTCTGCCGTGAAGTCTTTGCTCCGCCTCCCCCAGAGTCATACTCAAGGTGTACCGGATAAGCGAATGAACATTAGTAAGTTGTCCCTTGGTAAAATAATGGAAGCCTTCATCTTTTAAGCGCCTGGATGATAATGTCATCTGCTCTAAGAATAAAGTCTCTCTTCAAGTCAAGATTCTCTTTAAGGATCTCTGAATGTTTAATAAGAGCCCATCGTCAATTAATAAAAATCCAGGTATTTTCCAACCATGGTGAGAAAAAAGCATCGTAACCTAGTAAGCCCCTGTGGTGCCTGGGCATCCTGGCAACCAAAGATCAATGTACAGGAATTTCTGATGCACCTGGAAGAGCATTAAGGCAGTGGCAATTCTGTGAGTGCCAACGAAGAGTGCCTGTTAATTAAATGGCTTTTTTCCCACGTTCATGCATTGATAGGCCCACAACCTAACAATGTAAAATTCAGGACAAGACCCGACTAATTCCGTTAGGTAATCTGACCATGAATCGGGTTTCAAGATCCCTGCTTCTGGAACACTCACAAACCTCGAGGCTGGAACATACCCTCAGGGTTTCCGATTGGGTCCTCCGAGCCACCATTAGCAACAGCTGTTGTTGGAGCGCACTGACCGCAGGGTCCCCAGAAGAAGGATCCTGACTCTCAGACGTGGTGGTGCTGGAGGAGCTGATCTGTATGTCTCTGAGGAGGGGCAGAAGAAAAGCTCTGGTTACCTGGAAGTGTGGAAGTCACCAGTTCTCACACACAAACACGAGGACACTAGGGATCCCCCATGCAGGTACTGGATAAGCCTTTACAACCTTTACAGATTAACATACACAGTTCCGGGCTGGAATTTTCTTTATGCAATGCTATCTTGAGGCAGAAGGGCAACCATCTTGCACACATGCAGATTATTCAGCTGTCTAGATCTGCAGTGTGCCATGGGGTAGGTAGGCAGATGCCTGGTGTTCTAGAGATGCCAACCTTAATTTTCTACATACTTAATGAATGGGGAGGTGGTAGCAATAGTTTCTACCTTTATATTTTGTGAAAACAATAAATAATGGTCCAGATAATTCCAAACAAAGCCTTCAGGAAGAAACACGGACTACCTACCATTTCTGCTACCTCCTCCAACCCTAACACGCTCTGCATTCTCCCGCCTTCCACCCCCACCCAGAGCAAAGAAAGCACGCGTTAGGTGCAAGGGATGCCCCCAGTAACTGGAAAAGAGGACACTACTAAAACAGTTGTATAATCTACATCTAAAGAGTTTTATTGTCTTTAATCACGTATAGGTTGACAAGACATAAATTTAAAGTCTTTCATAAATCTCAAGTCTGGCATCTTTCCTTTGGCTCAGAAAGCACAAACTAGGAATCAGTTTTGCATCTGCTTTTCTAGCAGGGTGCCGAAAACTGAGGAAGCAATGCTGACTGCCCACCCTACAGTCATTTCTAACAGAATTCCTGCTAACAGAGCTCCAATTTTATTCACTCATCTAAGACTATGGCTTCAGAAGAGAGGCTAGGTCCCTCCCTAGTCCCAGGGGTAAATCCTGGTCATTTTATGCCCATCATTTAAACTTCATTCACCCTAGCCAGTGCCTGGCTTTGGGAAGGAAGAAGACATTCTATTTTTATATATATACATTTTTTAAAGTTTTTAAATTTATTTGGGGGGGAGAAAGTGAAAATGCACAGGAAGGGCAGAGAGAGGGAGAGAGAGAGAGAATCCCAAGCAGGCTCTGCACTGACAGGGCAGAGCCTGATGTGGGGCAAACTTGTAAACTGAGATCGCGACCTGAGCCGAAATTATGAGTCAGACACTTAACCGACTGAGCAACCCGGGCACCCCAAGAACATATTCTAAGAGGCTACTGGGGAGCAAAGGGGAGACGGCTGAGAGTATCAGGGAGCTCGGGCACAAGTTTTTCTGCTTCTTAAAAGGTAACAAGAAACATTCGGAGTTGTAGCAGCCAAAGCATCATCATGGGGGATGAACCTGAGGACAGCAGAGCTGAGAGATGGAAAGAGACTCGTTTCTTGATGACATTGAATCTCTGAATTAACCAACCCTTGCACTGATCAGACCTTTGGACTGACTGTCTAACCCGCTGCGATTTGGGGTCTCATGAAACTTGCAACCCAAACTGCCTCAAGAACGCAGACGCTACGCTAACATGATGCCTTTCAGACTTCTAGCCTCACATTTCATTATAAACTCTCTGACAAGTTTGTGGACCTTTCTTTTTCCTTAGTCCCACCTACTGCATTGATAAACACGTAAATCCTTATTCTATTGGAACAGCATTTAAAATAGTTCCACCGGGGCCGCCTGGGTGTCTCAGTTGGTTAAGCATCTGACTCTTGATTTCAGCTCAGGTCATGATCTCAGGGTTCGTGAGTTCCGTGTCGGGCTCCATGCTGACAGTGAGGAGCCTCCTTGGGACTCTCTATCTCTCTCTCTCTCTGCCCCTCCCCTGTTCATGCCCTCTCTCTCTCAAAATAAATAAATAAACTTAAAAAAACTAAAAACTAAAGATAAATATAATAGTTCCACCCTACATACACGTGCGTCTCTCTACATTTTTCAGACATCATTTATGACTACTTGATGATGCCTTCAGTAAGGGCATTCTTGTAAAGAACCATTCAGGGAATGTCGTATGTTAAAGTCAGGAGTGAAGGAGCAAAGCGAGAAGTCCATGGATCCTATCCTTCTGTTATTTGGATGGCTGTTGCACACACTGCGTGCTCCCTGTCTGGGGTAGTGGTGTAACATCTTTTAACTAACAGGAAAAAAAAAAGCAGTTAGATTAATAAAGGCAATGTGCGCTCAAACTTTCTTGCTTCGTACAGAAACCACTGTGTACTGTAATTGTGTTGTTTCATAGCTAAACTCAGTAGGATTGAGAGGGTCTCGCTCATACAAATTCGGGGAAATCTAAATCTCAGCAAACGCCAGCAGATCCTGGCAAATGCCAGAACTTCACAAAAATCAAAAGATCAATCTGATTGCGCTGTCAATAAGGTAAGTGATGACGGTAAACAGGCAGGAGTGAGATGGAAATGTGTGCGTCTGTGAGAAAATCTTAGGAAGTGAATAGCGCCCTCTATCTCCAACTGAAATAAACTAAGGACTGGCTGTTAGAGCAAGCCTCCCCTTGCTTCTGGATCCTGCCAGGAAACATGACACAAAGGAAGTGTTAACACACCTCAGCTTAATATCTGCAGATTACTTAGCATGGTTCTGGCAGTAAAGCAATAATAACAATAAATAACATTATTTTTTTATTGAAGACATTTAAAAATCTCATGTTAAAATCCAGAGTTTCGTTTTCTTCTCAAAATCTTTTGGATAAGTTCTAGAATTAAGCGGAACGAGGCTTGGATTATTGATCAACTAATTACGATCTGTGACTACAAGGCTTTGTTGCCCTATGTCAAATCCTCACCTGGAAAATAGGGAAGATATTTCCTGCACAGGGTTTGTGAGAATCAAATCAGACTAGATTTGTAAACCACCAACTGGTGTCTCCCAGGTATTAGACACTTAATAACCATACTTTATCATTTTATCTCCTTCTGTTGATATGGGACCCGACTTGGTTTATCCTCATATGAAACAGCAACATGATCCCTATGCTATTCATACAAATACCTTAATTCCAATTGTTCCTATTAGCCTGAATGGGAGAAGAGTGTCTTGCCCTCAACTCACACTCCATCCTCTTTATTTTATAAAAAACAGACTCAAACAGCTTATTAAGTTCCCTCTTCATGAGCTTCTTTTATGAACGTTGCGTATTCTAAACAAAGCATGATGATATTAAAAAAAAGATCCTGGGGCGCCTGGGTGGCTCAGACGGTTGAGCGTCCAACTTCGGCTCAGGTCATGATCTCGCAGTTTGTGGGTCTGAGCCCCATGTCGGGCTCTGTGCTGACAGCTCAGAGCCTGGAGCCTGTCTTCAGATTCTGTGTCTCCCTCTCTCTCTGACCATCCCCTGCTCACGCTTCTCTCTCTCTCTCTCTCTCTCTCTCTCTCTCTCTCTCTCTCAAAAATAAATAAAACATTAAAGAAATTTTTTAACAAAAAAATTAAAAAAGATCCTTGTCGGGGCGCCTGAGTGGCTCAGTCAGTTAAGCGGCCAACTTCCGCTCAGGTCATGATCTCACGGTTGGTGAGTTCGAACCCCGCATTGGGCTCTGTGCTGACAGCTCAGAGCCTGGAGCCTGCTTATGATTCTGTGTCTCCCTCTCTCTCTGACCCTCTCCTGCTCATACTCTATGTCTCTCTCTCTCTCAAAAATAAATAAATGTTAAAAAAAAAGAATAGGTGCTCAATAAATATTTAAAATAACAATAATAAATAAATAAATATCCTCGTCCTAGCTTTAGGACTGGCATGGCCTCCCCAGAAAACCTATATTCGCATGTGTATATGGGCTTCCGATTTGGCCAGGAGGAGATGATTAAATGTTACGGTCAACATTGCTCAACTGGAAGAGATTTCTCCCCTTACTTAAATGTTCTCTGGGGTCCTGACGTCGTAGTAATGATCGATGTGCACCAGCTTCCCCAGTCAAGAACCAAAGAGGCTGTGACGTCACAAAAATCACGGAGCAGACAGGAGTCTTCGTACCAATCCTTAAAGAATGCTTGACTATCTTCTCCTGCTTATAACTCTTCTCACACTATCTCCAGCTTGTTTGCCCTTGGTTAGCTGTGGACTGTGGGCTGTACAATCATCTAAAAAGTCTCTGTTCTCTTAACTTAAGGCCAGATATTTTCCCTTATATGAATAAACATAATGTGAAAAGGCTGCGTTTTAAGAGGTATTTCCTTTCCCGAAACAGCAATATTCCAAACCTGTCACAAAACTACATTCTGAACTAGCATAGGACAATACTTGTAGATCTGATCTTGATCACCTGCTCTCTGGTAAATCTCTGGCACATTAGTTTGGTCCAGAGTGATGGAGTCGCTAAATTTATTTAAACTAGATTGAGCTCAGGGCAATAGCAGAAAGAGTGGCTAGTGACAGAAACTACCAAAGTGGCAGCTGCTAGGAGGATATAAAGATGGACCGGGGGCTATGTGCTAGTCTGAGCCGAAAGGTGATTCTCGTATGGGTAGAGCTGAGCCTCAGATTGATGGGGATGACATTCCACCATATTATACTCCCCAGTTTTCATTCATTTAGGCTTCTGCAAGCAAAAGATAATGAAAATACATCTGCTGCTTCTACATTTTCCCATTACTGTGGAAAAAAAATTTCTGAAATTCTTCCTCTTCCCCAGATCTCAAAATTATGGCCCACTATCTAGAGAAGGAGGACCTCTTTTCCTGCCCATCCTTCTTATTTTCCAGGCCTCCTCTGGGCAGGGGCCAATATGGGAACAAGCCACCCAGAGGGGCAGCCCGAAAATGGAAGTCACAGCCAAGCAATGTGTTTAGTATGCAGGATATTTAAATGAAGCAACCCTGTTTTAAAAACTATAACCTTGATTTGGAACTTTAATGGGGATCCTAGATTGAGAGTCTGCAAACAGCTCTCACAGGACAGTAAAATTCATCTGTGCATGTGAGCAAAAGGAGCGAGACAGGGCCTCGGGCACGGCGTCTGCTGCCACCGTGTGGCAGTCGGGGCTGCAGCCACCAAAACACCGTGGCAGGCCTTCCTTCCCAGGGAGCTGGAGAGGGTGCCTCAAAACAGAAGTCTTTTTAGAATCAACCTCATAAACCTTCCATCCCCATGACTCCGTGCCTGGAAGGAAACTTCATCTCTCTCTCGTGTGTCCAGAAAAGCGAATTAAGGACCAGAGTGGAAGGATCAGAGTAAGAACAAAAAAAAAAAACAAAAAAAAACAGAAGACAGAGGGCACAGAAATTTGGAAATGGCAGGAACTCTTTAAAGGCAAACCTCTGGATGCTTCCGTGCTCCTTCCAGATCGCTTCTGCCTCTATGTGATCAACGGCACTTAGAGCCCCCCAAAGTTTTTTTTTTTAATTTAAAGCAGTACACACATAACTCTCCACTATAAAGTCACCATAATAAGGCAGCTATATGGAAACTCTCAAATATTTATAGTTAGGATTGACATTTTCAACTTATACTTGAATGGGACATAGAACTGAGCATACACAATATGGGGAAATACACATTTTTCTCCATGTTTTGAAGACCTAATTGACTAACTTCAATGCCCGATATTCTAGCTCAGCTTTTCCAAACCAGGGATCAACATTTCCTCTGACGATGTAAAACACAGAGTTCTAAAGGAGATCATTCTTTGGTGCAACTTTGTGCTCCTTGCCTTTTTGGGAACCGGGTACATTCATTGTGGCTTGAAAGGGCTTTCCTCAGAATTGATCCCAATGAGTAAGGGAAGTTTCACTGAGATAAGGGTCAGAAAGGCTGGCAATATCAACAAAAAAGAATTCTGAGGAGGCAAGAAAGACTAAGTGCAGGGCTTTGACCCAACTTTGAAGCAAAGTACTCACTGGGTTTAGAGATTCAGCAGCATCCAAAAATACCCCTAGTTTATAACCAGAACAGTATCTTCTTTGATATGTACTACAATGATTCCAAACAAATATAAAAGCCAAATATTAGTGAATCCAGATAAATCAGCACAGTATTAAACGACCTATTCTACTTTTTCAATTAAAAACCAGTTGAGGTACAAAAATCCCACAGGGGTGCCTGGGTGACTCAGTGGGTCAGGCGTCTGACTTTGGCTCAGATCATGATCTCACGGTTTGTGAGTTTGAGCCCCGTGTCAGGCTCTGTGCTGACAGCTCGGCGCCTGAGCCTGCTTCGGATTCTGTGTCTCCCTCTCTGTCTGCCCCTCCCCCACTCATGCCTCTGTCTCAAAAATAAACATTAAAAAAATTTTTAAATAAAAAAAATCCCCCAATAAAAATCCTATAAACTAGTATGCTCTAGAATGAGTCTTCCATTCAGCAGACTACTACGCCTACTTTTTGAGTAATAGAGACTTAAAATGAAAGTAAATACTGTGTCTTTCCATCAGATTTCACTGGCCACCAGACAATACGTATTTTGCATGCATTTTCATCAGATTGCTTCTGACACTGCAAAAGCTAGATTAATCCTGAAACACGGTTGTAGATCTTTCACAGAAGAAAGCTCTGCTATGTTACTCGGAAGAATTTATAGACAAACGAAACATAAATCTTTGCTGAACAAAGAAAAGAACCTATCAAGCTTTAATTGCAAGATCTACAGAGGAAATTTAAAAAGTCCAGGCTGCAAAGAAGTTTTTAGACACAAGACACACTTCAACTTCCTAAGCAGAGAGCCTACCTCAACTTTGATTTTCTGGGCAGACTACTAACTACATCTTTCTAGATAGATTAGCTCATTTTAGGCTCTGAGCTACTGAATGCATCCTATGTGCGGGCTAATGAATTTGTCCTCTGAAAGGTTTTTAAGTAGCAATTCTAAATGTCGCAATTCAAGCCGGAGTTCCTTCATTCTAGTATCTGGGGAAAGCAGAGCTACGTTAGACAGTGTGACCAAAGGTACCGGAAAATGCTGCTTACATTTCTTTGGCAGTTAATGAGAAATACGCTGGTTCCCACAATGACAGTGGGGCCAAGGGGGGAAATTTGTTTCCTCTCCTGGTTTCCTCCAGGCATCCCCAAAGAGACATGGAAGCTACACGGCAAACAATTCCCTATTCATGCTTGGGAGTCAGGGATATAAAACTGTCACAGGGCAACTGGACGTAACAATGGCAGAGAGGAATGACTTTCTTGCCAATAATAAGAATCAGTGGTTTAATGGCCTAGTTGGAGGCAATCCCAGCCACTGAAGTTGCCTTACAGGGAAAAAGCTGCTTTTCCAATATCTCCCATGGCTGAGTGGCTTAGCAACAGCCCTAACTAGGAATCCTTCCAAGTTCGAAACCAAAGTTTATATTTACTGTAGTGAGAACTCAACATTTAATGGCATTAAAAGTCAGGGATACAATGTGAATCATGTACCTACTCTAAAATGTCCGCAGAGGCCAAAATGTTGGAACACGGCAGGCTGACAGAGAGCATGCAAAGTACTTAGCCACCTTAAAAATCTCATAAAGTAACTCGTAAAGGGACAGGAGGGAAGGCCTCCACCTAGGTAAAGTCAGGGAGCTCTGCCCTACCAGGCCACAGTGAACTTGAGCCCCTGGCCCTACCACTCCAGTTTGCAGACAGTAACAATACCCTTGTGGCAGGTACTGTCCTAAGTGCTGCATCTGCCTGTTATATTTAACCTTCAAAGCCGCCCAGCCGGGGAGCCTGGTTAAGCTTCCAACATCAGCTCAGGTCATGATCTCACAGTTTGTGAGTTCAAGCCCCACGTCGGGCTCTGTGCTGACAGCTCAGGGCCTGGATCCTGCTTCCGATTCTGTGTCTCCCTCTCTCTCTGCCCCTCCCTCACTCATACTCTGTGTCTCTCTGTCTGAAAAATAAATAAAACATTTAAAATAAATAAATAAATAAATAAATAAATAAAGCCGCCCAGTGAATTGATCACTATATCATTTCCATTTCTGGATTAGCAAACGGATACTTAGGAGGGTTAAGCAAGTTGCTCAGTGTCACCCAAAAAGTCCCCGTGAGTGTTGGAACCGAAGCCTGGATCAGCCTAAGACTGAAACTCGCGAGCAGGCTATTCAGTACCAAACCTGATGGCCCATCACAGCCCCCATCCATAAGGACACAGAGAACTATGCCCTGGTGAATGAGTGGAATACAAGATGGGAAAATCTACTGTCAGCTGCAATCTCTGATTTCCGTGTACAGTGGTTTAAACAGTCATTCTGCAGGGTTGTATTTTTTTAGTTAGTTTCAGTTTGGGGGCTTTTTTGGGTCCTTTCCCCACTTAGGAAAAGGAAGAGGTAACACTCTGTAATCAAATGCCCAGGCAAACTGCTAGTGTTTCCGGCTCTTCCACCCCAAGCACCACAGGGTGAGGGTGATGCTGTCTTGATGCTCCCACATTCACCGGATTGTTTCTGCCTACAAATAAATCGAATTGCTCCCGCTGCAGGTAGAACACAGTGCAAGCTCCTCGACCAGGCTTTGTGGTCTCCGGGACCTGACTCCACTTCTTCTCCTCGGCCTCTCACCTGCTCTCGCTGAATGCCCAGCTGGTCTGTGCACTGTCCGAACTCCAACTGGGCTCACTCTGTCATTTCCAATGATCCAGTGTGACTCAATTCAATATTTGCTGAACGTCTATCTACAGAGGGTGAAGGCTCTAAAGGCATAGTCAGAGCCACTTTTCTCTAGACAAGTACAGTCTAGGAAGGACAGGGGTCCTACACAAATAAATGAGGACCAGGGAGAACGTGATAAGACCTCCTCTGACAACAACATGGAGCAACCGATTTATTTTCACAGTAGGGACTGATAAGATAAAGAAGCACAAAGAGGCAGATTGTAATTTGTGCTTCAAGACATGATTATTCCAAAGGGTAGGACTGAATGGAGAAGGGCAATCAAGGTAAAGAGGAGCAGACTCAGAGAGGAAGGGCTGAAGGCCGGCCAGTGTGGGCTTTGCAGAGAGGAGGGATGAGGAGCAGGGCTGTGCAGGGGTGCAGAGGAGCAGGCTCAGTGCACGCCTGCTGGGTGATGGGGGCCACATAAGGGCATCTCTGTAGGGCGTGTGTTTGCAGGCAGGGCTGCTCCATAGGAAGTCCCGGGGCGTGGGGTGAAGGCCCGGGCTTCAGAGCAGGACCAGACCGCCAGTAGTCCACAGGCCACAGTAACCACACACGTGTCGTCTGTGGCCTGTGGTATTTCAAACCAACTCAACCTGATGACATTAAACAAAAAAGAACTTTACAAATAAATGTGGATTTTTAGCTCCTTGCGGAAAGTACTGGAAAATCCAGTGGGGCTGGGCTTACTGAGTTGGCCTAAGTAGATAAATGCCCTCCAGTGGCCTGCAAGAGCCGCCACTCCAACCACGTGACACCGGCCACTTCCACCGTCCACATTACCTGCCTGGGAGCCACTGGGCTCTGCTGAGGCAGAGGAGCAGGGAGGGAGACCCACGTGTCCTGAGCCCACTTGCTAGCCACCGAGGTTGAGCATGTTTCTTAGTTTTATTTCCTTTTCTGTGAAATGGAACAAATATCACCTGCCTCGGTTCTGTCAGGCAGATGAAATGGGACAACTGACGACTTAGCAGAGTACTCAGCACATAATACATATTTAACACGTGGTGGCGGCCACTACCAGAATTTTTACAGCGCCTGGGAACTGCCATCACGTTGCTTCCCACAGAAAGAGCGGAGGGGTTGGAACACAGGTGCAAGGCTTTACCTGGCCCTTCCACGTTTGCAAAATCCTGCCCTGCTGGCCTTGCCCTTAATCAGCTGCCTTCTGTTCTGGTATCATTCTTTTTGTTTTTCCAATTTTATTTTTTTAATGTTTTTTAACTCATTTTTGAGACAGAGAGAAAGAAAGAGACAGAGTGCAAGCAGGGGAGAGACAGAGAAAGAGAGGAGGACACAGAATCTGAAGCAGGCTTCAGGCACTGAGCTGTCAGCATGAAGACCGATGTGGGGTTCGAACCCACAAACCGTCGGTGAGATCATGACCTGAGCCAACATTGGATGCTTAACCGACTGAGCCACCCAGGCACCCCTGCTCTGGTATCCTTCTTTACCTTAGAGATAGAGGACGCTCTCCCCCATGCACACGCCCCATGCACAGTGGTCTGTTAATGCAGGGACTAAAATATTTCAGTTGAACCTGTTTGCTTTTATCCTACTTACAACAGTTTTCCCTTCGTACAACCAAGTCAAAGATGCCCAAATCATCATTACATCATGAACTTCCGTGAAAGCAAAGGCTTATTAGGAACCCAAGGAAATGAGGCTCCCGTGATGGATGGCATAGCTTTCACTGTCCCCAAGTCTAGGGAGGACTTTGAGACTGTTGGAATATCCAGCATAAGACCATCAGACAGCAGTCGAAATCCAGAAGATCACAGGACTCTGCACAGCACTCAGCCCTTTCTCCTGAGCATGAGTTAACCAGATGGCAGCCCCTTCTCCACTTTTCCAGAACAGCCGAGGGAGCCGCTTCAATGTTATAACTTTGCTGAGTGAAGCGACTTGAGTTTTGTTCTCACGCATTCAACAGGAAGCACTGTGCATCCCCTATGCCCAGATGGGCCATTGAATTGCCACAACACCCCATAACCAAGTCCCCTCTGACAACTAACTTATTTCAAAGCACAGGCAGTGTAGAGAACATGGATATTCTCAATGGTCTGCACATGTGAGAGCAAACATGTATATTATTCCATTTTATCTGTGAAGCACAAGGAGAAGATATGCATGGCTATGCGCCATTCTTTCCTAGGGCTCTTAAAATCAATTCCCTGCCAAATTACCTTGGGGACGAGGCAGGTGGTCAAAGACTTAGAACCTGGCATGGGAGGTGGTGGGCCAAGAACTCTCCGTTTGGCATGTTCCCATACAAGAAATGTTAGTGACAACCAGGGACCTTATACAAAGCTTTTCTTGAAGGGGAAAGCTGCTTTTACAAAACTTGACCATTCTTCTCCTTAAAGAAGCTCAGTAATTAATTTAATCGAATGATTTTACCAGAAACAGTCCTCAGAGGTCATCTGTTGATTTTTGCTGCCCCACATCCATCCACCCTGCTCCAAATTTACCCCTAAAGAGCCATGCCCCTGCTTTCTCAGAGGGAATCGACAATTCCAGTTCTGCACATGAACGTAGAGCTCAGCCAAGTACTGGCCTTGGTGCCTGGGCTCAGAGAATGTGGCCCAGCCAGAACCAAATCAGACTCAATGAGACTAATATTGAGGTTCATGGGAAAGAAGCATGTTGTCCTTGATGGACTTGAATGAGAGAAGACATAAGGCCCGGGGCTACTATCGGCATCTTCTGACAGCCAGAGTTGGGTATTTGAGAGTGGTGTCAAAACTCAGGAGCAGGAGAGAGATGGAGAAGGAGAAACCACACCACTGAAGACATCTACAAGATGTCTCCGTTACACGACCCCAAATTCCCATGGTGAGGAGGCCTTTTGACTTGGATTGTCTCAGGTGTAGCAGGAAGGGGGTCTAAAGAAGGGTACGTACCCTAAAAGGCAGGTTGGGAAGGACTGACCTGAGACTGTGCAAGGGCTTTGCAGGGGCGCTCGGCACACACACATTTAGCAGCCCCAGCAACCACCCCTGGCTGGAAGCTCTCTTGCTCCGAGTCAGTGCCCTGTGGCAAACCGGAGCCCAGGCAGCTCTGGAAATGGAGGGCAGGTTACACATAAAAGAGCTCTAATCTGGAGAGGAAATGCCAGGGAGACGAAAGAAAGCCAAGACTTGTGGGAAATTTAATAAAGGGAGAGCAATGAGTGGGGAACGCTCAAGTTAGCAGGTGGCTCTGCGTGAGGCAAAACCTAAGGAGGCAGATAGAGCCTCCTGGAAACCTTGCAGGCACTGTGTCTGGTTCTTATTCACATATTGTACATTTTTAACTTTTTAAGGCTCTGGATGCTCGACTTTATTCTAACTGGCATTACCGGCAAAGGCAATTAAAGCATTTACGGAGGGGGAAAGTAAAGCACGTTTACCCAGGAAAAGAACAATAGGAAAGCCTTGTAGCTTTATTTTTGGGATAAGATAAGGGGCTTGTCATTGTTTTAAATTTAGTTTTAAAACACTACAGCTTGCAACTGAGGATTGCAGGATAATGTGACAGCTTTCCAAGCTGCGTTCACGCAGAATTAAGTCTGTGGCCCGAGAAAGCTGCCATCTAAGATGCCTGGGTCCATGAAGCCCTGCAATGAATGTCCTGGAGGCTGGGCTGACGTGAGGGCAGCAAACACCCCTCTTCTCCTGGGCCTTCATTCGCACGGGGACTTTGCATGTCTTTTGGCTGGAGAAGACTTTGTTTCCTAGGGTATTTATGTTTTGTTTTGTTTTGGTTTGGTTTTTTTTTGGTGTTTTTGTTTTTGTTTTTGCTTTTTGGTATTTTAGAGAGAGAGAGAGAGAGAGAGAGAGAGAAAGAGCACGCAAGTTGCGGGGAGAAAGGCAGAGGGAGAGCGAGAGACTCCACACTCAGTGCAGAGCTCGATGTAGGGCTCGATCCCACAACCCTGAGATTGTGACCTGAGCTGAAATCAAGGTCAACTGATTGAGCCACCCAGGCACTCTTCTGTCTGTTTTGACGGGAACGTGGGCGAGGGAGACAGAGGAAGAATAGAGGGCATGCAAGTGATGGAGAATGACAAGGGAGCATAAGGCAAGCTGACAGGCTGCAAATACCCACCCCCCCCCCCCACACACACACACCAGGTGGGACATGTGTGATATTCCTCGGGCATTCCTGGCTGCCCAAGAACAAAGGAAAAGGGAAAAACAAAGGGCTAACTGATAGAGATCACAGTCCTGCAGGACCTGAGTCTACATCACCCTCCACAGTGATGTGCGAAACAAAGGCAGAAGGAAACGGCAGACAGAACTAAATTTACTTCTAACCTGTGCCCACTGACAAACACTTGAGGCAGGCAGCGTAAAACGTTTCTCCAGGAAGTCCCTACTGTCTTAGTGCTAATGCTTTGCTGGGGGAAAAACAACCTTAGCTTGACAATAGCTAGGCCTCCGATATCCTGTGAGTCCTTAGCACATGAAAATCTCACCGGAAACTTCCTCTGGACTTTACCTCCCCCCAACTCCATAGTGTATAACTAGTCTCTCCTCACGGTCCGGGGCAGCTCTTCCTGCCCACGGGTCCTGTCCCCGTGCTTTCATAACATCATCTTTTTGCACCAAAGATGTCTTCAAGAATTCTTGACTGGTCGTCGGCTCTGGACCCCACGAACCCCACTATCACCCCCAAAAAACCTCATCAGAGAATATGCCTGTTTCCCTGCAGGAGTGACCCTGGACACAGCAGGCAGCCTCAGGGTCGGGGCCCAATGGGGACAGTGTGCCTGGGAGAGCCACCACCTACAGCACCCGTCGACTCTGCCGGAACGGCTGGCACCAGCGCTCTGACGCAGCAGTGGCAACAATGAGCAAACACCCTAAAAGGCTGGTACACAACAAAATTCCACCTGGACACCAGACCGCAAGAAAGACAGACTTTCTTCTAAGCCCCCGTGAGACTCCTCCTTGGGTCTGCCATGCACACCCGTGCGGGAAACTTGGCTTCTGGGAAGGAGCACTGAACACAGGCTCTGGAATTACGGTTCCTGTCACTCCCTTTGAACTCCCCAGTCGTGAAGCCTAAGGCATTCTAATCACACCACAAAGGACTCCCATAAATCTTCAAACACACATGCAGTTCTAAAGGAACGGACGTGAAACATGTACTTCCACACTAAAGAGCAGGCAACTGAGGTGTGTCCATGTGAATTCTCCTTAACGACTCTTGAAGTCCAGAATGAACAACGCATTCCGCCCGCCACCAGCAAGGTTTACAGCTTGCCCGTGAATCCCGGTATGTTCTAGATGCACAAGCTAATTCAGTATCAGACTTAAGTAACGTAATTTAGAACATAATTTAGGAAGTGATTCGATACATTCTGAAGGAGGGAAGATAGGAAAGATGTTTAGATTCTCTACCTACAAAAGAGCTTGCCTTCATTACTGAGGGTGAGAACTACGTTTCTGGTCCATTTCTCGGGACAAAGCTGACTGAGTTCTTGTGCTTTACCATCATCCTACCAGAAGGGAGCACTATTGCTTGCACAAGACTCCTGTCTATATTGGTATTTACACATTATATTCATTTCTGGATGTGGCTACTGCAAAAATGACTCCGTTTATTTTTTATTTTTCTACGATGTCAGAGTTTCTTTGCAAAGTTTGTCAAAGCAAAACCCATGTGCTTTGACACCTACAAACGGATTAACACATTCATTCTACACCAGGATCCTCACTTCATTTGCAGTCAGACTAATTTACATGCCCCCCAGCAACGTGAGTGCTCCCAAACCTGAAACCAGACCTCCACCTACCTAGCACGAGAGAAGCTGTCATAATTTGATGGCTGATGCTGTAAAGGGCCTTCTTTCTGATTTCCAGACTTCAAATAACAGGATCTAATTTCCCCTAGAAAATCATGAAATTTCAGCAAAGAGTATTAGACAATTATTTGTATATGATCATTTCAGCTTATATATTTTTCAAGTTAGAAGGAACTCATTTTGGACTGTTTTAATAATACTTGTTGGTAATCTAGGTCCATTCTTACTATTTTTCCACAGAATGTGTAATTAAAAAAATCTTCTTGATGTGCCTCTCTACTAATATGCTCAGACAAGTTTGCCTCAGTTACCTATTAATTGATTTTGATCAATTAATTTGCACCACATCTTAATTCACTTTTATATACATTTGAGCCTTGGACAACTCAGGGGTTCAGGGCAAGAATGACCCACGCAGTCGGAAGTCCACGTATAACTCTGACTTCCCCAAAAACTCAACTACTAATTAACGGGGAAAGCCTTACCCATAACATAAAGTCAATTAACACACATTTTGAATGTTCTGTTTTACATATTGTATTCTTATAATAAAGTATGCCAGAGAAAAGAAAATGTCATTAACAACGTCATAAGGAAGAGAAAATACATTTATGGTACTGCACTGTATTTATCAAAAAAAAAAAAACAAATAAATAAAAAACAAAAAAAAACCCAAACAACAACAACAACAAACGTTTATAAGTGGACCATTGCAGTTCAAAGCTCTGTTGTTCAAAGGTAACTGTTTTCAGCTCACTGTTTTATACACTTTCGTCACGTGTCAGTATGATGCAATACACCAGGCCCGCGTTTCTGTGTACCACGTGCTAAAAGAGGCTTATCACGCGCATGGATTTGATTGGTGGAGCGCCTGAGCCCGTCCCCACCACGGAATTCTGAGCAGTGGCACAGAGCACTGACTAGTACGTCAGCCTGGTAATGAGGAACAGCAAGAGACGGAATTAATTTGCAGAGTTAAATTAGTCTGCTAAAGAGGTTCCGGGTACTGAGGTGTGAAAATCAGTTCACTCTGTAAATGTAAATGGTCTCTCCCCAGAATAGGTTTGAGGAGTACCTTCTTCAGGTGACACGGGAGCATAATTAACTGTGTAAGCAGCAGCTGGGATGGAGACTGAAGGACAGGACCTCAACTCGAAGGTTCCTCCCACCGAGAGATACATTAATAAAGAAGACAACAGCCCCCATGGGGCTGATATAAGTGTTAATGTTGTTCTTTATAGTGTAAGAGACTTCTTCTGTGTCTGCAGGTGCGAAAACACTTCAGACCACAAAGGATTGATCTATAGATAGGGTAACCATATAATTTATTATCCAAACCAGGATCCTTTTGAGAATAAAATAACAAACGTTACTTGATATATAAAAAACATTAATTGATGTCTTAAGCCAAAAATCCATCCTCAAAAAACAAGGACCTATATCACTTATCTACAGAACTTTGAACGTGCCACTTAATATTGCTTCCTTCCTCCTTCCCTTCCCTTCCCTTCCCTTCCCTTCCCTTCCCCTCTTTCTTTCTTCCTCCCTTCTCTTTATTTTTTCATTCATTCTCTATTTTAAATCCTTTTTATAACAAAGCCCTAAACATATATATCAAGGTCATATTTTCAACGTACATCCAATAAATATTTACCAGGTACTAGGCACTGCTTTCCTAAAGTTCACAGTTGTGAGGGGGAAAATACCATTAATCAAATTATTATAGGTCAATACATAATTAGACGATACAATAGTATCAAAGAAGGAAAAGGACAGGGTATTGAGAGCAAAAAGCAGAGGAATCTGACTAAGTCTGGGAGTCCAGAAAAGGTTTTCCTGAAGAGCTTTCTTTAGAATTAAGAAATGAACAATAAACAGCACATTGTGGGCACAGGGCCATGCTATGCGCAAAAGCCCTGAGGCAGGAAGGAGAACACTCTGCTCTGAGAACATTATATGTGAGCAATCGTAGGATTAAGTGTTCCTGTTCCAAAGTCTAGTACTGAGGCTAAGAGACCACGTAGGCATGAGAAAGCCACCAGCTTTATCCCTTCTTCCCCATTAGTAATGAGCTCTAAAGACTTACCATGTCCATCAATGAAGACATGCATAGCGTCCACAGACATCTCATCTTGCACAGATGTTTCAGGCCCACTGATGACTTGCAAGACAGAACTATCTTGCTGGGAAGTTACCCTGTAGATTATTTGTCTTTGTCTATTGCCCTGGAAACTTAACATATATACAAGTTTCAAAAACTGTTAGGAACTCCTCCTTATCCTTAACAAACCATTAAAGGAAGCAGCCACTAACTGAGGTTGCTTCACACTTTGCACCAACATGAAGCTAAGTAAGTAAGTTACGCTCACAGGGTCGTGATCTTGGCAGGCTCAGTGAACACAGGGCTGGTGCTAGTGTGGTCTTGACTTTGCACATCTGGTTTTCCTTGTTTGGAACTGTGTCCATGAGGCTTTTCACTTTCCTGGATTTCCTCCTTTTTCTCCTGGGAACAGTTATCTGAAAAACATCATTTTATGTGTTAACATAATGTTAAATAAGAAATTAATGTGAAAGCCCTTGTAAATAAGTTACCAAAACTGAAACAAGAATAGACAGAAAATCTACATAGCTCCTATGAATTCAGAATGTGTTTAAACACATTTTAATTTTACTAATGATGACAGCACCCAAGTATATTTGAAAAACAGAAGTGTTTATTTGTTAGAGACAGGTGCTTTACATATCTATGGACACCATCTACTCTAGATTCAGAGATTCCCTTGAAATAACCCCAGTGACCACTGGCTCAGTGGGTTGAAAGTCACCCATTGAGATCACTTGGGCCTGAGAGGTTCATAACTCATAAATGGACAGCATCAGATGAAAAAATAATTACATAAGCAAACCTGGCTATTTTGGAGCAAGGTCCCATTTGCCACTTTAAAATCTTATCAATCATTCCTTCTCACTCATTCTCCACATCTAAATTTTCAAGGTAAAGGTAGACTTAGTCCCTTCATAAGGTGGATATTCATTAAAGAGCGGACTTTGAACTATATACTTGACACCGTGGAAGACACAGTGAGATACTACACCTGCTCCTTGCCCCCGAGAATAATGTAAGGTGAAGAAGAATGCCAAAATCCATAGGTATGGATAGGTTCTTTGAGTTTTTGCAGTCCTCTTTAAATAATTGACCAAATAAGAGTCTTGGCTTATTACCGTGATGCACAATGGAATCCACCCTAAGGGTCAGCCCTTCCTTGTCTGAGGATATACCCCAACAGCCACTCTTAGGGTTATAATGACCACTGTATTTCCATGACCAAAGATACCAAGAGTTATGTTCTTCTGAGTAAACTGTTGTCTAAGAGAAGAACACAAGTGAGTGGTTTGAACCCACAGGCCCTTTCAAGACATGCCATTTGAAAAGCCCACCAAGATCTGCGTGGGTCCTCAAAAAGCAAAATTATGTTAGCTCCCCTGGAGTATGAATCCACGATTATGTATATAACAACGTTTTTCATCTTTAGCCTCCAGGCAATTAGAGAAACATTGCTGGCTTCTATGTGAGTCCTGAAGATAAACATTCCCAGCACATCTGTGAAACCACCATTAGAATTTCTTGGATCCAAAAATGTTTGCCTTTCATTTGACAGCTTGTCAAGATAGAAGTTTTCAGTTTTCGGGAAACACGTTTGTGAGAAAGTGCTATCATAACAAGTAGTGTTAGCCAGTGATCATATCGCATACAAAACTGCAGAAAGGTGCATGTAGACAGCTCTACCCCTTCATGCTACACATATCTTTCTCCTATTTATTCATGTCTCTTTCTCATATTTTAGCCTCTCCTTCTCTTAAATGGGTACGTTGCATATGTCAACATACAGACTATTTGTTTTCCTTTTTCCCTTTAAAATAACACATTTATGGGAAGCTTCTGTCTATAAAAACAGTGCATACGAATTGTATATAATTAAAACTAGAGAAAAGAAAAAATTTTAAATCACTCTTAACCCTATCACGCTGATACAGGAGCCAATTTGATACATACATACCCTACCTGCCTTTTCCTATAGGCATATAACTTTTTTGTTTTACAAAAATTAAGTTGTATTACAACAGTTATTATGATAACTGTTATATTTATGTTAAAGTACCATAAATATTTAATGACATCAAATATTCTTCTATACCATCTAAAAATGGTAGTTATGTAATATTACACTGATACACCATAATTTATTGAACTAGAGCCCTATTGTTGTAAATTTAGGTTGTTTCCATTTTTCCATACTTCGGATAATTCTTCAAAAAGCATCGCTACATATATTCATGATGATTTTCTTAGAAATTCTAGAAGAGATTGAATATAAGATAGGTGGTGACCACACAAGATATATATATAAATAGAACTCTGATCCACAACCTACTGCAACCAGCCCAGGAAGCCAACATACTATGGACATGGCAGACATGCAGGAAGTTAGATTATTATTTCTAGCAGACAGTTCAGGAAGCCGAATGATAACCTCTGTAAGAATCGGCCCAAAATGGCCAGGACTTGATTAATTACTGGGAGCTTCCCTTTTGTCCCTGCTTCTAGCCAGAGAGAGCCAAATATGATCCTGTACCAATCACACGGGATGCTGTAATTAGCCTGTAGTTTCCCCAGCCTCCAGTCAGAGCACACCTGAAGCCTTCCTTTCCTCTGCTACAAAGCTTTCCCACTCCTCCACCTGCCTTTGAGTCTCTGCCAAAACACAGGTAATGGTGGCTGACTCCCTTGCTGTAGCAAGCTCTGAATAATAGCCTTTGCTTCTTCTCATTTGAGTGCTCTTTGTTTATTTCCACAAAGTTAAATTAAGCTGCACCAAAGCAAAACAAAAACATGGTTTTAAAAGGCTTTTGATATATGTACGGTTTTCCATAGCCTTGAACCTTAGGATATACCCAAGCCCTGAAGATAATCATAAAGCCCTTTGCGGAGAGGGCCTGGGTTGGAAATAAGAGTATCATAGAGAGAACTGGGAAATCATGTATCTTTTCATAATCATGGAAAGCTCAAGCACTGTTCCACTATCAAGCAGGAGAAAGGTGGGGCGCATTGCCTACGCTGCTGGTATCATTAAACACTGTCGTGTTGTTTTAGAAATATACTCTGAAATTCGTTTTTTTAAGATAATTTATTGCCAAGTTGGCTAACATACAGCATATACAAGAAATCGGGTTTTTAGATAACAGCACATAACAAATTATTATGTAGTGATAGAGGAGCAAGAAGATATCACCGATCTTCAAGACATAAGTGAAACAGCATCTAATCTTCCACCTGTAGTTCTTACCTTCCAAGAACTAAAAGACATACTCCTTCTCTTTCATCCTTCAATTAAAAACCTCTGTCCTTTCCTGGAAGAGGTAAATAATCCACTCCACCTCCTCCCTCCCTGCCAGACCTGCAGATTCCTGAAAACAAGCCTCTTCCTTTCCACAGAAAACCCCACAGTGTCATTTCTTTGCACACCCCTAGATTTCCAATTTAATACTGTTCAGATTGAATGTGGTTAGCTGACAAATTTAAAAACAGAAACTTAAGTAGACAAATCAAATAAACCTGACATGTGGCCTGAGGGGAAAATCAGAATAAAAGGCCGAAATTGATCATGGAGGAAGAGTTTTCACCTATTTTCTAATTGAATTTTTACAGTAAATCTGCAACATCTTGTTACTCCTGCTTTATTGAAGAAACTGTGACTCAGATGGATTTATAAGTTGTCCAATCTCACCCAGCTGGTACTGCCAAACCAAAATTTGCCCCTGGGCTCTGAGGTCCCAAAGCCAGGGCTCTGTCCACCAAACACAAAGCTTCCTGGGAAGACACACCTGTACAGATCCACACTATCCAATATGGTAGCCAGCAGCCACATGTGGCTATTTAAATAAGGTTATAATGAGTTAAGATGTAACTCATTATAGAGTAAATGAGTTAAGATGAGAGTAACTGTATAATTTATTATTTAAACTGGGAACACTTTTGAGAGTGAAAGGTGGTGCTATTACTAATTATGGTGGGAAAACAGGTATGAATGAGGACCCTCTGGGGCGGACGACAACATATGGTCATCCTTGTTAATACACGTCACGTGCTTAGGACAGCACTTGACATAAATCAAGAGCTGTGTGTTTGTTATAATTATGTTTACAAATTGGGATACTTAAGGAGTCCTGCTTACAGGATTTTATAATGGAATTCACCAGAAAAGTGGATTCATCTCACAGAAATGTACTTTACAATCAGCTTTCCCAGAATGCATCTCTTCTATAGAGGGAAATCTATTGTGATAAAATATAATTGCTTATTTCCTTGGAAGTAAATATCGTGGCCTTCTAGGGAAGCCAAACATTCATTCCTATGCCGTAAAGTTCCTGCTGGAGTAAGCCCGTGGTAATATGTGCTCAACACACAGTTTCGTATTGGCACATTCAGCAATTATCAATAACGCCAAGCAACAATGGCCCAATATCCCGCCATTTGCAAAACCAAACCACAGAAGGTAATTAACATACGCATTGCCTTCTTTTGCGTCATCACGACAGAAATGATGTGGAATCATACCTCCAAGAAGCCCACTGTCTTTGTTCTGCTCCACTGAGCCGTTCCTTTGGTTGGATGCCGCCAGCTTGGAAGTATTGATTGATTCTAATAGGGAGACAAATTCCAGGAAGTTGGATTCATTTGGGATTTGTCCTTCCTTAGCCTCTAGGTCAGATTTGGAAGTTGGTATTGTTTTTTCTTTATCGCTAATAATTTCTGCAGAACTTTTGCTCAAGAAGACGTCTGTCCCGCTGTCCACGCTGAGAACCCGGGTGTGTCTCTTTTCATGGCTGGTTTTACAAGATGATGGGTCAAGGTTAGCCTGGCCTTCCTTTGCCCCCTCAGACTCGGGGGCTGCGTGAGGTGTGATTGGGGGGGTCGTTTCACAGCGGTCTCCTGTGGGGGAAGGGCGGCCGTCCTTTGTGGCATTTCCCCCTTCCCCAGACTCATAGCCAGAACACTGATTGGATGACGCCTCCACCATCAGTCTCTTGGGAGTCTTGTCACCTCCACTGCCTTCGGGACACATAGCGCCTCCTGCCCCATCCTCAGAGAGCTCCAGCGTGATGACAGGAATTCTTACGTGCTCCGCGTGGGGAGGACTGGCCACCCCCGGGGCAGCCGGCTCAGCGTCAGACTTTAAACCGGCTCTCTCAGTGCCAATCACCTGCAGGTGGAGAGAGCTTTCCAAGTCTGTCATGGAGTTTTGAGTACTGCTCATGGTGATGACAATTTTAATGGGTTCGTGCAGACTCAGTGGGTCTCCGGGTTGAGAAGTGTCAATGAGAGTGACAGCGACCTCGCTATCCGAGTAGTCCACTTCCTGGCCCAAGGGCGGGTCCACCTGCCGGGCGGCATCCAGGGACGCCCGTGCAGGTGCGGGTCTGGCTATAACAGTGCTGCACTGAGGGCAGCTGCTGCTCAGGCTGTCCGGGGGGGACTTGCTCTGCAACCCTTCCCTTGCGGAGCCCGGGGCATAACCTGCAGGTTCTGGACTGAGGACTGAACTCTCACTCCCCCAGGGCTGGAAAGAGACATCGGTTTCTAGTAAGTCGTACTGAGACAAAGACACGTGTGGCAACTTCCTCAAGGCTTCTCTCTGCACCAAGCCGCCCTCGGACCGGTGGCGGAGCGGGGGCTGCCCCTTGCCTCCCCGCTCCGTCCCCTGGTTGCTGGCTCCACTTTCCGCCACAGCTGGCTCCACGGGTATCGCTGGCGGGGTCATGGGCTCCGGCGGGCACGCTTTACAGGCAGGCGAGCTTTCTGTTCTGACACCAGGTGAGGTAGGTGACACCGGGGCTACAGGTTGGTCTTCTGAGAGAACGACACCTGGAATAAATCACAGGCACCTCCTGAGCTCCCGAAACAGGTGAATGGGGTCCCGGGGCAAGACCTCGTAATGCAAAGTGAAAAGCAGCACTAGCAACTGATGCGATTGGATGCTTACTTTTATTTTTTTATTATTTTTTTAATATAACATTGTCAAGTTGGCTAACGTACAGTATGCACAGTGTGCTCTTGGCTTCGGGACTAAGTAGATTCCCATGATGCATCGCTTACAGGCAACACCCAGTGCTCCTCCCAACAAGCGCCCTCCTCGATGCCCAGCACCCATTTCCCCCCTCCCCCACCCCCCTTCAAACTCAGTTTGTTCTCTGTATTTAAGAGCTTCTTATGGTTTGACTCCCTCCCTCTCTGTTTGAAACTATTTTTCCCTCTTCCCTTCCCCTAAGGTCTTCCGTTAAGTTTCTCAAATTCCACATAGGAGTGAAAACATGGTATCTGTCTTTCTCTAACTGACTTATTTCACTCAGCCTAATACCCTCCAGTTCCAACCACATTGTTGCAAATGGCAAGATTTCATTCTTTCTCATTGCCAAGTAGTATTCCACGGTATATATAAACCACATCTTCTTTATCCATTCATCAGTTGATGGACATTTGGGCTCTTCCGTAATTTGGCTATTGTTGATACCGCTGCTATAAACGTTGGGGTACATGTGCCCCTATGCATCAGCCCTCCTGTATCCTTCGGATAAATTCCTAGTAGTGCTATTGCTGGATGCTTAATTTTAAAATATCACCTCCATTCTGAAATTGTTCTTAAAATCTCCATATTTAAAAATAATAATTCAGACTTTTAGATTTTGCTGTCTTGTGACCTTGGGAGACAGACTGATGTTTGAAACAACAGGTTTGGGACTTATTGTCAGGAAGGTCCTGGCTCTGCTACTTATTAGCTACGTTACCTTGGGCAAGGTACTTAATCCTTCTAAACCAAGATCCTCGGGGCGCCTGGGTAGCTCAGTTGGTTGAGCATCCAACTTGGGCTCGGGTCATGATCTCGCGGTTTGTGGGTTCAAGCCCCGCTTCAGGCTCTGTGCTGACAGCTCAGAGCCTGCAGCCTGCTTCAGATTGTGTGTCTCCTTCTCTCTCTGTCCCTCCCTGCTACCAGCACCCCCCCCTCAAAAATAAATAACATTAAAAAAATTTTTTTAAACCAAGACCCTCCACTGTGGCGCTATTGACACTTTGGACCAGATAAATCTTTGCTGCAGGGGCTGTCCTCTGCATTGTGAGACAGTTAGCAGCATCCCTGGCCTCTGCCTACTTGGTGCCAGTAGCAACTCTGCCCTCGATCATTACAATGGAAAATGCCTCCAGACACTGTCAGACATTCCCGGGGAGGACAGTCCCCCAGTTGAGAACCACTGCTCTAACCTTCAACCTCTTACCTGCAAAATGGGAATAATTATACCAACCTCTTAAGGCTGCCATGAGGATCTGGAAGGATAGATATGGAACACTAGACCAAGGGCTTGGCACTGGGCTTGTTGGGGCCTTGGTCTGAGGACAATAACAACCTCACGCTTCTGATGTAATTCACAAATTTTCAAAACATTTCTAAATTGTATCTGCAATACTTGCGATGGTGACTGAGTGAGCTCTGTCCTCCCAGCTTCCTATATCTGTCAATGACCCTACCATTTCCTAAGCCTCTTAAGCTTGAAACCCTGGGGAAATCTTTTGGTTGCTCTTTCTTGCCCAGCCTTATGGTCCTTCAATCAATATCTCAGTTTTCCTTCACTTTTATCATGAAGAGTATTCTCTGGGGGCCCAAGGGCCTATTGGGAGGGTCTGCAAAGCCACAGGAAAACCAGAATAAGCAATGTGTCATTTACTCAAATATTAGAGGGGAAAAAATAAATACAACTCTTGAGGTAATATAAAATATTACCTTATTATGGAAACAAATGGGCATATGATGGAAAAGAATGAAACATTTTAAGACATAACGTGTTTTTCTAATCCTTGCCATAGGCCGATTCAGCCTATGACCCTCAGGTCTCAGGAAGCCTGGGGCAGGTGGGAATATACACCCACTCCCCTTCCTCCAAGGACATTTTAGTAGAAAGAATTGAGTCACTACACTGCTGTAGTTAGAAGACCTTCTTTGACTCTAGTACAAACTCTGGGCCTATCTCTCCCACCTGGAATGTCCTTTCTCCTCACCCATTGGAGACCCCATTCAAGGCTTTTTTCATATCCCTCCTCCAACATGTAACTTCCTATGATCACCTAAACCAGAATTGAGCTCTCTTCTGAAATCCTTAAGCAATTAATGTCTGCACAACTAAACTTTACTTACCATACACTTTTTAAACTGTAGCTTTGTTCATGTAGATTCAAACTACCTTCCAACTGGGCTGCACAATGTTCTAGAAAAATGACCATAGTTCATACTCACTGAATCCTCCAAAGAAACCAAGCTATTATCTTATCCACACTCATGAACATTGGTTGATGATGATAGTAAAAATTATTTGACTTTATAGCAACGCTATGCAGGTTATCCTATTCTACACAGTAGATACCTTTTCATGGAAATAGAAGAACAGAAGGGTCTAGAAACATGTCCAAGTTTACCACACTACTGATGGATCTACAACTAGAGCCCAGATCCCCTGAGTCCTGACCTGACGCTCCTCTACTCCCTCACATGGGCTCTCTGTCTGTGTGCAGGGCTCCTTTGCTTTGCCATTCAGATCTCAACTTGAAGTGGTCTCGTCAGAGAGACTTTCCATGTGACCCCACAATATCAAGTGCACTGTTGAAAATGAATAAAAATATTGCAGGAGAAATCCAAACCACCAGGCAGGGCCTGAGGAACAGGGTCTTGGGTTGGGTCTATAAAACACATTCATAATGCATTTTTATTGTTTTGTTGCCTCCCACACCACACAATTGTGATTGTACAGATTTGTTAGCCGACAGGACCGTTTCCTGACATACCAGATGAGAGGAAAGAGCACCCCAGGTTTTAAAGCAAATAAGGATTTAATGCAAAGACCCTATCATGGGAACTTGCTTGGCATGTTTGAGGAAGAGAAAGGAAGTCTGTGAAGTTGGAGGAGATGAAAGCAAAGGGAGCATGAGAGGAAGAGAGATCAGCAAGGCTGGCCCGGTCCAAAATATAAGCCAAAGCGTGGCATGTGGACTTTATGCTAAGAATAATGTGAACCCAGCAGAAGTTCTTCTAAGGGGCACATGATCTGAATGAGGATTTTAAAAATAACCCTGCCTGCTGCATTGGGGGACAGACTCTGGTGAAGCATGATAAAATTGCGAGAGAGACCAGGGAAGAGGCTGTTGCATTGACGAATGACAGTGTCTTGGACTAGGGCGGTAGTGGTGGACATGGAGAGAAAGAGATAAATTTGAAATACGTTTTGGAGTCGAACTGACAGGACTTGGTGATGGATAGATGCTAACGGTAATGAGGGAAAGAAAAACCAAGGAAAACTCCTTGGCCTTAAAGCTCTGATAACAGGATTGGTGGTGGGACTGTTTGCTGATAAGGACAAAAGCAGAGGAGATACAGATTTAGAGACATCAATTTAGAGATCGGGTGGTGATCCATTTAATATGACCATTAGACACCTGATCCAGGAAGAAAATAGATGTAAGCAGCTGGATGCCTGGGACATACAATATATATTGTATATAAATGAATAAAGCCATACCATGGCCTATAAATGGGTCTTTTGTGAACACATTAGCACATCATACCTCAGTGCCTGCTGAACCCTGAGTAAAAATGACAATAATGAATTTCCTACCTGGAAAACTAAGAGAAATAGTTGGCCTAAAATGACTCCACCAAGATATTGCTTAGCAACGGAATCTAACCCAATATAGTCATTTGTTTTCTGTCCAGAGACAGGTCAAAATTGGAGAAACAGATTTACTCACCATCATTGCACAGATGGTATTTAAATCTAGATATGAGATTGCCAAGACCATCTCATATCTAGTCCGGTATCTAGAGAAGAGAAAGGGACCCAAGACCAAGGGCACTCCGGCCTTTATATGTCAAACAACAGAGGAGGATCAGTCAAAGGACATTGAGAAGGAAGTCAATCAGGAAAACGTGCTATTATGAGAGCCAAGGGAAGAAAGTTGGTCAACTACAATGTATTGTATATAAATGAATAAAGCCTACCATGGCCTATAAATGGGTCTTTTGTGAACGCATTAGCCCATCATACCTCATTGCCTGCTTAATCCTGACTAAAAATGACAATAGTGAATTTCCTACCTGGAAAACTGAGAAAAATAGTTGATCTAATATGACTCCACCAAGTTATTGCTTAGCAACGAAATCGAACCCAATATAGTCATTTGTTTACTATCCTTGACACTTTAACTGTAAAAACATGCTATATTACTAATACACACACATACACACATCAAGAAAGATACTCTGGCAAAACTATATGATCATGTCAAGAGATGCAGAAAAAGCATTTGACAAAAATCCAGTACCCTGTCATGATAAAAAACATTCAACAAACTGAGATTAGAAGAGAATTTCCTCAACCTGATACAAGCTATTTATGAAACACCCTAACATCATATATAAAGGTGAAAGACTGAATGCTCTCCCCATAAGATCAGAAAAAGGCAATGATACCTACTCTCAAAACATCCAATAAACATTGTCCTGGAAATTGCAGACAGGGCAATTAGTCAAGAAAAAGAAATAAAAGGCAACTAGATAAGAAAAGGAAAAAAAGGATCTCTATTCACAGATGATACCATTCTATTTATAGAAGATCCTAAGGAATCTACTAAAAAACTATTAGAACTAATAAATATTTAGGAAGTTTATACAATATAAAATCAATGTGCAAAAATCAATTCTATTTCTATAGACTAGCAACAAACCAGCTAAAATTAAATTAAGAATACAATCCCAGTTATAAGAGTATTTAAAAAATAAAATACTTAGGAATCAATTTAACAAGAGTACCAGACTTATACACTGAAGACTATAAAACATCATCAAAAGAATTCAAAGAAGAGCTAAACAAATGGGAAGACATCCAAGTTCATGGATTGGAAAATGTAATATTGTTAAGATGGCAATTCTCCCCAAATAAATCTGCAGATTTAATAAAATCCTTATCAATATCCCAGATGTATTGTTTGCAGAAATTGATAGTTCACATGGCAATGCAGAAGAACCAGGATAGCCAAAGGACTCACAGTTCCCAGTTTCAAAATTTGTTAGACAGCTATTGCAGTCAAGATGGTCTGATAATGGCATAATGATAGACCTATAGACCAAAAGAACAGAATTGAAAGTCCAACATAAACCTTCACATGTATATGGTCAATTGATTTTCAGCACGGTGCCAGGACAAGTTAATGGGGAGCAAACAGTCTGTTCAATAAATGATCCTAGGACCACTAATAGACACGTGCAAAAGAACTCAGTGGGACCCCTACCTCACATCATACACAAAAATTAATTCAAAACAGATCACAGACCTGATTATAAGAGCTAAAACCGTAAAACTCTTAGAATAAAACATAAGAATAAATTTTCATGACCTTGGATTCAGCTATGATTTTTTATATACGACACCAAAATCCCAAGTTCACAACAACAAGACAATAAAGTAGATTTCATAAAAATTAAAAACTTTTGTATTTTTAAAGGACCCCAGTAAGAAAGTGACAAGACCACGGACAGACTGAGAGAAAATATTTGCAAATATATCTGATCAGGGACTTGTATCTAAAATATATAAAGAATTCTTACAACTCACTATAAAAAGGCAATCTGAATAAAAACTAGGCAAAGAGGGGTGCCTGGGTGGCTCAGTCTGTTAAGCATCCAACTCTTGGTTTTGGCTCAGGTCATGATCTAACGGCTCATAAGTTTGAGCCCCGCCTCAGGCTCTGCGCTGACAGTGTGGAGCCTACTTGGGATACCCTCATTCTCATTCTCATTCTCATTCTCAATTTCTCTCTCTCTCTCAAAAACAAATAAATAAACATTAAAAACATTTTTAAAAACTGGGCAAAGGACTTGAATAGACATTTCTCTTATGATAATGATGGTGACAACACCATCATTAGGCATTAGAAAAATAACTAAGTTCACGTAAATCAAAGCCACAGTGAGATACCATTCACACCCACTAGAATGGCTATAAAAAAACATATAATATTTGAAATCACAAGTGCCATGAAAGACATGGAGAAATCGTGACCTTCATGTACTGATGCTGGGAATGTAAAATGATAAACCTGCTTTCTAAAACAGTCTGGTAGATCCTCAAATGATAAAACACAGAGTAATTATGTGACCCAGCAAAGCCACTCTTAGGTATGTATCCAAGAAAATGAAAACACATGGCCACACAACAACTTGCCCAATGAATGTTCACTGAAGCATTACTTACAACAGCCCCAAAGGGGAAAGAACACAAAGTTCATCAACTGATGAATGGATAAATAAAATGTCATATAGACACTTAATGGGATATTATTTGGCAATAAAAGGAAATGAAGCACGGATATAAAGCTACAACATAGATAAACCTTGGAAACATTATGCTAAGTGAAAGGAGCCAGTCACAAGAGACCACACCGTATGAAACGTCCAGAGTGGGCAAATTCATAGAGACAGAAAGTACATTAGTGGTTGCCTGGGCCTGGAGAACACGGGGAGATTGAGGAGTATGGCTAAGCAAGGTGGGGGTTCTTTTCAAGGTAAGGGAAATATTATAAAATTAATTGTGATGATGGACATACAACTCTGAATATACTAAAAGCCATTAAATTATATACTTTGAATGAGTGAATGGCATGGCGTCTGAATTATATCACAATAGACTTGTTAAAAAAAGAAACAACACTACTGTACCTTTTAACAACAAAAAGAACTGAATACTAGGATAGGGTATTATGAAATTGGTCTAGGAAAAAAAAATTGCTTTAGTGCAGTGTTGTTGAAAAAGCATTGGATTTAGCAGTCAGGTGTAGATCTAAACGTCACCTGTATATCTTACTTGTTATGACTCAGAATTTCATTCATGATACATGCAAAGTCTCTTCTGCAATTCCCACTACCAGGAAGGAAGGAAGGAATTGTTTCAGTTAGAATGGTGAGGTTAAAAAGGGCCAGAATGAATACTGAAAGGATGTAAAGTAATGGTGTTAATAGCAACAGTAAGCTTGATCTGGGATAAGTAGCCTAATATGACACAAAAAAATTGTGTGTGTGTGTGTGTGTGTGTGTGTGTGTGTGTGTAAGTAAATGAACATAAAATAATACTGTCATGAAACTCTGTAAATAAACATTTGAAACCTAAGTAAGGCTCACTTCATTTCAGTAGTAGTAATGTAGTAAAAAGAATTTGAAAAATCCCTTACATATTATTCTCACGGAATTTAGCTGAGTGATGAAAAAAGAAACTTAATTTCAGGTTTTTAGACCCAAGTGCTAATTTCAGCTGTTTTACTGAAGATAAAATTTTATGCTGCTTTCAAAATTTAAATAGAGCATAAATTTCTCTTTGTAGTAGTACTATAAAAAATAGAATTGCAGAGAAAGGAAGTAGTTAATTCAGGTCTCCAAAAGCTCTTTTCTGAGTTTTCTGAAGACAATCAGAAGATAAGAAAATGAAATCTTTGTAAAAAAGTAAAAAAAAAAAATCTGGAGGCTTATAAGAAAATTCCCAGAAACGAAATGTGTAACTTGAAGGAAATGCAGTCCACGAACGCTATATAATTTCCTCTGCCATTTTTCAGTGAAAGCACTACAATAAAAAGCTTGAAAGTCAATGGTGAATTGATCCTGCTTTATATCTGCAGTTGTTCTGAGCCACATGAAATAAACCCAAACTGGAGAAAGTACAATGTCATACTATCGATAAAATATTACAATTTAGATGTAGACGTGATGCACAAATTCTGATGAGAAATAATGAAAATGAAGTTGAACTAGAACTACATCTTCTTAGGTACAGTTCGTATTTTGAATTAATTCACTGGCATTCTGTTTTACAAAAATGCCTTTCCACTTCCCTGAAGCTAATGCTGTGATAAAATATTAAACGGCGGTAATGAACACTCTACCTTTGAGATCTTCCACTGTTTCCTGTGCCGGCAACTCCTAAACAAACAGAAGAACAAAAATCAATACATGACTCAGCTCAGTGCCCATCTGCAGGCAGTCAGTGGACCTGGAGCAGCGGTTACTGTCTTCCCAAATGGCATATGACGCACACAGTGTCCATTCTGCCTAAGCTTCTAATAAAATGGAGAGCAGAAACGAACACAAAATATAGGTAAGTGCAGACACCCAAGCAAGAGCACCGTACTGTGACAGAAGGGCATCTGATCATTAAGAACGTGAAGAGGAGAGAAAATAAGGGGCTCTTGTATACTATTGCAAATAGAGCCCAATAAAGTTCATCTGGACCAAAGGGGATTTATTGATTTCCCAAGAGACAGGCGTGATTTAACGTGGAGATGTGGAGGGGTACAGTTGATTCTAAGGGAAGACACTGCAAATATGGTGATTTCGATAAATGAGAGACAAGAGCAGAGGAGAAGGAGGTCAAGGTCTGCCGATAGGTTCTTCTGGCCAGAGCGGCAGGCCCGGCAGGTGGGGCAGCCGGCAGAGGAGGCCAATGGCTGTTTCCAGCACAAGATGGGGTGTTTATCTCATGGTCCAAGGGCTCCCCAGGGGTCATTTCCACATGCTGAGATGTGGTAAGCGACAGCACGGGGGCAGTATTGACAACTAGATTGTACTGAGCGTGGAATACCCCTGCACGTTTCCCACCCAGGCAGGATCAACACTATGCAACAAGAACAGCGTGGAACAGAAAACCACACACTGACCAGTGGCCCGGATGAGTGCTGAGAGGTTACGCTCCGCCCTCTGGAGCTGCAGCGCAGGGGAGGCGTGGAGAGGTTCCCGTGAGGCTCTTCCTTTTTGCCATGGTTAATCTGCCTGTTATTGCTAATCCATGCGAGAAACACAAGAGCGGTGACGTTATCAAACAGAGCTATGACTCAGGATTAGTCCCCAAACAATTCCTTTTCCTAGATTCAATTTTGAAATCGTCACTGTCTACCAATTTTGTTTTTAAGGGAGAATAATAAACACTACTTAAAAATAAGACACGCTCTCCTGAGGAACTATCAGAAATAAGGGCGAGAACAGTGACAATGACACTCGAGAATCATTTTTAATATTTCAGTTGTATGCAATGTATGACTTCTATATTTACAAACACCGAAGTTCTTTTTGAACATACTCTGGCATGCACTAAGCATTTAAATGACAAGATAAAAATGCTGAAGTAAAATACTTTGCTCTCATAAGCCTAATGCAAATGAATTGCGGAGCATGGCAGAAGGTCATGTTAATAGCTCAACTATCCTGATTATCAGTATCGATTTTAGGCCTAAATGTAGGTTCAACAGAAGAAAAATGTACAGATTTGTGTCTGCCTATACTGGTGTGTTTTCACAAAAACTAATGAATGGAAAACATTTTTTAACCAATACTAAAACATTTAAATTATGAACTGACACATTAATAGAAACGTTACCTTTGAGTTTTGTGATTAGTGATGTGTTCCTTGTTGGCCTCTTTGTCTTTGTTTGGATTTTCTTTATTTCTGGAGGGCTTCTGCTGAATTATTTCTCCTTTATCAAACATGAGGTGGAGGCGATAACTGACCAATTTGATTACTGTGAAGAATATAGTCACTGAACTACAGTAAAAAAATACAGTGATGGCATTTGGAGGAAAAGCCTAGAGAAGAGAAAAGAAAGAAAAGATGTACTCATTTGTCGGATTATCTTTTGTTTTCAATCTGAAAGCACTGTTGGACTATTTATTAAACATAAACTGCGTGAGATTTCAAATTTTATTCGTTTTATTAGGAGACAGTTGCTATCTTTTTATCTTAAAAAAAATCTTTCTTGTTTCTCAGGTGCTGGTACTAGTTGCACTAATGACCAACATTTCATTTTCAGGTAGGAGCCCCACAGAACAAAAGGTGTATTATAGTGAGACTTTCCATGCTCTACTAGTTGTTTTCCATAGCCTGATCTGACCTTCCTGCGCATCTGCTGATAGCAAAGGCCAGAGAAAGGCTTTTCAGATGCTGTTTCATTCAACAAAGCAAAAAACTACCCTTGTTGAGAAGAGAAGAAAGAAGGAAGGAGAAAGATTAATGTAACGTCCCTTTCTTTCCTTCCTTCCTTCCATCGTTTGTTCATTCGTTCCTTCCTTTCTTCTCTCCTTCCTTCCTTCTTTCCTTCCTTACTTCCTCCCTCCCTCCCTCCCTCCCTTCCTTCCATCCTTCCATCCTTCCTTCCTTCCTTCCTTCCCTGCTCTTGTGTTGGGTTAACACCATCAGGCCATGGATTTCCCTAGTGGCATGATGCAGACGAAGAACTACAAAAGAAGAAGGGTATTTACACCAGGGTAAAGGATCTGAGCCTGGAGATCACAGTGAAGGTCAGGGCAATTCTGTCCAATCCCCTCAAGAAACAGAAAGAAGTACTGGATCCATGCAATTGTCCCACCCTGTAGGATCCCCCACATACCTCCCTAGTTCTCTCCCAGGACCATGAACCATTGCAGGTTCTCTAGTGCTTCCTAAACTAGGTTCTTATCTTTGGAGATTGATCCCAGAGTCTCTTAAGATGCTACCAAGGGCAGCCTCAATAAAGAGCAAGACCCTTTTTATCAATGCACCTTGATGAAGGATCTCAAGAAATCCAGTGATGAATACAGTCTCTCCTTTGACCTGGAACTCGCTGGGCCTGTAGACAACATGGCCCAGCCCAAGTCTGCTCCAAACAGCCCCTGAATAACCCCCCCATGGTCCCATGAGAGTCCATCATCTCGAAAAGAATAAAGGAAGAGGAAAACTATCACCATCAAGGAAAGCTAAAGTGAAGAATTTTCACCATCACTGACTTGTTTTTATCTATGGGGAAAAAATTCCACAAATAAATATAAATTAATAAATAAGTGAAGTAAAGATCGATTAAATGAAACAAACAGATAGGATAGATAGATAGATGGATAGATAGACAGACAGATAAGAGAGAGAGGGAAGGTCAGGTTCCCCACCCGGAAGCAGATAGGTTTCACGTTTACACATATATCTCTTGATGAGAAGCTGTGAAGAATCTCAAGCGATATAAAGAGAAATTTGAGAGGAAGAGTGATAGGGGCCACCAATGGTCCCCAGCACTTTTTTGTAACATATCTCTGTATTTCAGGTCTAAAAAATTTAGGCTGAAGCTAGACAGTGAGTTTGAAGAAACTGATAAAGGAAGAGTAAAATCCAGCAAATGTCCTGAGATGAGATTAGCATACTATCATATACAAATTATATTGAAAAGCTGTTTAAATTAGAAGGTAACTGGGGCTTCATAGTACTTGGATCAGTAAGGGGCCACAAAAAGAATTCGTGCTCACAAACTATCCCTTGTGGTCCCCTGCATTTCCCAGCCTCCCTTGCAGTCAGGCTAGAGCCATGTAACTACTTTTGGCCAATGGACTATGAGGAGATGTGGCAGGTGTCACTTCTAAGTCTAGACAATTATGAGCTAGGTGCCCCCCCCCCATCCCACTCTTCTCTTTAGTTGGCAATCTCAAGGACCGTGTTTTCTAGATGATCCATATGCAAGATGATAGAGTTCCCTTCAGCATGGGTACCTGGGTGACTCTGGAGCAAGGCCCTAGACAGACATGTACTAGAAGCGAGAAATAACCCTTTGATTCATTAGACTACTGAGATTTGGGGGTTTGCCTGCTGTGGCAGCTAATACTAGAAACCTAATACTGGGGGTTCCATTTCCACGAGAAAGCTTCCATTCAAGTTATATTAGAAACAAATGGTGGGTGGGGCACATCAGGCATTGCGAAGAGAACGTTAGCAAGGGTGAGAGAGAAAAGATTACATATGAATATTGGGAAAATTCATTGGAAAACAGTGACTTGCCACAATAGGAAGACGTATTACTTTTCAGTTGACCTTCATAAATATGGGCTGTAGCATTGGCTTGGTAGTGTTGAAATTAAGAGAAGGTGAGAAATTACAATGAGGTTTCGCATCTAGTTTGCAACCCAGGTGAGAAAAGGCCCTTGTCTCATCCTCCATGAAGGACCACTGGCACTTAGTCTCATCCCAACAAGCCCACAGACCTCACGAGGCTGTAGTGAAAGACAGATATTTTACAGAAAATCTCCAGGGAGAGAGAAAAGGTTTTACAATATGCTACAGATGACACATTCTTCCTTCCAAAATACCCTGCTCTCCTTTAAAACCTCTTCCTTCAGTAGACCCTGCAAACAGAATCTAGAATCCTCCCAAATATCCCTTTTTTAATGCCATATTATCATGCTCTGCTGGGGCTCCCCCATTTCTACATTCCCAATTTACATCACTGAAAATTACTTCCAAGGCCATTTTACTGCTGACATCATTATGCTCAATCAACAAAAGATCCCCAGCTCCTAGGATTTTCTGTCCTTAGAGGTATGAATGCAAGGAGGGGAGGAGAGCTTAGGAAGAGATGTGTCATGGATGATCAGTTTTATTTGGCTTTTAAGGAGCACCTGGGTGGCTCAGTCGATTAAGCATCCGACTTCAGCTCAGGTCATGATCTCGTGGTTCGTGGGTTCAAGCCCCACCTCAGGCTCTGTGCAGACAGCTCAGAGCCTGGAGCTTGCTTGGAATTCTGTGACTCCCTCTCTCTCTGTCCCCCCCCCCGGCCCCCCCCCCGCCCCTGTGACTCGCATGCTCTCTCTCTCTCAAAATTAAATAAACACTAAAAAAAATTAGTTGGCTTTTAATTTATATCAGATTTCCCCCACCTCCTCTCATATTAGGTAGATTCAGATTTTGAATAGAGGTTTACCTGTTCTAGGGGAAACCATAATTTTTCTGCTTTGTTTCCATAAACGTCATTTTAACACATTCTAATTAACAACAGGAGGCAATATTTTTCAAAATGATATCCTTGGCCAAAGAAAAGCTGCACGTAGCTCTCTGACACATTATTAAGATAACTAGTAGTAAAATAACTCATTTGACCAAACTTCCTCTGGCAAAATTTCATGACAAACAACACGGTGTTAGCAACTAAGCAAATACAAATGTAGTCATGTGCACTGCTCACAAAGCTGGATTTCTTGGAATATGGCATCATCTAGAAGTGTCCGTCTGTGTGAACACGCAGACCACTGGCAGCCCCTCAGATGGAAGCCACCTCTGTCCCTTCAGGTTCATAGCTCAGCCTCTCTCACAGGGTGCACCCACTCTTTTTTTTTTTTTTAATTTTATTGTGGTAAAATATATATGAAGTTTACCACCCTAACCATTTTTAAGTGTACAGTTCAGTGGCATTAGTACGTTCGTATTGTTGTACAACCATCACCACCATGCATCTCTGGGATTTCCTCATCTTCCCAAACTGAAAGTTTATACCCATTACATAGTAATTCCCCATCTGTCTCTCTTTGTCTCTATGAATTTGACTCTTCTCGGTACCTCACCGTTGGAATCACACAGCGTTTATCCTTGTGTGACTGGATTACTCCCCTTATAATGCCCTCAGTTCACCGTGTTGCACCATGGGTCAGAATTCCTTCCCTTTATAAGGCTGAATACTACTGCGATAGCGTTCATTACATATTTTATCTATTCATCTGTTGATGGACATTTGGGTTGTTTACCCTTCAGCTGGTGTGAATAGTGCTGCCCTAAACAGGAGGGTGCAAATATTTCCTCAAGACCCTGCTTTAAATCCTTTTGGACATATATCCAGAGGTGGAATTGCTGGATTGTACAGCAATTCTATGTTTGATTTTTGGAGGAACCTCCAAGCTGTTGTCCATAGTAGCTGTGCCATTTTAGGCCACTCTGGTTTTTAAGTTCAGGTTCATGGGTCATTGCTTTCCATTTCCTGAGTAGCCTGCAGAGATCAAGTGAGGACTAGCTATAAATCATGCTGGTGTCCAGTGAGAATAAACTCCTTCGGAGGGTTTCAGTGTATGGACATAAAGAAGGGCAATCTTGGGACTTCAGCCTTTTTTAATGTATATTTTATAAAGATTCCTCCTCGATTCCTTCCTAATTTTGAAGAAGTCTTCTGGAAATATTTTTTTTATCTTAAAAATGGAGAAGCTGAAGCATAGTGTGGGTCATACGTCCAAGTTGACAAGGACATACACCTCCTGTCACCTGGAAGGTACTTACCTACCTACTTCCAACACCTGACAGAGAACCAAGGACTCAAAAGGAAAAAAGTGTTTAAATGCCTTCTGGGCAGTCAAAACACATCACTGTTAGAGAGAAACTCCTCTCCACTCCTTTGGTTTCCAGGAGAGGAAACACAACTGACCTCTCCGTGCTTCTAATTCCTCCCTCAGTGATTTCTGACCTGTATTTGGGGGAATAGGAAATGGAGGTGCCTTCCTTTCTGCGGCTCCAAATTAGAAAGTCCACCTACCTGCAGATACAACACATTTTCAAATAATAGCTTCGTTTGCAATAAAGGTGACACCTGAACTCCATCTGCTTGACTCTTTGTCTCCCGCAAGTGGCTCAGAAAAAAGGAGGTGTTATTTGTTGGGCCACCAAGTCTATGCATAAAGGTTATGATCTTGACTGGAAGGCAAGCCACTCAGAGCATGGGTTGGAAGCTTTGTCTCTTACTCTAAGCATATTTATGTGGCATATAATAAGGCTAACAAATTTCGTCTCCCAGCCCATAACAGAAATTAGAAGGCTCAAGAGGAGAAGAAGAAGAAGCAGAAGAAGCAGAAGCAGAAGCAGAAGGAGAAGGAGAAGGAGGCGGAAGAGGAGGGAGAGGAGGTGGAGGAGGGGGAGGAGGAGGAGGAGGAAGAAGGGGAAGAGAAAGGGAGAGGAGGAGGAAGAGGAAGAGGGAGAAGGGGGGAGGAAGAGAAGGAGGAAATAGAAGTAACCACAATAATGTAACAAGACATAATAAATGACAGCAGAGTGTTGGAAAAGTATAAAAAAACTAAGAAAAGGCACGTCACTTGTATGGTCATTTTTTGAGACACAAACACGACTCAGTCATCTCTGGGGACATCATGATAGGAACATAATAAGACATCCAGGAATACAAAGAAAATGTTCAACGATATTCAATATACTATCAGAGAAGGCAGGGAATGTAAAACTATCAATGTAGTTAAAGTAAATTGAGTTTTTCTGCTTTAAGGTTAAGCTTCAAGTAATTTAGAAAATGTTTTTACTCAGAATATGTGGTCTAAAGAATACGGCATTAATCTCCCAACCATAACATTCACACTGGTTTTTGCCATTTATGTACCATAAAGGAGAGCTTGGTGGTCCTGCTATATGCCAGGGCCTTCCCTCTGGCTGCAAGGGACTGCCCAGTGTGGGTATTCATGTCATCTGGGGCAGACAAGGCTTCGGAATCTCCTCGTTCATGTTTCTGGAAGCCTAACTAGTGCTCGACTATTAGAAGATCCTAAGTTATTCCCAAAAGACAGGATGCAGACTGAGGTGTCTTATCTGCTTCAGAGATAAGAGAGATCCCATCTTGTTCATCCATTTTGTCAAATTAGAAAGAGCTTTGTCCATCCAGCCATCCGTTCCTCATTCATTCACTCAATACACAAATGCGGCGTGTTGGGCCGAGGCATTAGTTCCAATGACTTCATTCAGGTAGGACTTTGGGGTCCTCTCTAAGGAAACTATAACTCCCTTGGAGGAGAAAATCAGGCCACAAGATAGAGAAGTGCAATCATTTCTCTGCATTTGAATACGTGAAGGGATTTACAGGTTCTCACCTCCTGAATCAAGTTCTTTACCTATTTTGTGAATTTCCATTATGAAAAAAACAAAAAAAAAAACACCCATTTAATACTTTCTCAGAAAACCTGGAACCCCGGATTTTGTACAGAAACTGGAAGGACCTCAGCAGTCCCGTGGATGCTGGGCATGCGGTCGAGAAGGCCGGAGGCAGACGTGTGAGAAAGGCGAGTGGGTGTGTCAAACTGCTGACAGAACAGGGAGGGAGCCCTCTGTGCGGTACCCTCAGAAGTAGGCCAGTCTTGTGAATATTTTTAAACGATGAGGTGAGTGGAATCGAGAAATCTGACTGGTTCTCCAAAGATAGCCTTACTTGTATCTCTATCCTTCGGAGGAAGATGAACGACACATGTTCCCTTGGCCCTGCTACTTGACTGCTTTTGGGTCCGCTGTCTGTCTATCAGATCTGCTCTAATTTCTTTGAGCTCCGGGGCCTCTTTTTTTGTGTGTGGCTTCCCTGGGATCAATGCTTGATAGAGAAGTGGTGAATGTTTGGATTGTCAAGGCCGTGCTACAGGGAATGATAAGACAGAAAAACAGCCAAAGGTTGAGTAGGTAGATTTGAGGCAGGGGCTTGAAAATGAGAATCTGTGTGGGCTGGAATGTTCTGAAAACCGTTTAGAAAGCTGGCACCTGCAATTACCCAATCCTCAGTCTCTCTCTCCTCTTCTTATAAAGAATATTCATGGTGGACAGCTTAATCAATGAATGCCTAGTACAGTCAAGAAATCTAGATGAGTGCTGTCTTTTCCATGTCAGATAGTCACAGTAAGAGGTAACATTTCATTGACATGTTTAACGTACACGGACCTAAACGGGATGAACCAATCAGTAAACTCATTGAAGGCAAAATGATGTCAATCTCAATGCAATGATAAGCTCAAGCGGGAGTCTGTACTGAATGTCATTGAATATCAATGTCATATCTTTCCTAACAGGAAGAAATGTGTGATTTTGAATTTAAAATGAGAATTTAGGGGCATCTGGGTGGCTCAGTAGGTTAAGTGTCTGACTCTTGATTTTGGTTCAGGTCCTGATCTCACAGCTCGTGGGACTGGGCCCTGAGTCGGGCTCTGTGACGTCAGCATGGATTGGGGTTCTCTCTCCCCTTCCTCTCTGCTCCTCCTCCACTTGTGCAAATGCACTCTCTCTCTCAAAAAAAATAAACATTTAAACATAAAATAAGAATTTAATAATGTGAATGTTTACAAAATACATACTATAACTGATCAATTCTATATTTGATACATAAACCTAAACTTGTACATTCATTTTCCATAAGCAATTTTAGATTCCTTTGAGTTCTTAAGTGCCCTCAAAACTCAAATGATAGAGAAAATGTTTACTGTCATGAAATTTCAAGAGTGTTTCGGTTAATATTTAAATATAATGAATCAGAATATTGCATTTCTTAATTCTTAAGCAATATTCTTCAAAATCAACTATATGAAAAGATTACAATCAGTAATACTGCTGTGAGACAAAAATGAATTGAGTTCATAAGCTTTTTCTTTACCCACTGTGCCTCACACGCAAGCAGAGCCGCAGGCCATCTAAGTCATGGAAGGAGGGTGCTCACAGCTCACGGGGAGAGGCTGTGCTAGAAGGGCTCCCTGTGCATCTCCAAGTCCCCCTGCAGATTCTGTAATACCTTCCCTGGCTCAGCCTGCTTTCTGGCATCCTAGGAAGAAACTGGATGTTGATATCTCTCAGGTTCCTTCTTTCCTTCTACCCAATGGCAGGTGTCTTTAGTTGGATTCTTCCATACACCATAGCTTCCAAGAATAGCCCAGTGGGTATCTGCTGCTTCCTCTTCAGTGGTGTTTTTCAATAGAATGGAAGTCCTACTAGCATTTGAAGACCAGCAATTTCTCATTGCACAGTATGTTCGGCATGTCTGGCCCCCACTCTTTAAATGCTACTGTGACATTTAATTGAAATGCCACTGTGATAAAGTCATTGAGATGAACCTCAGAATGCTCCTTGCAAAAACCGCCAATGCTTCTTTGGGGCAGTTATCTCTCCCAATCTAGAAGAATTGGACCTACTTAACCATAATATAAGGAGTAGACCACTGTCACACTGCAGTGAAGGCCACTAGAGTCATGGACACCACCCACTGATATTTTATAATGATCTACCTCCTTCTTTTAGCCTAGAGTTTCTCAACCCCAGGGCTATTGACATCTTGGGCTGAGTAATTCTCTGTTGTGGGACTTGTCCTGGGCACCGCAGGAAGTAGAGGAACCCCTGGCCTCTAGACACTAGGTGCCAGTAGCAAACCCTCCAGTGTGAAAACCAAAATTGTCTCCAGACATTGCCAAATGTCCCGGGAGGGTTGCAGACTTGGTCTCCTCACTGAAAACCACTACTTAGCCCCATAAATGTATATGTATTTACTTTGCACCAAGCAGAGAGATAAAAAAAAAACATCATCCCTATACTCACGGAGTTCAAAGTCAAGATAGATGAGGAGACAGTTACAAGGTGGAGCGGCAAGTGCTGTAATTCTGGCCCACTGAAGCACACCCAGCCTGAGAGGTGGGGGTGAGGAGCCGAGGAGATCATTCCAGGGCAAGCAGCTCTCTGTCCCAACTGGGAAGGATACTGAGGAAGGGCAGGCACAAGGCACTGCACATGAAAGCCCAGAGCCTTCCGGGAAGAGACACATGGCACACTCCAGCAGCGGCACACAACGGTACCACGGGAAGGGTCTCACACACCACAGGCTTAGGAATTCGATCTGCTGCTCCCCAGCTGAAGGCTGTGTCGGCGTGGAAGGGAAAAGCTGGTGTCTGCATTCCACAAGACCATCCGTGTGCACGGCAGGCTGGACAGAGGGGTGAGACGGGCCAGGAGGAGACTGGAAGGGGGCTGACCTACCTCAGGACTGTCGTGGAGCTTAATGAAACCACCCGTGCGGATGCCCGCTGTACCACGTAAACTGTGATTTTCCACAAAATCACCTCAAAAACACTGTAAAGTATGATATAAAGATAGCCCCTGCTCTCCTCTATCAGTATCAGAAACTCCAAAGACCCCTTTCAAAGAAACATCTGAGACGACCAGCATCAATGGCAGGATTGTTGGAATAAATGAATCATCTCGCAAGGGGACGACTACTGGGAAGGAGCTACCTACCATATGGTAAGTTGCCACATTTTTTTTATTTTTAAAAGTTATTATTTATGGAAAACAGGATGGCAGTTCCTCTGAAAATTAAAAATAGAATAACCATATGATCCAGCAATTCTATTTCAACCCCAAAGAAGTGAAAGCAAGGTCTCAAGGAGATATTTGCACACCCCGTTCCCAGCAGCATTATCCACAATAGCAAGAGGCGGACGGAACCCACATGCCTGTGGAAAGATGAATAAACAAAATGCGGCACATTGATACAGTGAAATACTATTTCCCCTTAAAGATGGAAGTAAAGTTTGATACATGCTACAACCCAGATGAATCTAGAGGACCTCATGCTAAGGGAAATAAGCAAACACACACACACACACACACACACACACACACACACACACGTACTGTGTGAGTAGGCTTACATGACATGGGAATCAAATTCATAGAAAGGGAAAGTCACATGGTGCTTTCCTGGCACTCGGGAGAGGGGGAACCTGGGAGCTGCTGTTCAATGAATACAGAGTTTCAGTTTTTCGAGATGAAAACTGCTCTGGCGAGTGGTTGCACAACCAATGTGACCGTACTTAACCCTACGGAAACCCCGACTCTCAAAAATGATTAAGATGGTAAAGATTTTAAGTTTGTGAGTTTCACCCCAACTTCTAAAAGTAATTATTATTTTATAGCACTTGAGATTACTCATGGCATTTTCCAGCTGGGAAATAGGAACACATTAGGTCCCTTTGCCTGAAAATAGAGGCTCAGCAGGACCAGTGCCTCAGAATGCTCGCTGATTCTCCCAGAAGATCTCCTCAAGACCAAATTGCATCCACTCAAGGGTCTGCGGCCCAGAGTAACCTACAGCTCGAAGCCCCGCAGAGTTGGCTGGGCCGGAGAAGCGATGAAGCTGCCTAGCTACTATTCACTTAGCTTCTCACAAGTACGTGCTGAAGACACACACTGCGCGAGTGCTGTACTTGGCGCCGGGGAGGGAGTCGTGAACAAAACACGCAAACGTCTGTCTCCAAGGAGCTTCTGTTCTAGCACAGACTAATGACAACTAATTACAAAATTAATTAATTTATTTCTTTTTGTCCAAGAAGGGGACCTAACGTAGCCTGGAGTGCCAGGGAATCATCCTGTATGAAACTGGCATTTCACTTGAGCACTGAAGAATGACCTAGAGGTAACTTGCAGAGGCGAGCGGGGAGATGCCAGGCCTTGGGAACAGGTGCAAAAGCTAAAAATCGGCCTCAGAGATGTAAAGAAGACAGTGCAGCTGGCCACCCCGGGGAGGGGCGGGTGGAGAAAGGATTGAGATGAGTATGGATATATGGAAGGAGCTGGAGGACACTGCCTGCTGCAGGGCCCTTTCAGACCTGCCTCATCCCTGCTGGGAGGGCCCTGGGGACTGGCTGGCTCACCCCCCCCCCCCCCTCCCCAGCTTCCCTTCCCAATCTCCATTTTTATCATATCACTGCCCTATGCAGCTCTCTCCAGCACTTCGTAGATTCGTTCCAAACCTTTTTACATCAGGGCCCTCTTGAGGCTGTGGGTTCTTGATCATTGCCTAGCAAGGGTGTGGTGTGGGGTCCTCCACTGAAGGCAAAATCCCAAACCGACCTGGCCTCAAAGAGTAACCTGTCTAGGCGGTAAGGTGAGATGAACACACTGGGGTGGTGTACAAACAGTACAGAGTGGCGTGCAGCTGAAGGGCTCACTCAGATACACTGTCCAACCTGAGCATGAGGCTGTGCAGTTAGAGAAGGTGGAGAAATCACAGAGAGTGGGAGCTGTTGTCGGGAGGCCTCACAGGGAAGCTGGGCTTCGCCCATGATGCCAGAAATAGATCACAGGACACAGAGCAGGAATGGAGGGAAGGGCGGGTGTCAGGGACGTGCCATTAGCACAGACACAACAGGCAAAGCCATCAGAGTAGCTTGACTCTCAAGGGAAAGAGAAGACAGCGAAATGCAGAGATAGACTCATGAGAAGTCCCACACTGCAGAAGAAAGGGGGAAATGAAGCCAACCAGAGAACACTGAGAAGCAATGAATGACAAGTGCAGGATGAGGAAAGCCAGAATACACCTTTCTCTACAACATCACTGGTTATGCTTACCGTTCTTTATTGATCAGTTGATGAGTAAATGGTTTAGCGTACACTCAGTGTTAAGCACTCTGATTTCCAAATCAGCATATTATTTGTGCCACTCATAGAAGGCACAAATGGACTCTCACTTTTATGGACTCTCCTCTCTGGTAATTATAAACTCCTTGACTGCAAGGGCTGAGTCCACTCCTTGCACATCCTGCACTGCCTGACCCACAGTCAGCACTGTGCCCTTTCTTGGCTTCAGCAGTTATGTCAGGTCCTGGTCTCCCTCATTTTCAAGGTTCCCAAACAATGGAAGGACAAACTGTACTTCCCTCGGGAGCTGACAAAGCCAAGTTCAGGGAGAAGTCGCAAGAAGTAGCTGACTCATGGCAAGGTGTTGGGGCTTCTACCCTGGGCTGCTTGATAAGATATTCCTGAGGTGACAAGTATGGGAGGTGTGGAGGAAGAAAGGATCCCGCAGCAGAGACGGCACATCAAGGAGACCAGCACCTCAACAGGCGGTTTGCTAATGATGGGAAGAGGGACATGGGCCCCAATCTCATGAGTCTGTGAGGAACGGTCTCCAAGAATTGTGCCTGGCGGTGGAAATACAGGGTGCACTTCTGTGAGAGGGAGTGGAGATTTCTAAGAAGTGAAGGCTTTCTGACAACCAAGTAGTAGTATGATGAGCAGACATTAATCTCTTCTTCGGCACCAGCTCTGCTTCTCTGGTCCTTTGCAGCTGGGCACATGAATGCCCTCCACTCTGTTCCATTCTAGAGCCAACCACTTGCAGTCCACTTGCAGGTCTGGGAGCAAGTCTTGCTAACATAGCAGCTACTCCAGGTATTAGAAATGAACCCTTTCAGCATCCAGGATAGCTTCCATATTCCGTCATTAATGTCTGGTCCTCCTACAGGATGCACCCCACTCCTAAATGCATATCAATATATTGTGGTTTATCTCATGGGTGCTCAAACTGGGCCCATCTTTGACCAGCACCTACAAGTTTGCCCCCATATCCTTTCAACATAGCTAGCATTCTTCAATAGCTTCTTTGACTTTAGACTCCTCTTCTACATCTTCTGGCCCAGACCTGGGATGTATCGTTTCTCTGAAGAGCCCTTGTTCCTTTTAGAAGGAAATGGCAGTTAGAGGCCAGAATGTGAATGTGAGATTTGCACATCCTTCTTGGGTTATCATTGCTTCTTGGTGTTTTAATAGAGCTAAAAAATATGTATTTTTTTAAGAAAAAAATAGGGGTGCCTGGGTGGCTCAGTTGGTTGACCGTGCGACTTTGGCTCAGGTCATGATCTCACAGTTTGTAGGATCGAGCCCCGCATTGGGCTCTGTGCTGGCAGCTCAGAGCCTGGAGCTGCTTCAGATTCTGTCTCTCTCTCTCTGCCCTTCCCCTGCTCACACTTTGTCTCTGTCTCTCAAAAATGAATAAACATTAAAAATAATTTTTTAAATAAAAAAAGAGGGGCGCCTGGGTGGCTCAGTCGGTTGAGTGACTGGCTTCGGCTCAAGTCATGATCTCGCCGTTTGTGGGTTCGAGCCCCGCATCAGGCTCTGTGCTGACAGCTAGCTCAGAGCTTGGAGCCTGTCTTTGGATTCTGTGTCTCCCTTTCTCTCTGACCCTCGACTGCTCATGCTGTCTTTCTCTCTCTCTCTCTCTCTCAAAAATAAATAAAACATTAAAAAAAGAAAGAAAGAAAGAAAGAAAGAAATCATGACTTCAGATGGGTATTTACAATTCATCTGAAAGATTACAAGTTTCTATGTAACTTTTGTGATTTAATTTATATGTTTTCTCTTATTAACAAAATCTTGAGCTCTAAAAATATTAACACGATCTCTTATTTTCTTTACCCATATAATTATAAAATTTCAAAATAATAATATAACATTTTATTGAGGGCAATAAGATAAATAAATTCAATTTAAGATTTCTTTGTGGTTCCTTTATCTCTAGGCTATACCGCAGAAGGCCTAGAAGCTCTGTGTTTAAAGTCATTAGAAATATTTTAGTATGCCACCGAACTATGAAACAAGTTCATTTCTTATTTCCAGTTCTTTCCCTTCTCCCATTATTTACCTCTCCCTATATTTTTATTACTTTTTAAAAACTTACCCTTTCATTGTGTCTTCTTGAAACATAAGCAAATGGATATATGCTTTATTTTTCCCTCCTCCTTAGTGTATACATAGATTCTGCTTTTTTCCCATAACAGTAGGTCCTCAAGATTATTCTTACAGCAGACTACTTCCTCATCTACTTATTTATAAGCGCATGGCACTCTGCTACGTGGATGACCATTATTCCATCAACCAGCTCCATATCAATGGATATTTCTAGTCTATTGCTGTAACAAATAGTGCTTCAATGACTCACCTTGTCCATACATACCTCCAAATTTTCGATAACGGCTATTTATTTAAAGTACATTAGGTGTTATCTTTTAAATCTCTGCGACCTAGATATGCCAAAGTCACATTATTTTAATATGCACTTCTCAGATTCTTAATAAAATAATCATTCACATGTTTCTTGGATATATGTATGGATGCATGTATATTTCTCTGTGTCAGCTTTCTATTTATGTCACTTGTCAAAGTGTTTATATTTTTTAATTTATTCTTGTTTATTCATAAAAGTCCATGTAAAGATGATAAGTTCCAAGCCAGGTCTGACTTGTTCTCCATTATATTCTCAACACCCAGCCTGGTATCCAGCAAATACTCAAAAATATCAGCAAATAAATGAATATTTATGATAGTAACGTACGTTTCTATGTTTTAAATTTTTCTCAATTTCACGATTTGCAACTTGGGAAAGTTATTTAGCCTTTATAAATCTCTGTTTCTTCTGTGAAATGGGAACCATAGTTCCTAACAGGATTGTTAACTGTTTTATTAGTACATTTTCTGAAATGTAATAAGCACTCAAATGTTAGTGTCACTTATCATCACCATCATCATCACCATCATCCTCATCTATGTATCATTTGTTAAACCATGAAATAAAAAGTTCAGATATGATGTTTTGAGATGGAGCAAAGGGCAATGGAGCAAATGTTTTAATTGCCTGCATCAATAGTCAGGAGTGTTCATAATAATACATTATAAGAAAAAATAATTATGAAGTAAGCCAAGGCAGTTATTTTCTTGGAAAAATATTTGTGTCAGGGATTAGTCTGGGATATTTCTTATATTCATGGATTTTTAGTGTTCTCTGATTATTTAGTATCTAGTTGGAGTCTTGAAAGGAAGACAATGTCCTCAAAAGATGAGGAAGACCAATAGCAAATGAGCACTGGTTCTCTTGATTCTCTTTTGAGATGGTAAAGATTTGGAGGAAGGAATCAAAACATACACATGATCCAATATAAAAAAAATTACTAAGGTCACTCACAGTCCAAAACTTCTATATTTGCTTTCTCTACTTAAGATCACTCAATATCAGTAAATGAGGTTAAATCATTTTCATTTGATCCAATGGTCTTTTTAAAGTGCAAGTATCCCATGATGCAGAAAAGGTTTGTAATTATTACACAAATGCCACAAAAAATACATAATTGCCACATAAATAATAAAAGAAAGGTTATCTCGGAAACCACAGCAATTTGGACTTTAAGGAAATCCAACACAAAGAGTAACACCTCGGTTTTCAAACTCCATTTTTAATGATCTGGAACCCAGCCACAACACTGCGGTGAGTTTATTGAGCTGGGCCTGGCCACGAACTGTAAAAGCACTACCAAAACTGTGTTGTGTCTTTTCTTCCCAAGTGAGATTCCATTCGGGGAAAGAGCAGTCTGGTCATCCCCTGTGCATGAAGCACCACACCAGGGACCAACGGGAACTCAAATCACATCCTCGCCCTCAAGACTCCTGCCAAGTTGGTGGGGGGATAAGCCTCTCCTGAATCCAAACCTCTCTCCAGATTCTGTGCCATTTCTCTGCTCTGTGCATGGAAGAACCGTCTTTACTAGCTATCTCCATTCCTTCACCTTCTGTTGCCTCTTAAACCCACAGCACTCTGGCTTCAATGCTCCACTGAAAATGGGTCTTGTCAGTGTCTCTAAAGGTAAACATTTAATGGCAAGACGCCACGCTCTCCAGCCTTTTCCTTGCCTCACGCATACTAACTCGTTGCCCTATGTCTGTGTGCAGAGCTCCTTGGACTTCACCTCCTGATACATAATAAGCACCCAAATGTTAGTGTCACTTAACATCGTCATCACCATCAGCATCCTCTATGCATCATTCACCAATACCAGGAAATAGTAAATTCAGATATGGTGTTTTCAGAAGAAGCAAAGAACAACAGAGCAAATGTTTTTATTGCCTGCTTAGATAAAGATTTGGAGATCACCTCTTTGCTCCTTCTACACATTCTCTCTTGGAGTTCTCACTCGGTCCCTTGACAGTAAATATAATCTCTACATGGAGGATTTTCAAATTCTTATCTCTAGCTACTATTGATCCCTTAAGCTCCCCACACCTATATCCAACTATCAATTTAACACCTCCACTTTCAACATCTGAAAGGAAACTCCAAATTCACATGTCTAAACATAGATGTGTGGTTTCTCAGCCCTTTCCACCACCTGTACCTTCCTTCCTTTCCCATCTTAGGCAATGGTACCTCATACACCTGGGCACAACCTAGATAACCACGTGCCACGCTTGATTCCTCACTCATCCTCACTCCTCCACCTCCATCACTAAATCTTATCAAAATACATTCACATTTCTCCATCTTACTGCTGCCACCATCTCTTGGCCGCACTACTAAAGGAGCCTCAGAACCTCCCCTTCTGTTCCTGCTCTTTCTCTAATCCACCTCCCACTCAGCAGCCAGGGAAAATTTTTAATAAATGAAAACAACATATCTTTTACATGTGTTTTCTGAATGATGTTAGTGTTTTGTACTTCCAAAAATTATTAAATCAACAAGGATGAAGGGGAAAAAACTAGAATTATATACCCACAGATGGACCGAAACGTATATTGAACTGACGGCATAACCATAAAAACAAATAAAAAAATAAAAACAAAGAATGAATGCTATACAAATATTGAGTCATCATGTTGTACACCTAAAACTAATATAATTTTAAACCTCAATTAGAACAATTTTTTCAAAGAATTAATCCAAGTAGCTTTAGAACACAATACCCTCACAGCACACTATTTGTATATTCTTTAAAAAATAATAATAATAAGTAAAAGCAATCTTGAACTTTACTAAAAGATTTTGTTTGTGTGCTAGTATAGGAGTAGTACTTCCTGTGTATATGTTAAGACTGAAAAAAATGATATTTTTGGCAACCAGAGTTCTCCTTGTGGGAAAAAGTAGATACAAATATGGAAGGAGTAAAGGAGTTAGAATCCTTTGATTTGGATCAGATTAAAAGTTTCAGAACTCTCAATAGATGGATGGACAGATGGATGGATGGATAGATGAATAGACAGACAGATAAATAAGCTCTCCCAACTCTGTCTACTGAAAGGGCCCAGAGCAAAGACAATCCAGTAGTAATGAGCACAACTACTGTGGCCTTAAATCTTGATCCCCAAAGCCATTCCCTAAAAGGATCCAGGCTCCTTAGGGAAATGGCTGCTTTTTCCAGGGCTGGGCTGGGGAAAGTATAAGCTAAGCCTGACTATCTTGGTCGTCCAGAGAGCAAGAAAGTACTCAAGACCTGCTGGGGGCGTATCCAAAGGATGAAAGAACTGCTCAAAGACGGTTCCACTTGCCAAATTTTGTGTAATTTGAATATCAAAAAGAATGACCATAGGAATAGATTTTAACCCATCGAATTAAAAAACATGAATCTAGGAGCACTAACAAGCACAACAAAGCTACAGGGGCAGGGGGAAAGGGAAAGGTTTTCCAAAAACCAAAAAAAAATGGTTTTGCAGAAGAATACCAATTAATAGAAAATCACTACTTTGCAACCACCATGGCAATAATTATTTTAGGCAGGAATCAATTTATGTTACTACCATTGAGTGAAAGCTTTGAGGGAATACAATACTATATACAGGCTCTAGACTTCCCCTCACAGATAACTTATGAAATACAACGGGGAAAATAGCTACCTTTATAATAGAGAAATGTAGGTGACACCACCTTAACTAGTGACCACACTTAACAGCCCTAACAGTGGGGGGGAATGATATCACGTGCCTATGATGTTATGCACAACAAGGATACATTACTTATGCAGATTTCATGCCAAAAGAAGCATAATCACACATCTAATCTCAAGGAAATCATCCGAAGTATCTAAGTTAAGGAACATTCTGCAAAACAACTTTCAATGCCACCAAAGAAAACAAAAGAACTCCTTTTGGAACACAGTGCAATTATGAGACATGAAAACTAGAAGCAATGCCTGATCCTTGATGCAATCCTGGATCCAGAAAAACAAAACAGAAAGTCCCAACTATGTAGGGCATCACTGGGAACACATGAAGCTGGATGGAAATTATACATTAGACAACAGCATTACAGCAATAAAACTTCTTTTGCATGTGATAACTAGGTGGGAGAGTGTCCTTTCCAGATAAACCAGCTGATGTTTTTAGGAGGAAAAGGTCTTGATGGCTGCAACTTATTCTGAAATGACACAGCAGAATCAAAACTATATAAACATATAAAGAGAACAATGAGGCAAATGCGGCAAAATATTAAGAATTGGTGAGTCTAAGTGAAGGGTATATAGTATTCAGTCACTATTTCTGCAACTTTTTTATTCCCAAGAAATTTTTCAAAAAAAATTGGGTAATAAAAAAAGAATATCCTACTTCAAATTGGACCCAAAACCACACACACACACATACACATACACCCCAAACAAAACAACAACAACAAAACACCAGCCATCAGTGTGTTTCACTGTACTTAGAATTATATTCAAACTCCTCATGGTCTACCCAGTTTTGCTTGGCTAACTCCTTAGGCACTTGTCAAATCTCTGATCAGAAGTCATTTCCTCTGGGAAGCCCTCCCTCAATACCAAAGTCAGGATGGGGTCTCCCATCTCTACTATATATAACACCTTGTACTTCCTATATCATATAGTAGCAATTACCATTGTTTTATTTATGTCTATTTGCCTTTACCTGCTAACTTCATGAGGAGAGATACCAACCTATCTTCTGCCTGTTGTTTCCCCCAAATCCATCAGAACACCTGGCACTTAGTTTGCCATCACAGACATAAGTGTTGCCCAACAAATACGTCCAATTCCTTACTGGACACATGATACAACTGCTCTTTCCTCTCTCTCTGGAGTTGGGTGTGGCCATGCAACTTGCCCTCACCAAGAAATCTGAGTGTACAGGTATTTGCCATTTCCAGGCAGGAGCTTCAAAAGCTACTGCATGACCCCCACTCTCTCTCCCTTCGGCACAGTGACTGGCAATGATCAGCCAAGGTGAGCAGACCCTTGGCCAATCCAAAATGGAGGTTCTATTAGCCTAGGTGCCTACATGCCTATATCGAGCAGGACCCCCAGCTAACCATGTCCCCCACCCCCTACTGATCATGTTGGACATCTAATGTGAATAAAAAGCTAACTTGGTAAAGCCAAAGAGACTTTAAGGTTATTTGTTATATCAGCACAAACTGGCACATCCTGATGGATGTGTTATGTGTTCAAATACTCAATGAAACTTAATACACATAGCCAAATATTCGCATTAGGTTAAAGATCATGTGAAAATCTAAGTATTCTTCATAGGGGACAAGGTCAAATAAATTACTCAAACTATATAAACATTAAAAATAATGATGTAGCTCTTTATGTATCAATCTCCAAGATGTTCCATAAAGTGGAAAAACAAGAATATATACATCCAAAATATTCATTTGGAAGTGTTAACCAAAAAGCCAAGATAGAATAGAAATTAGATTCCAACCAACTTCTTAGTCAAACCACATCTAAGAACTTCTAAATGGGTCATGAAAATGAATTAGAGGACTCCAAAATCTCTCACTCAAAATGAGGATGCAATACAATCCAGAATGAGAGGATTTGTGAAGATATCTAGAGGGACCATTGGCATTTAGTGAGTCCTGCATCTCTGCCTGCCACAATCAAGACAGAAAGCCTTCAGTGGGACCACTCAGAGACTTAGTGTGGGTTCCCCACAATCTGGGTGGGGAGTGGGAAACACAGAAGACTGGTGTCCTTCCCAGAAGAGCTAAAAGATGAGAGACCAGCTGGCTTGCTGCTCTGATCAGGGACAAAGGGGAAGTTGCTATGTTTGAGGTTGGCCTCCCTCCCAGGGTCTGTGGGAGAGGGCATAGGAGTGTTCACATGGGCTATGTGTTCGAGTCTGCAAGAGTTTGCTTTAGATAACATCGGGAAGGGCTGCCAGTGTAGAAAGGCCCTGCTGAAGTCGCTGGGGTGGACTGCCCACTCCGAGAGACTGTGGAGGGGTAAGCAACCAGGCAGGACAGAGATGGGGCAGCCCTCCTCAAGGAACCGCAAGGGACAAAGCACTGGCAAGGAGAACTGGGTCTCCGAAGGATGTGGGGAAGGGCCTCGCCAAAGATGTTCAGCTCGGGACACGTGCATACTTCCCCCAGGGCCAGCTTACCACTGTGCCACTCAACAAAGAACTTTGCTGCTCATCAAGACTAAAGACATGAGAAACATCGACCAACATGTGAGCGAGGAGGAGTGGAAAACATCATGCCTTCCTTGTATCCATTCCTGCCTGTAGAAATGACTGAGTGGTTGAAGCTTCGTTTATCATACAGAACTGGACATTCTGAAATCTCAGTCAAGTCTGTGTTCAACAACCATAGGACTTTTATTACTTGTGAGCTGAAATCCCGGGGATTGCAACCGCTTTTATCTAGGAGTAGAGAACAAACCCTCTAGAGAACACATCAAATGGGCAACAGAAGGCAAAGAAGGCTGCTTTATGATTCAGCCCAGGATCCCTCACACCAAATTTCCACACGCCTGCATATAAAATATCCTCGGAACAACACACAAGAGACTGTGGGTGGTGGTAGCCTCTCGAATGTGGTAGTAGAGACAAGAGTCAAGGGAAATTAACTTTTCATTAGATGGTCTTTTGCACATTTTCAGTGCTTGTGTCTCTTCATGCCAACATGCAGGACATAGATGCCCATGTTGTGAAATGACCCTTATTAGGTGGCACAGCTGGAAGGTAAGAGTACCAACTGCTGGGACTCTCACTCAGGTCACAACTGGCCATGCAATCTCATGCATGTTAACCACCTTCTCTGTGCCAATGTCATCAACTGTAACATGGGAATAATGGCAGCGCCTCTCTGGGTGGTGAGGACAAGATGGCGGAGTGCACACAAAGCTCTCACAAGAGGGCCTACCTTACATGTGTTTGGTGAGCGTTGGCTATTGCTACTGCCTATTCCAATAGTATATGATAATAATACAATAAACGTTACAAGGGAAAGATTCATAAGAAAACAAGGGAAGGGCTCCAGGGTGGCTCAGTCGGTTAAGCATACGACTTCTCTCTCAAAAATAAATAAACATTAAAAAAAGAGAAAACAAGGGGAAAATCTGAGTACCACTAAGAACTAGCCCATTTTTTTTCTTTCATAGGCTGTGAGAAACAGATTCAGACAGGATGAAATGCAAATATGATTGCGTAATACTTAAAAGTAACCATCTGAGAGACCAAGAGGTTAAAATCAGGAGAACAACAGTTACTTGATAAGCACAAACTTCCTTAAAAAAAAAAATAAACAAATAACACCAAGGGCATTAAAGTATTAGACAGTACAATTGGAAAAAAATATCTGAGGAGAGCAGCATCCAAATATAACTAGTTACTAATTGGGAGAAGTCTCAAAAAGCTCTCGGGGAAATGGGGGTGGGCTGGGAGACAAAATTTAACCACCAGAAAATTAGTCATGAACTTGAAATACTAGAACAGAAAGAAAGAGGGAAAGAGCACTATTTTTGGAGGCCGCTCCAGAGGCCGACATCCCAGGACCGGGAAGGTGCTAGTTCTTTTGCCAAAGACACAAAACATAACCTGCCTACAACATCCATGTGTCTGAGTGGCAGAGGGCCAGGATAAGTAGGAGCAATTTTGCAGAAGGGTGTCAATCATCACTCAGGAGAAACTGAAGATGACTGTCATGAGCGACCCCAGGGATGGAGGGACATCCGTAGTCCAAAGGCTTACACCAGGAAAACAAAGCCCTCAAGGAGCCAAGAAGCCAAGACCTTTGCACACATAGTCCAAACAGCTATCTGGAGCAGGACAATGTTATTTTATTTTATTTTTTATTTTTCTAACATTTTTATTTATTTTGAAAGACAGCATGAGCAGGGGAGAGTAAGAGAGACAGGGAGACACAGAATCTGAAGCAGACTCCAGGATCTGAGCTGTCAGCACAGAGCCTGAGGCAGGGCTCAAACCCACAAACTGAGAGATCATGACCTGAAGCGAAGTCAAACGCTCAACCGACTGAGCCACCATGCGTCCCCGGAGCAGCACAATGTTAAAGACAACTGCATGGGATGGCGTTGAGCCCAAATCTAGAAGGCTTGGGACTGCACTTCTTTGGAGGCCCAGGGCCAGGAAAGAATTCCTTTAAGCATCCGCAAGGTTCAGCTGCTTCACCTCAAACCCCGTCTGTTTCAGGCAGGTGAGGGCAGGAGGCAGGTAAGGGCAGAAGGAAGGAAGTTCAGACATGTAAGAAAGTTATGGGAACACACAGAGGTTCATGCATCTCAATGTGTGAATAAATACGCCCCGAGAAGTAGAAGCACCAAAAGAGAAAGTATGGTCCATGTGATCTAATAGCAAAGAAAGCCTTTCTTACAGGGAAATCGAATACAAACGCTAGGACTGACCAGGGTGAGAGGTTAAACTTTGGGAACAGCAGCACGTGAAGTAGTCCAACAAGGCCTCTAGCTGACAGGATCCAGTGGTGGCTGAAGTCTAGACCCCAAGTCCTGAGCCAGGAATGGGTGGCTTTTTGAAGACACCCTCTTCCCGTAATTCATGCAAAGGCGTCTCATATGTTAGAAGTGGGAGCGGAAGGAGGGATACAAAGAAATAGAAAACCCAAGGAAAACTAATTATGTATCCAAATGGGGGAGTGGCTAGACACTACCATAGAAGAGTCACTGACCAGGTGTAACAATACCAGCCAGTGGGCATGGGCTGCTTACTTGGTGTCTAGCGTTGTACTAGCCCATGACAGGTAATCCCATTTGATAATCATAGCCAAGGAAAAGGAAAGGGAACATAAAGCTGTAGTCATAAAATAAAAGACAGGCTTTCTATGTGAAAATCATATATAATGTTGCCTTCCAGCGGATCTTAAAGAGTGTCAAGTTTCCATCCCATTTTTTTTCACTCTTCAACTCTTGCTCTACTCAGGTGGGCCCTACCGTCACCAGGATAATCAGAATGCCACTTTATGAGAGCCTCCTGCTTCAGGGAGTTCAAATGCTCTCGTGTGTCCCAGATCTGGCAGCACAGTGCTGTGGAAAAGCCAAGGACTTGGATACAACAGGACCTCAGCGAAAAATCTGAGTTTTACCATCTCCTGTCTAGATGGCCTTAGGCAAGTAACCTACTCCCCTCTGGATGTCAGTTACTGAATCTATAAAATGAAACCCACATTCCCCCTTTTACAGAGGCTGAGACTGAGGCGTGGAGAAGTGAAGTGACTTGCACAGTCTGCTAGGTGGTAGACCAGGGATGCCTCTGGACACTAGCCTAGTGCTGGCAGAACTTACTGGGGTCAGCATCACACCCATGGTATTCCTTTTCTAACGCTTCCCATGAATCTCTGTCCATTATCTCAAAAGAATAACGACAAGAACGCGTGTAGTAAAGGAAAGTTTAAATCTCTCTAATGACAAATGCATCTTTCAGTTTGTCTGAAAGAAAATCAGACTGGTAATAAATCAAAGTAAAACTCTTTCCAAATTATCCAAATTGGCTTCATGTTTTCAGTTGTGCATTTTTGAGCATTTCCCAAAAATATGTGAATAGCTTATAAATGCTAAGAAATAAACTACTTTCCACATTATCAACCAGGTCTAAGGAAACTCTAGGGCTCGGAGATAAGTTTGCCTCAATAATTAATAATATAGTTGGAGTTCACATACTCAAAGCCTCTATTAAATTGAAAGGTATGGATTCTCCCTACAGTAGAACTATGTTGGTTAAACAAATTTAAACTCAAACTGTGCAACAATCAGGAAAGTTCAGGGCCCCTTAAATAACAGAACTTCAAATAAGCCCCTGCTATCAGTGAGCAGCCAGGTAGCTTTTTTGGACTAAGTTCCTGTAAGTGGAGAAAACGGAAGAAGATGTTAACCATCACAGGCAATATTTAAACCTCAAGACCTACAGCACAGAACCCTCAGCTGATGAAGGAGGGTCTTTTATTGCTAAGGTCACATTCAGAGACCAGAAGACCAGAGAAATAAAGGGATAACCTGCATTTTTTTTTTAAAAAAGGATAGGATATATATTAAAAAGTAGCAGAAAAACAAATGCATTCACATGAAATTATTCTATAACAGTTCAAAGCACACTGGCAAAAAGATGCAAAAATTTTGGTATAACTGGTTTGATCCAAAAAAATCCAACATAAGAGTAACATGATTTAAGGTATCAGTTTTTTACTTTCTAAACTCTTAAGAGCTAGCCAAAAAATTATTTTAAAATAGCATTGAAGAGGAACTTAACTAAGGATAATGCCCTATTTATAAATACAAGCTAGAATCAAGCTACTCAGTAAAGCATAATTAGATATTAAGGGTTCTGATCATATACACACATAAATAGATATTAAGGGTTCTGATCATATACACACATCAAATCTTATAAGGAGGTATGTAAAAATGAGCCCATATACCTAAAAAATAGCTGTAGAAATATACATTAAATGTAAATGTGGTTGTTGCTGAGGAGTAGGATTGGAAGTAGAATATATATTGCTTTCATTATCAGAAATACTCAAAATATACAGTGAGGTAGACAACATAATGCCAGATGGAACAGAAAGAGATACAGGTTGATTTTATTTCCACCAGTTTATGGTATGAGATCACTGTTAACCAAATGCAAGACACTTTGCTAGATGCAACATGAAAAGCCAAGATGAATCGACAAAATCAAAACCCATGATCTAGAAGTAGAGGTACATGTTCCAACAACGAAGTACAAAGCGGAATTCAAAATGTGCTATTGTACTAGCCGTAAATGCAGAACGGTATAAAGGCAAGAGAAATGAGAAATTAATTCTAGCTGAATGGGAATCAGGGACGCTGAGACAGAGAAGGATGGGAGAATCTGGTAAGTAAATGATGCGAAAGGGGCGGGGGGTGGTGGAGAAGCCCAGCTGGTATTGAACAGTCACTATGTGCCAGGTACTGAGAAGTACTTTCATTCATTCGTTTGATCAACCATTCATTCATTCAATCAACCCTCATATTTGCCCTATAAAGGGGGTACTATTATCCTTGCTTAACAAACCAGAAAGCTGAAACTTGCTCACGCTTGCTCAAGCTCACAGAACTGGTAAGCACAAGAACCAAGAGTGAACCCAAGTTTGTGTTCCTCATCACTCAGCTATGCTGCCCCTCCAGGCAAAGAGAAAACCTCAAGACCTATCGGCTAGGGGAAAATGATGAACAAGGTCACAGAAGAAGAAGGAAACTTACATTTGTTGAAAGACACCCATAGATCAGCCTCTGCATCTTAATGCCTTTCATACGAAAATTGATTTGTTTTTCCTGAGACATGATCATTATCACATCCATTTTAAGGTTGAGAAAACTACAGTTTAGGTAGGGCAAATATCAGGCCAAGCAGCTACTTTGCAGCAAAACACAAATTTAAAACAGGTCCGTGTCCAATCCTGGGTCCAGCCAGACAGACTGGATGGCTGTATGTGCAGTGTCTCATTTAAGCCCCAAAACAACACCGTACATCTGGTAGTGTTATTTTTCTCATTTTACAGCTGAGAAAATGAAAAATGAGATAAGGTAAGGAACTTCCCCCAAGGTCATAGCACTGGTAAGAGGTGGACCCAAAATTTAACTCAGGCAGCCTGACTTCAGAGCTAGAATTCTGACCCTCCAGATAAACTGCCAGAAAGAGGAAACAGGGGCCAAATCATGGACAGTCTCTAACGTTAAACGTGGAATTCATCAGCTGTGCAAACTCACTGAAGATTTTCGTTGGGGGGAACATGATTAAATTACATTTTAGAAATAAAGTCTTTCAACAGACCTATCAAAATTCGAATCTTGGCACAGAACATTTAGTAAGACACGGAACCCTTTATCTGCACAGCTTCTCTTCAAATTGAAACAGTGTTTCGATTAGGTGTATTTAATTTACCCAAGAAGGTCATGGAGGTAGTTATTCTGCAAGCACTCAGTTATGGTGTCAAGCCCCAACCAGGCACTGTACTACTCGGCATAAACTACATTAGATTTACCCATTACTGTATCTTCCTATAGATTCCTTCACATTGCGGTGTGCAAATTGAAAGTTGAGTAATTGATAGTGGAACCTGCCTTCTCAAAGCAAAACAGGAGGGGCGGGGAAGGGAAAGAAGATCAACAACTGAAACAGGTTTGTTTTTAACATTGCATTTTGCATTTTGGCCATCGTGCCCAGCTAGCCGGCCAGGAGGCCGAGCATTTTCCACCTACAAAACAGGCTCAGCGTCCCCCAGCCACAAGCGGAGTCTGACTCATCCGGACAGGCAGCATCAATTCTTAACGAGTCCCCGAGCGCCCAGTGTCCTTTCGACTTCTTTTCCTGCCGAGGAGTCCCTGTCCGCCTTTCCCTGTGCATCCCGAGGACCTGACTCACCCCACCTCGTTTCTTTTAAATTGAGGAATAGCTGACAAACAGCGTTGTACTAGCTCGTGGTGTAGAACGGAGTGATTCGACGTTTGCGCACGTTGCGAAACGGCCGCCGAGGGAAGTCCGGCTACCGCCCGTCACCTCACAGAGTTAATACAGTAGTACCGCTTACACGTCCCCACCCCACCCCTTCAGGGTCGCCGCCACCCCTTCCCCTCCGGAGGCAGACGCGCCTCCAGCCTCGCCCTCCCCGGCCCGACCTCCCCACTCACCAGGTGCAAGGCCAGGGGCAGCAGCAGCAGGAACAGCCACAGGTAGAGGTGGCAGCTGTTGGTGAACCTGCTCTGCTCCGGGTCGTGGTACCAGCCGCCGGTGAGCGCGGCCCACACGCCCTGCCGGAGCAGCTGCGGCGCCTGGGACACCATGCCCGCCGCGCCCCGGGGCCGGGCCCCGGGCGCCCTCGGCCCTAACACCCGGGCCCGCGGGCGGCGCCGCCGCCGCCGCCGCCCCCTCCCTCCCCTTCCGCCCCGCGGCGGAAGCTCCAGCTGCTCTCCTGCCCGGACCCGCGAACCGCGGCGCCGGAGCCGGCTGCTGCCGCGGGGCGGCTGGGCGCCATGTCCGAGGGAGGCAGGATTTTCCCATGGTGCTCAGAGGCGGCCGCTCAGAGGATGCTCCGGAGGCCCCGCCCAGCGCCCGGCCACAGTCCCTCCGCAGGCCCGCCGGCCGGGTGGAAGGGCTTCTGAGCGCCCCCCACCCCCGGCCTCTCTGTCTTGGCCCTCTCACCCCTGCTTTTCCTCCGCACCCTCTCCTCCCGACTGAGGAGGGCCGAAACAGCAATGTTCTCACGCAGAAGAGACCATCCAAAACCTGTTCTTTTGCCCTTCCCCCTCTTGCTGCCCGCACCAACATGTTTGTGTAACGCAAGATCCTGTCACACATCACTCCTTGGAATTTCTCCCCCTGAGCACTGCCGGCTCAGTTTCATCCTCCTGAAGCAACTGCTGGCCTCGGACGGTCTAGTAGTCGCCCCCCGCCCCCCCCCCCCCGGCCCTGCCTGTGCCTTTGGCACTGACCTTTTTGCCTCTCTGACCTTTTCCCTTCCTCCCCTCTGTTGTCCAACTTGGCACATGAAGTAGATGACCATCTTCTCGGAGTCGTTTCAGGAGCCTCGGTTAGACCTGTCATTTTATATTTTGCCTAGAACATAATCCCAGTCATCAATCGACTGTTCAGAACGTTAGTCTAAGTCTTTCTATACTGGATAGTTGGGAAGACCCACTAGAAGGTTATCAGCGAACTAATGATCTTTAAGTTTTTATACTGTTTTATAATTTATAGTAGATAAATTTCAAGTTGTCTTCCGAAAGCAAGCTTTGGACAAGAGAGAGATAAAAGAGGAACTCATCTTTAGAACGAGGAAAGGAAACTCTCATGGGTAGTAATTGGGAACTTCAAGTCAAAGAGTTTCAGACTCTTGAAGAGAGCACGCTTCGGAAAGGGAGGAGATAAAAGGGAACTTGTCTTGCTTAGGAATAAGGAGAGGAAGCCTTGTGTAAGTTAGGGCCTTTGGGAAAGAACAAGGATTAGAAGGTTCCATGGTCCTCAAATATGCCTTTCCTGTGTCACTGTCCCAAACACATCACATCTTGTCTCTGATATGGACACCTGTGTGTTCCCTGGCCATGTTCTGGTCTCAGAAGCGTTTGCTTCTGGCTGCCTTAGCCAGGTCCAGTAAAGGCATGCCAGCCTTCCTTTCTTTCCATGCTGAAATGAAATAAGAGGAGGTCTGTCCTAAGGAGCAAGTCCGGAACATCAAAGTCCCACCGGGTTACAGCAAAAGTCTCACACTGGTGTGTATGCCGTCAGCCTTCACCACTTTTCAATCTACTCTGCATTCATCTGCAGGAATGAGGAGCCAAAATGGAATAATTCTGCTTTCTGCGTTGGAATAATAATTTTCACAAAGCCCAGAGGACGCTTGTTATATGGCCCAATGCTTGGAACCTACCAGGTGCTCTATAAATATTTAATGAATGAATCAATCAATCAACTCCCCAGGAAGACCCACACTACAGGATCACTTCCATGTGCATGGGTCCAGGAGGACTGCAACAGATCCATTCCTGCACTCAGGGAGTGCCCTTATTCATTTGTGTCTGATGCATCAAATATTTATTGAGCACCTTCAATGCGCCAGGCACTTTGCAGAAGACTGAGAAAGCAAATATCAATAAAATATAATTCTTATCATGAAGGAGTTCACAGACTACAAGAGGAGTCGGGCAAATCAATAAAGACTTGCAACAAAATGTTCCATGCACTATAATATATACAATTGTATATTTGTATCCTGTTGTAGGGGGTCACCAAAAGAGCAGGATCCCTGATCGACCTGAGAGCTGGGCCATGGCTATCAGAGGCTCCTAACTCCTCCCACACATACCCCAGCCCCACCCCCATTTTCCCACTAGGAGCCACATCAAGGATACAGACTTAAGAGAGCAATGTGTCCTTGAGACCATCTGGACTGTGTACACAACTGAACCAGATTAAGGCCTCTGTATAAACTCTTAAGATTCTGGTGGGCAGGTGCAGATATTTACTCATCTTGGAGCCACCCAAGACAAGCCACGTGTATAAGTTCCCTTGCTTATTAAAACTGCCACCTGCCAGTCTAGAGTGGTCTGCCTCTTTCTTTGGTCTCTCCTTGCCCTCTGTGTACAGGGGCCAGTTTCAGATTTCCCCCTAGAACCCTCGAGGGTGCAACATCAGTTTCGCGGATCATATGAAGCTCTTCAGAATTTATCCTCTGTGGGGTGGCTGGGTGGCTCAGTCGGTTAAGCCTCCTACTTTGGCTCAGGTCATGATCTCACAGTTTGTGAGTTTGAGCCCCGCATCGAGCTCTGTGCTGACACCTCAGAGCCTGGAGCCTGCTTCAAATTCTGTGCCTCCCCCTCTTTCTGCCCCTCCTCTGCTCTCTCTCTCTCTCTCTCTCAAATAAAGATTTTAAAAATTCAAAAAGAAATAAACATTTAAAAAATACAGGGGGAAATAAGCATGTCTCTTCTCCACTACTCTGATTTTCTGGGATAGCCTTAATCTACTGTCCTGGCTTTAACGATTATGCATGTGTTGATGATCTGAAGTCTTTATATCCAGCCCTGACCTCTTTTCAGAACTTCAGATTTATATCCACTTGGAGGCCCCCCCACCTCAGATGTTCACACGTGTACTCATTGGCTTCTCCCTTAATGGTCTTTCTCCTATTTCACCTTCCGTACTTTGGTTTGTTTGTTTTTTTCTTTTAAATCTCACATATTTATTGCTGAACCAACCTACTTTTCCAGAAGCATAGCAATAGAGAAAAATCATTTCCCCAATAAAACATGTCTATTGTTTAGGTAGTAATGGTGTTTACAGTGTGATAGGATGCGAGCATGTGACCTTCATGCAGCATGAATACGCATGCCATCTCATGTGCGATCCCTCAGAGACCCAGCTTGGTTCGTCTCCAGTGCTTCCTCTTGGAGTTGTACCTGATTTTATTACCAGTCTTCATCCAAATCCACTGGGTAATGGGACCATTCTGCTTTTGTTTCTTGGCCAGGAATTGCTTGATTCTGACAGTCCTGTGAGAAGACATGACCAGAAAAAATCAACCACACATACCATGATGGAGGAGAAAAGTGTACCTTCCGTATTTTGGATCTCAACTGATAAACCTACCATCTATGTAATCACTTAGAAATCGAGGTTCAGGGGCGCCTGGGTAGTTCAGTCTGTTGGGTGTCCAACTCTTGATTTTGCCTCAGATCATGATCTCACAGTTTGTGGGATGGAGCCTTGCATCAGGCTCTGTGTGGACACCGTGGAGACTGCTTGGGATTCTATCTTCCTCTCTCTCTCTCTGCCCTTCCTTCCCCCCCCCAAAAAATAAATAAATATTTTTTTTAAAAGAACCAGGAATCTACCCTAGATTCCGCTTCTCTCTCATCTGTCTTTCTCTTAGCATCTCAGCTAGTCAATCATCAAGGCTTATCAATTTATCTCCAAGAGACTATTAACTAGATATGTTTTGCTCTGTCCCTACTGCCACTGGTTCAGGTGAGGTCCTCAGAATTTCTCACTTGAACTTTCTCAGTGGCTTCCTGATAGACTTTCATATCTCTAATTTAACTCCCCATATCAATTAATATCCATCCAGGAAAAAAAGAAAAGAGCAACTCTTGGCTTTTAAGCAGACATAATTTGACATGGCAAAGGGGAAATCTGAGAAGGTAAACGATGGATGATGAAGACCCTGGCGATGAGCAAAAGCAGAAGCAGGATTCCTAGGACTGGAGGTGGTACTATCAGAACTGAGAAGCCAAGCACTGGCAGCAGGAGATAGAGCCATGGCAGTGCAGGTTGCAGAGAGTTGGAGCCTGGAGGATGTGCAGCTGCCTCAACAAATCCCACAACAGGCAGTAGTGGGGGGAGGTTCACACAAATCCCCTGACTTCTCTTCTCCAGACTTCCAATCTCCTACCCTTTCCTTCCATTGACCAAACCTATGTGGAACTCCTAGTGCATGGAAGCCTGGGGAATGTAGTTACCTGCAATAAAGATTAGAGCAGGTGAAGGGGAAGCCCAAGTGATTTATGTAAAATGTAAATCTGACCTGGTTATCGCTTCTTAAAATTTTTTCCATCACACGCAGAAAAAATAAACCAACAAAAAACAGTTAAGGGCCCTCCAAGCCTTGTCCTCACCAAATCCCCACAAGTTCATCTCTGGAAACCCAAATTACTTATATATCTTTGCACACGCCATGTTGCTCCGTGCCTTTCTGCTTTTGCTGATACTATTTCCTCAGCAAGTCAACTTGTGTCAACATATCTATCACACACACACACACACACACACACACACACGTGTGCATGGGATTTTTATTGGGATTACAACTGAATCTAGCAGTCAAGTTTTAGAGAATTGACATCTTCTTAAATGATTTTTTATTATTTATTTTTGAGAGAGAGAGAGAGAGAACAAGGGAGAGTGAGCAAAGTGGGGTGGCGCAGAGGGGGCAGAGAGAGGAGACACAGAACCTGAAGCAGGTTCCAAGCTCTGAGCTGTCAGCACAGAACCCAAAGCGGGACTTGAACCCACAAACTGTGAGATCATGACCTGAGCCAAAGGCAGATGCTTAACCAACTGAGCCACTCAGGTGCCTCTTGACATCTTCTTAAATAAACTTTTCCAGTGATGAATAAGATGTATTCCTTTATTTGTTAAATTCTTTCAATAATATTTTATAGTTTTCCATGTATAATTCTCACACGTTATTCAGTGGCAGTGTGGGCCACGATCCTATTGGCTAGGGCTGAGGGAAGCAATGTAAAAACTGAAATATTAGGGAACTGAGATTAATTGGAATTGAAATATTAAAGTTTACAGGGGAGCTGGAACACCACCTTTTCATGGCCAGAGGAATATCCAGGCTCCTCATTCTGTAGGAATGGCCTTCTAAGTGAAGTGTGTTCATCTAGCAGCCCCTAAGGTGGACAATATAGCTGGAGAGAGGACAATGACTCAGCTGTGCTTGAGTCACCACAACATAAACAGTGGACTTAGATGCAGTAAGATGGCTTTGCAGAGCAGTAAAATTCCTAATGTCCTTGGCTTCTCGAGGCTCTTTCCCACCACTTCCCCCTGTCAACTGCAACTCTAAAAAATTTTTTTAATGTTCATTTTTTGAGAGACAGAAAGAAACAGAGTGTGAGCAGGGGAAGAGCAGAGAGAGAGGGAGACACAGAATCCGAAGCAGGCTCCAGGCTCTGAACTGTCAGCACAGAGCCTGACGCAGGGCATGAACTCACGAACCGCGAGATCATGACCTGAGCCAAAGTCAGATGCCTAACCGACTAAGCCACCCAGGTACCCCTACCCCACAACTGCAACTCTAAATGGATATTGGCTCCCTGAAGATTGCTCCAGAAGAAGATGACAATATGGCCATGCCAAAGAGCAGACCCTAGTGAACAAACATGAGCAGTCTAGAGCCCCAGGCAAGGAAAGGCTGATAGAGTACCCATGCCAGCCTTTACCTCGGTGTGCCCACCCACTGAGACAAATGAAGGGGTCCCTGTGCTGCTCAAGGGTCCATGCTCTTCATCTGCCAGTCTGCTTTCAGTTCATGGGCCCCAGTGAGGCTCATTCTTGCTCACTAACTATTATGGATAGAACACTCTTGGACTCCAAAAAGGCTCTGAGTATGGGCAAGTGGAAGAGGTTGTATCTGCCGGAGAAACGAAATAGTGATTAATAGCATTTGTCATAGACCTAAGAGATTAATCCTCATTAATTTAAAGGGCCTCATTTATAACCGTGATCAAAAAATAAAAAATTTTAAATTCTCAAAATAATTAAAAATTCAAAAGCTAATCACTCTAAGAAAATGCTCCCCATGAAAATAGGACTCCTGAAGAAAATAATAAGAGATCTTTAAAAATTAGAATTCATATTCTCCATGAGATTTGAGGGAATATTGCATTGATTAAAAACAAAATAACAAGACTTTGTTAGAGAAGAGATATTGGAAAGTAGAAGAGAATTTTGTCTATTAACAGAGCTTGTGATTATCATAAACAAACATTTTCAGAAAGAGAGAAGGAAGAATTTTATGAACTCATTCTATGGGGCAAGTATTTCCCTGATTCCAAAACATAGAATGACATGACAAGGAAAGAAAATCTCAGACTACTCATTATTCCTGTGTAACAAAAACAAAATCCTCAACAAAATATTGGCATCCTGAATCCAGTAACATATTAAAAAATCTTATATACCATAATTATGTAGGATTCTTCCAAGGAATTCAAGGATGGTTTAACATCCCAAAATCAAGCATTTGAGGGTCCCACTAATCTATGTGTTGCAGGGCACCCCACATATCTGCCACACTCTTGAGTATGCATGCTCAGAGCTACTGGAAAATGTACTTCACTAAAATGAGTGACTATACTAGGGCAGAGAAACTTATGGAACACGGAACAACCAATGGAAGAAAGAAAAGGAAAATAAAAAAGAATTAATGTCCAACAACTCACAAAACAGCCCAGAGACTGACCAATCTAGATGAAGAATCAAGATGTATTTTGAATATTGTGACAACTTTAGGTCTATTTGAATATTTCATTTCTTTTGACTTTTTGGTAAGTTGAATTTTGAAAAAGTTTGCCCATCTCATCTAAATTTTCTACTTTATCAGCATCAAGTTGTTAATGCCATCCTCTTGTGATTTTTTAAAGCTGGTATAAATGCACAGTGATGGCGCCTTTTCATTCCTAGAATCCACTATTTGTGCCTCCTCCCTCCTTTGTGATCACTCATCAAGGATTTATCATGTTAACCAGTCTTTACAAAGAACAAATATTTGGCTGTGTTGATCCAGTCTATCAAATTTTTGCTATTTTGTTAATTTACATTCTTAATTTGTTTTTCTTGGCTTTTATTGTATTTGAGCATAATTTGTTCTTCTTTTTCTAATGTCTTGAGGTAGATGCTTGGGTCACATGTTTTGTGCCACAGCTCCTGATATATTGTTGAAACTATGTAGTTACATATAGCTAAACCTATACAGTTAAATCCATGTAGTTAAACCTATACATTTTTCCCTAACCATGGTTTTAGTTGCAGTCTACAAATTATATATATGTTTGTTATATATATTTTCTTGGACATATATGGAAATGTATTATAATTGTTCAGTTCAAAATATTTTTTTAGTTTTTTTAATGTTATCCATTTTTGAGAGAGAGAGAGAGAGAGCCAGGGAGGGGCAGAGAGAGAGAGAGGGGGAGACACAGAATCTGAAGCAGGCTCCAGGCTCTGAGCTGTCAGCACAGAGCCTGATGCGGGACTCAAACCCACAAACCATGAGATCATGACCTGAGCTGGTCAGTCGCTTAACCAACTGAGTCACCCAAATGCCCCCAAAATATTTTCTAGTTTCCATTGGGATTCCCTTAGCCCATGGGTTATTTAGAAACATATTGCTTTAGAAATATGTATGTATAAATATATATGAAATTTTTATGTAATTCATGATTTCACATTAAATTCCAGAGAACATACTCTAAATGATTTCAGTCATTTGTTGAGACTAGATTTACCACAAAGAATACGGTCAGTTTTGTAAATCATTGTATGTGCTTTAAAAGAATGATTGATATGCACATTTAAGATTCAGTGTTCTCCAAATGTCCATTGATTAAATCTGATGATCATGGAGTAGGTATTATTCTACTGCGGAGGATAAGGAAAGAGAGGGGCAGGGATAAGAAGGAAAAAAAGAAAAGAAAAGTAGAGTAGCTTTTACTCCTTTGTAGCACTAGGTGGCACTAGAACACTGTTGCAAATACAGTATAATACGTTACACTGCCATTAGTATAAAGGAGGCAAAGACTTTAAACAAAGGGTGAATTCAGTACTCCAGAAATCATACCCCCAAATTGAAAGTTCTACTTTTCAACCCGTTTAGTTTGTTCATGTCTTGTGAAAGTCAGAGTGTACTGTGTGTGTTTTGTCAGTGAATATTACGTATTTATTAGTTTTTTCTTAAACTTTTATGCAAATTAGTGTCCCTGAAGAACACAATAGAAACATTGGAATGCAAGCTATATTCTAAATTACTAAAAGAAATTTCAGAGATAAAAGAGGATTTTTCTTGGACATTAAAATGATGCATCAGGCCTCTAGCCCAAAATGACCAAAAACAAAACACCTTTAAGAGGGATCCTAAGGCAGTTGACATCCAGAGTAAGGACCTTGGTGAACTCCCTCTCCCACAAAACTGATGAAAACAGAGGCACAAGCAAAATCAATCATTTCAGAACCCTGGAAATTAACCAAAGCCATGGATTGAAGAGCAAATCCTCTGTCCAAGAGAAACTATTAAACTTAGGTAAGATAGTGGGGTCTGTGACATTTTAACAGAGGCTCTTGCCATCCCTCCTCCACCCCAGGCCCAGTGACCTGCAGAAATAGACAAGAGTCTCCTTTAGGCTGACACGGAAGGACACCAGACAATAACTCGAATCCACACAGAGAAATAAAGGACACCAGCAAAACTAACTACAGAGGTAAATATAAAAACATGACAAACATGCTTTTGTTTATAATTCCTTTATACTCACATCTATTTTAAAAGGCAACTCTATATAGCAAGAACTACAAAACTGTGTTGTTGGGCTTATGATACTATAAAGATGCAATTTCTATGAAAAGAATAGCATAAAAGAACTGGGAGGGAACAGTTATATGGAAGCCAAGGTCTTAAATAATATTGTAATTAAATTAATATTAATCGGACTTAGATTGTTTTAGGTGGTGATTTTAATCTCTAGTACAACCATTAAGAAACTAAAATTTAAAATTACCGTAAAAGGAAGGATAAGGGAATTAAAATGGCACACTAGGAAATATCCATTTAGCAATAAAGAAGGCAATAATGGAGGAATAGAGACCCAAAAGAGACATAGAACATATAAAAACAAATACCAAAATGGCAGATATAAGTCCTACCTTCTCAGTGATTACACTAAACACAAATAGATTAAGCTTGAAATCAAAAGGCAGATTGACAGAATGGATTAAGAAGAATTAATCAAATGATATGTTGCTACAGAACATACCTCAGACTCAAAGATACAAAAAGGTGGTGGGGCACCTGAGTGATTCAGTCGGTTAATTGTCCAACTCTTGGTTTCAGCTCAAGTGATGATCTCACAGCTCATGATATGGAGACCCATTAACAGTACAGAGCCTGCTTGGGATTCTCTCTGTCCCTCTCTATCTGCCCCTCCCCGCTTTCATGCTCACACTCTCTCTTTCTCTCTCTCTCTCTCTCAAAATAAATAAACTTTAAAAAGGTACAGGGCACCTGGGTGGCTCAGTTGTTAAGCATCCAACTTCAGCTCAGGTCGTGATCTCACAGTTCATGAGTTCGAGCCCCGTGTCAGGCTCTGTGCTGACAGCTCAGAGCCTGGAGCCTGCTTCAGATTCTGTGTCTGCCTCTCTCTCTTTCTCTCTCTCTCTCTTTCAAAAATGAATAAAAATTAAGAAATTTTTTAAAGGTACAAATAGGTGGAAAATAGAAGACTTGAAAAAGACTTAAATGCAAACACAGAGAATCTGAGTGATTATACTAATATCAAAGAAAATAGACTTTGAGACAGCAGTTGTTACTAAAAAAAAGAAGAACATTTGTAATGATAAAGGATTAATGTATTAAGATTTAACAAATATAAACATATATGCACCTAACAACAGAGCCACATCACATAGGAAATAATGACTGAGAATTAAAGAGACAAATAGACAATCCAACAATACGAGTTGGAGACTTCAGTAATGCACTTTCAGTAATGGAAAGAATAACTACACAGAAGATCAACAAGTAAATAGAAGTCTTTTTTTAAATTTTTTTAATATTTTTTATTTATTTTTGAGAGACAGAGAGAGACAGTGTGAGCAGGGGAGGGTCAGAGAGAGAGGGAGATACAGAATCTGAAGCAGGCTCCAGGCTCTGAGCTAGCTCTCAGCACAGAGCCCGACGCGGGGCTCAAACTCACGAACCATGAGATCATGACCTGAGCCGAAGCCGGATGCTTAACCGACTGAGCCACCCAGGCGCCCCGTAAATAGAAGTCTTGAACGACAAGACCTCTGGGTATGTTGTGGATATCCTGTATAGGCAGCATTGACTTCCATCCAGAATTTGCTTTGGATGTCCAGATTCATGATACCTCACAAACACCAAGAGAGTACGAAAATTTTATTACTTCTACGATGAGGTTTTCTGCAGAAAGCAGAGGGGGCTTCCCCAAGCAAATCTGAAAAGGGCTCAAGAGAGTGGAGAAAGGAGGGATGCCCAGGTGACTCAGTCGGTTAAGTGTCTGACTCTAGAGTTCAGCTCAGCTCACTATCCCGTGGTTCATGAGTTCGAGCCCCACACTAAGCTTCACCCTGGCAGTGTGGTGCCTGCTTGGGATTCTCTCTCTCTCTCTCTGTCTCTCTGCCCCTCCCCTGCTTGCTCTTTCTCTCTCTGTCTCTCTCTGAAAGTAAATAAATTAAAAAAGAGAGAGTGGAGAAAAAAGAATGCTTTTGGGTTTTTTTGTGAGGAGAAAGGAGAATGTTTTTGGTTTTATTTGTGGGACCAGGGTGGGAGGCCCCACATATAGGCAGAGGCTTGTGTGCTGTGAAAAATCTTCTACTGGTGCCAAAGAAAAGATGCCTAGCCTTTCTTTGCTGATTACTGGAACGTGGGAAAAAGAGACAGTGAAGGTAAGGCTTAAAGGCTGCGAGCAGTAAGCAACTACAGCTGGCGAGGACTCATACACTCCTGGTGGGTATTCAAAATGGTGCAGCCACCTTGGAAAACGGTCTGCCAATTGCTCAGTATTAAACATTAAATACCATACAACCCATCTCCTCCACTCCTAGGCTTGTACTGAAGATGAATGAAAACATACATCCATGTAAAAACTTGTACATGAATGTTCATAGCAGGATTATTCCTAATGGCCAACAGAACGGAAACAAACCAAATGCTGACCAACTGATGAATGGATACACTAAATGTGATATATCCATACAATATTATTTGGCAATGAAAAAGAATGAAGTACTGATACATGTGACATCATCTATGAACTTTGACACAGTATTGTTATACAAAGTGAGAGAAGCCAATCACTGGATGTTGTTTGAGCCCAGATCCAGTCATATGAAATGTGCTGAATGAGTGAATCTATATAGAGACAGGAAGTGAATTAGTGGCTGCTGGGGGCTATAGGTATGAGATCCGGTAATGGGAACTGAACACTAATAGGTACAGGGTGTCTTTTCAGGGAAAGGAAGTTTTCTAAAATTACGTAGTGCTATTAGTTGCACAACTTGTGAACATAGTAAATGCCCATGAACTGCGCGCTTCCAATGGGTGAACTGCATGGTATGTGAGTTACACTCAATACAGCAGTTCAGTTATTTTTTTAATGTTTTATTTATTTTTGAGAGATAGACAGAGCGTGTGCAGGGGAGGGGCAGAGAGAGAGGGAGACATAGAATCCAAAGCAGGATCCAGGCTCTGAGCTGGAGCCCAACGTAGGGCTCAAACCCACAAACCGTGAGATCATGACCTGGGCTGAAGTCAGACCCTTAACCAACTGAGCCACCAAGGTGCCCCTCCACTCAATAAAGTAGTTTAAAAAGAAACACATAAAACCAGACCAAAATATATGCCACTTTCACACGATAGTGAAGAGTTAGTTTAGATTCTGAGGTTTCATTTTCCTTGAGGGTGTTTACCAGTTCTGGCAAAAGTAACTTGTACTGAGAAAGCTGTGACGATAAAGGGCACCCAGAGGGCTTCTGGGATATGGAAATGTTCTGTATCTTTACCTGGGTCATGACTGCCGGGGTGTTTGCTTTACAGTAATTCATTAGGCTGTGCATATATGTTTTATGAATTGCTCTCTCTGTGTGCTCTATCTTAAAATCGTGATTTTTAAGAAGAGATAGGTTCTAGTAAAGTTATCGAACTTCAAAGATAAAGAATCCTTGTGTAGCCTAGCCAAAAGAAAGAAAGAAAGAAAGAAAGAAAGAAAGAAAGAAAGAAAGAAAGAAAAGAAAGAAAGAAAGAAAGAAAGAAAGAAAAGAAAGAAAGAAAGAAAGAAAGAAAAGAAAAAAGTCACCTATTAAGGGAAAATATTAGATTACATTGGCCTCAGAATTTTGTTCAGAGTTATATAATGTGAAAAGTTGATGACATCACGGTTGCAAAGTTTATTGGAAAAGATCAGGGTAAGTTCTTGCTACTATTATGGTAGAGCTCAGAATTTTATAACAGATAGTAATGGCTTCTACCCAATAGTCTCCTTGAGCCAGGCACTATTATTAGCATTTTACATGCATTAACTCATTTAGTCCACAAAACAAGTCCACAAGGTAGAAGCTATAATTACCCCCATTTTATAAATGAGAAAACAGACATAAATAGCATAACTGATATTTATCAACCGTGTACCCCATTTATATAGAATATGTCATCATTTCAGACATTCACAGGGCATTTATAAAATCTGGTCATATATTCATCAAAGAAAATCTCAAGAAGAAGAACAATGCAAATAATATTTTCTGATCAGAATTTAATAAAAGTAGAAACTAACAACCCATCTAGAAAAAAACAACCCCTGTCATCTAGAAATTTCAAAAGTTATTTCTTAAAATCCTGTTAGTTTAAAAAAAAGAGGAAAAGGTCACCATAATAGAATACCTAGAAAATAATAAAAACATGGTCTATCAGAACCAATGGTTACAAAAAAGGAAGTGTTCAGGGCGCCTGGGGGGCTCAGTCAGTTGAGCGTCTGACTCTTGATTTTGGCTCAGGTCATGATCCCAGGGTTGTGGGATCGAGCCCTGCATAGGACTCCGTGCTGAGCATGGAGTTCGCTTAAGATTCTCTTTATCTCTTCCTCTGCCCCCTCTCCCTCTCGTGTGTGCGCGTGCTCTCTCTGTCTCTCTCAAAAAATACAAAATAAAAAATACAAAAAAAATTTTACAACTCCAAAAATTACGCTTCTAAAAGTGTTTATAGGAGCCCACTGGTAGCCTATGGGCTTCCTCCTTCTTAAACAGTCAATGTTACACACAGATTAATTCTCACTGAATTAATGTGTAATTCTCACTTCATATTTAAGACACAAAGGTAAGTCATTTAACATACACAGACCTCCTAAAAATCAACACCAAAAGGCCAACCAGAAATGGGTAAAGGAAAAAGAACAGAGAGTTCACAGGAAGGGTCATTCAAAGGACTCAAACATCTGAAAAGATGTTCAATCTCAAGCACAGTAAGAAATACAGTTTAAAACCTATGGGAAACAAGTGGTCCCTATCAGCTTCCCTTGCTTTTTGCAAAGAGCAAAGTTCCATTTTGCACTGTGCTGAGGAGGGTGTGGGGACCCCCCCGCTGCCGTACAATCTCTGGGGAAGGGCCATTTAGCCAAATCTACCAAAACAGCAAGAGCACACCCTTTTGTCCAGTAAGCCACTCCTAGAAACGTATCTGATTTGTATGCTGGCACTTGGGCGAATGGCAAATGTACAAGGATAGTCCCTACAGCACTTTTTGTGACAACAGGAAATTTGAAGCAACCTAAATTTCCCATCAAAGGACATCATTAAGGTACAGCCCATGCAGGGAGCACTAGGTAGAGGTTAGGGAGAATGAAGCAACTTTCAGTGTTCTGCTGCGACATGATCCCTAAGATATACGAAGTGCAGGGGTGCCTGGGTGTCTCAGCCTGTTAAGTGGCCGACTTCACCTCAGGTCACGGTCTCCCGGTTTGCGAGTTCAAGCCCCACATCCGGCTCTGTGCTGAAGGCTCAGAGCCTGGAGCCTGTTTAAGATTCTGCATCTCCCTCTCTCTGCCCCTCTCCCACTCACATTCTGTCTCTTCTCTCTCTAAGATAAATAAACATTAAAAAAAATTTTAAGATATATGAAGTGAAAATAGATAAAAATAATGCATAAATAAATGTATATGTGTATGAATCCATGCCTGGAGAGGTACAAATTTAATTCTTAGGCAAAGAAATGGATGGCTGGGGCGTTGGAGGGCATGTAGGAGAGAAATTTTGCTTTTCAAAGTATCCTTTTGTATACCAGACTTTTGAAAAGTACATATGCAGGGCACCTGGGTGGCTCAGTCCGGTAAGCATCCGACTTCAGCTCAGGTCATGATCTCAATGTTTGTGAGTTTGAGTCCCTGTAGGGCTCTATAGTGACAGCTTGGAGCCTGCTTCAGATTCTGTGTCTCCCTCTCTCTCTGCCCCTCCCCTGCTCACGTTCTGTCTCTCTCTCTCTCAAAAATAAACAAACATTTAATAAACTTTAAAAAAATAATAAAAATAAAAAATAGGTATGCAAAAAATAATTAGAACACACACAGTTTCTTCTAGGTTCCTTCTAGATGGATCCTAAATATGGAAAATGTGAAAAGATAGAGGCGTCTAATCAAAAGAGCAATAAACTGCTAAAAGAATATTAGTGTCACTTCAAAAAGCAGGCTTGGAATCTGTCTAAGAAGGAAAAAAACAACAACAACAAGGTTTCTCATACAAAGGTTAATCTTAGGGAGAATCAGTATCCAGGACAAGCAGAAGCTGAAACTCAGATTTTGCCTGTTGGATAATAACATAATTTGTCAGTATTTTTTCAAGACGCTTAATTTCAAATCTTTGAAAGGCTGAGTTATTTTTTTTTAAGGGCATTCTTACTGTTCTTCTAGAAAACCAGTTTGCCCTAGAGCATTATCAGATAAGAAAACACCCTTGAAAGAGATACTTACTGGAAGTATTCCCTCACTGAACCCTCAACTAGAAGAGATTAGAAAGACTTCAAATAATCCTGTGATTAAGTAGCAACCCAAACAATACTTTACATTGATATGGCACGAGACTGATCTCAAAGTCTTTCACATTCTATCAGCTCCTTCAGGCTAACAGCACCAACCCAACAAGGTAACCCTAACACCCAGAAAATGAGGAAGTCCACATCATGACGCAGATGCTATGGCTTTAGGCCCTGGAAATGTTTTGCAGAGAATCAAGCTAACACTGAGGCATGAGAAAGAACAGCAACAAGAATGGATTAAACCAGAGTAGTTACAACTGGTATGTTCCACATTTGTGTTTACAGCAAGGGAAGGTCAGCTGGGTTAATTTAAGAGTTCCGAAGAAATTTCTCCAGAGATTTTATTTTATTTCTCTATTTTATTATTTTTTCATTAATTTATTTATTTTGAGAGAGAGAGACAGACCACGAGTGGGGGGAGGTGCAGAGAGAGAGAGGGAGACAGAATTCAAAGCAGGCTCCAGGCTCTGAGCTGTCAGCACAGAGCCTGATGAGGGGCTCCAACCCACAAACTGGGAGATCATGACCCGAGCTAAAGTGGGACGCTTAACCGACTGAGCCACCCAGGCGCCCCTATATTCATCAAACTCTTAGGGGAGCATGTTAATAGTCTTCTAATTTTATACATAGATTTTAAAAATTGACGAGTATAAAAACAGCTCAAGGTCACTACCAAGATCAGTAGTGTCCATTGGCTTTTGTTGTGTATCCCAGTCTGGTTGAGGAAGCTTACACACCCAGGGTAGATCTGATATGCAGGAAACCATCATTTTCATAATGAATAAGATAAAAGAGGGTAGGTTTGTTCAGAGTAGAAAAGTCAACTCACAAAAGCAGACCCATGAGTCCAAGAATCAGACATTCTGATCAAGAACATGAGCTTACTGTATGTTTTGTAATGTAAATAGCAAGCTGCTGGCACTTAATAAAAAGTAAACAACAAAAATAAACCAATTATTCTATGGTTTTTTTCACTACGATCTTAGAATGATGACTTGCTCTTTTTTTAAAAAAATCATCTCTGGTTTTTGTGTCCTCTGTTTAACATTTCTAGCAGGTTATGAAGAATTAGTCATTCTGTTTGAAAAGAGTCCAGTAAATTATAAATAAAATGAATTTTGATGGGACAAAATATACAAAGATGGTTATTCAGGCTGGAATGGCAACCTTCCTATCTCAGGTCCAAGGTCATGAGCTTTGCAGCTTTACCTCAGAAGAGATATCTTCCAGGGTTTAAAAAAGACCTTGGCTTTGTGAAATGACTCAGATTTTTACATTGTTGAATTTTTCAGTGAAGTAGTTCATTGTCCATCTGAGCTGCCCTGACTGTAATCAGTAACTTTAAGCATGGACAGGCAAGGCTCCAGTCTTGTCCAGTGATTAAAGAACCAGAAATTCGAAAACCTCACGATTACTCTAAAGCCGAAAGCCAGCAGAAACTTTGAGAATGTTTAGTAACCTGACACACAGACTGAATCCAAAGCTTCAACACTTACAATACACACCAATCAATGTTACCTCATTATTGTTTGCTGTGTCATTATCATCACCGTATTATTATTACTCATTTAATCCCGCATCTTTAAACTCATGAAAAGGAAGCCAGAGACCCAGATGCAAGAGAAAAATGCTAATTTACAATCTTGGCGCATTCACAAAGTACTTCATGCTACTTTTTACTCACACTGCATTCATTTGCAGTTGCTCAATGACAATTTTGAAGTCATGAATTGGGCCTTCCTGAGAGCGTGAAAGTCAAAGTGTACCGTGAACTCCCATGTAGTATATGTTCAACTGATCTTTCTTCAGATAATTGGTGTCCAATTCCTTTATCTCTTTCGAGTTTTGTTCTGTTCTCACCTTCTCATCAACAAGGCCACTCTGTCTGCCCTACTGAATACAATATGCACCTGCTCATTCTGGCTTTGCCTCATTCCCGATCCATCTTTTCCTGTTCTCTTTTTTTATTTTTATACAGCAGTTATCAAATTCTAATAGACTATGTAATTTATTTATTCTATTTCCCATCTACTGCTGCTAAAATACAAACTTTATCATGACAGAGAACTTTGTTTTGTTCACTTTTATATCCCAAGTACCTTGATTACTGCCTGACACTCAAAAAAAACAGGGGTTGAATGATGAGTCTATTCATTCTCCATATTCTCTCCTATCTTAACTACAACTTATTTGTACTGTTACTTGGTTTAATGGTAGCATAATTCATGATAGATGAATAAGAAATCTGATGACACCGGAATAAAGTTATAATAACTTGTCACATAAATACATAATTCAGTTTGCTCAAAAAGCATTATGTTTTGAGATGTGATATTCCCAAGAGCTTTGGCAATGACCGTTCCAAATTTTAACCCTGACCACCTTGTGAAAAATGTTTAACTTTTGTTGGCAGATGAAATTGATTTTTGGCATAGGAAAATAAACCAGATGGAAGCAGGGGGGACAAAAGGATAAATATGCTTTCTGTCTTTTCTTCTACTGTGTCCTTTATGAATAGTAACTAATATTAAAATAATAAGAGCTATTATTTATTAGCCCTAATTAAGTGCCAATGCTTTCATATGCTAGTTCAACAAATTTTCAAAACAACGCCAGAGGTAAGATATATCGTCCCACCATGTTGCTGAGCAGACAATGGAAGAACCAAGCTTCGGTATCATCTAGCAAGTAATGACAGTCAGGATTGGAACCCAGGACCGGGTTAACGCTTGCTGTTAATCACAGTGGCATAGTCCCTTTCATTGTTCAGCAGTTGTTGACAGGTTATACCAAACTGTACCACACCAGTGAAACATCACATACAAGGTCTCCTAAATGTAATCCAAGTAAGTAACAACAGTTGGCATTTGCAAAATTCCAGGATCGCAATCAAAATGCTTTCTGTCTTTAAAAGACTGGTTGCACTACCAGACATGAGCGATTAAACTGAACTCTGAATCGTCTTCCTAAAGTTCTTTATTTTACATCTAGAAGTATAAAGGTCTGAGAAGAGAACAAAAAATTCTCGGAGACATTTATTTTATCCCAAATATTTTTCCATTTTTAAAAGAATTCATACACAGAGTTCTTAAGGGAACGTACTTTCCTCACCCCTCCTTCCTACCTTTCCAGGGTGTCTCACCTCTCGTCATGTGTGGACACCACGGCCCATCTTAGAGTTCTTTCTCATCTGTCTTCCTTCCTCCGCTCTTCCCAAGAAAACACCCTTTCCTGTGTCTGGAAACCTGGAACAGCCGGTCACCTTGCAAACAACGTCTCTTCTCACAGATCCCCACTATCTTTCAACTGCTCTGCCACTCCATACATTCCACAAATATGGCCCTCTCTCAATATGGCTGTTTCCCCATATTTCTTAGTCTTGACTCTAAGATCCTTGATGGCAAAAGGGCAGCCCTAAATGTATTCACCACCCTCCTCATTCCACCCTCAAGTTTTTCACCATAGACTACATCTCAAATCGACTGAAGCTGAATTTTTAAATGTCAGCAACCTTCTCTACATCGATCCCTCTTGGGTCATGGCTACCCAGTGGGTAGATTAGACCCCTCCCCCCACCAAGAAAGGGATGATCTTTTCTGCTATTAGCTACTAAAGGTCCTTCAAATAGGAAACTGGAAGTCAAAACAGGTAGGAGAATCAACATTACTCTCTCTGCTTTTTGTCTTCAAGTCTAAGTCAAAGCCCATGAGAAAAAGCCAGATGTTCTGGTTTAACGTGAGGGATTTTTGTTTGTTTGTTCCATTTTGTAGACTTATTGCCTTTACCACCATGTTGCTGAAATGTCCCAGTTTCGCCTGTACCAGCCAGCAGTATACTAGGGTAGTGAGCAAAGGGTCTTATGCCCCCATTTGAATAAAAGCCTCATCAGCAGAACTGATTTTTTAAACAATCCTCCCTTTAATATAGGACAATTCTAAACTATTCAAATCTCAGGACCCCTTTACATGCTTACAAGGTCTGAAGACCTCAAAGAGGTTCTGTGTATCTTTCTGCATATATTTGGTGTATTTGTGTTCTAACTATCAGTAATTTCTATATTGGAATTAAAACTAAGAAAATCATAAAAATGCATTTATAACTTTGTTTTGAAATAACAACAATAAACCCATTACAGGGTAACATGTAACATATTTTTATGAAAAAAATATTTTTTTCCCAAACTAAAACATATAAATAAGTTGACTGGGATCATTTCAGGTTTTTTGTAGATCTTTTTTCTACCTGGATAAATAGGAAATCACTCTTATATGCCTCTTCATTCAACTTGTTGCAAAATAGTGTGCTGGTCGAAATACATGAAGAAATTCCAGTCTCATACAGATGAGTGATTGGAAGAAACAGAAGTATTTTTTAACTTTTGATTTTGAGATAATTATAGATTTGCACACAGTTGTAAGAAATAATATAGAGAAAGCCTGTGTACCTCTCTCCCAATTTCCCCTAATGGTAGCATCTTGCATAACTATAGTTAATATCACAAGGACATCAACACTGATGCAATCCAGTGAACTTATTTGAGTTTCATGTTTTACATGCATTCATCTGTGTGTGTGTGTATTTATTTCTGTGCCATTTTTTCACATGTACGCAATCATGTGACCAGCACCCCAGTTAAGATACAGAATAGTTCCATCACACAGGTCTCTCACGCTAATCTTTCTCTCCACCTCCCTAACTCCTAAACACTGCTAATCCTTCCTGAGGCAGACGTATTTTTCATAGCCTTTACAGGGAAATCATGGATATTCTCTAATACTATTCCCAAACTGGACAAGCGGTGGTCTTTTAAAGATAAGCCACAATGTGGAATCTGAAATCCTTGTTGAATGGTCTTTTTTCATTTGTGGTTTTGTGATAACAAAAAGATATTGGTCGGTGGGAAGATACTGGCTCACTGAGCTAAGCAAGTCTTTCAAATAATGGCTTATTTCATTATATAATACCAAGAAATCACATTTCTTAATATCACTACCAATCCTACGAGGAAACACTTTAACAAACACTGTTTGGAAAGTTATGGAGCTCATGAAAGCAGCTACAAGTTTTCCAAAATCCTGATTTTTGCTTACAAGCTCAAATTTTATCACTGGCAACACATCTCTTCTGTGGTTTTTCCATGAAATAATAGTCTCACGTGTTCATTTTCTAGAAAATGTCTTCCAAAAATTCAAATGTGAATAACTACTATTTGTTTATCACTCACTCTTTCAAGTAACAACGGTATTCCATGAAAAAAAAAAAAAGTGATCAAAGGATCACCCAAAGTGCTTTTTCTTAAATGGCCATCATATTTGGGTATGCAGCAGGATTGTTCATATATATTTCCCATTGTGTCACAGAGAATATTAAAGACCTGTACTGAAGAGTGAAGATTGAATACAATTAGTAGTTTTAACTGTTTCATCAAGAGCATTTCAGAGTGAACCTGGTATTTTTTTTTTACTTTTACTGCAAGTGTGTGACATTGAAGAACATGGTAACTACTTGTGCAATTTCGTGCCACTGCCTTGTTTTGCTGCACTAACCATCAGTGCTAATGTCAATGCCGTGAAAAAGGCAAATAATATTTTGGTATAATTATGAAAATAATTTTGACCTTGTGGACCCCCTGAAACAGTCTCAGGGATCTCTTGGGGCCCACAGACCACACTTGGAGAATGGCTGACCTAAGATAAAAGGGTAATTAATTAGAGGACGATTCCCAAAGAGAAGATGATTCTTAAGGATTGATTCTCCCTCCTGAACCAACACAGACTGATACAACTTTTCAAGAGAGCAATTCCATATAGCCATTCCCTGGTTTCCCTAACACGAACGTGTTGCCCTCTTTGTCTGATTCCTTTTCATTTTTTCCTTTGGTTCTTCTATTTGTCAACTTCCGTTTAAATATATTTGTCACCACAGTTCTGTCTCAGCACTCTGCTCTTCTTGAGTTAGGACTACCTTCCTGGTAGAATGTGTTGGGCTAGACAGAGGGGGCATGGTGATAGCACACATCTCTAGGTAGTGCTATTTCCCCAACTGTAAGATTTGGGGGGGGGGTAAAAAAAAAGACATGAAAGTAACAAGTGATGAATTTTAAGATCATCCAGTCCAGGCAGACACCATCAGGATGGTTTGCTGCTCAGAGGTCCGAAAGGGGGAAAAGGTCTGAGGGGATCACACTGCTGGAGGTTCAAGGAGGATCCACAGGGAGATCTTGGGATCATGGTATGGAAAGTTATAATCACTCAGTACTCCTGTTAGTATCAGGTGTGTGAGTCAAGAGAGAGAGTTCCAGTTTAGCCAAGTTACAAGGCTTCCCAGACTGATCTGTCTGGAATCAAGATGCTCAAGATAATCCGACCAGGAAGACAGTCATAACTCAAGCAGAGTGCTGAGACAGAACTGTGGTGACACATACATTTAAACGGAAGCTGACAAATAGAAGAACCAAGGGAAAAAATGAAAAGGAATCAGACAAAGAGGGCAACACGTTCGTGTTAGGGAAACCAGGGAATGGCTATATGGAATTGCTCTCTTGAAAAGTTGTATCAGTCTGTGTTGGTTCGGGAGGGAGAATCAGTCCTTAAGAATCATCTTCTCGGGGCGCCTGGGTGGCTCAGTCGGTTGAGCGTCCAACGTCGGCTCAGGTCATGATCTCACGGCTCGTGGGTTCGAGCCCCGCGTTGGGCTCTGTGCTGACAGCTCAGAGCCTGGAGTCTGCTTCGGGGGTTCTGTGTCTCCCTCTCTCTCTCTGCTCCTCCCCTGATCACTCTGTCTCACAAAAATAAATAAATATTAAAAAAAAAAAAGAATCGTCTTCTCTTGGGAATCTTCCTCTAAGATTCAGACAGGCACACGCAAGTCCCCCTGCTCTCTATGCAGCCTAAAATAGTTCTCTACAGTGTGAGACATCACCTTAGAGAATTACTTCCAAAATTCAATTCCCTGCATCTCTGGTCTCCTTTCTGAGCTCCTCATTCTCTGACATTCCAACTGTAAAACTAGGTACCCCCACACCATCCCAAATTCAACACGTCAAAGAGTAACCATCTCCCTAAAACCATTTCCTAGGTCATTTGACATCATTACCTTCCACGTACTTGCTTAAGTTAGAAACCTGGGTGGGGGTTATCTTGAACACTTCCCACAAGCCCTTAACCACAGTTCTAAAATCTGAGAAGCTCCAAAAACCAAAGCCAGTTTTGTCAGGTGGCATTAGAAGTCATTTGGCAACAAAACTTGATGTGAAATGACATGAGGCTCTTTGTGGTCTTTATTTATCTCACTTGGTGAGGTTTTTTGTTGTTGTTGTTGTTTTTTGGGTTTTTTTTTTTTTTACATTTTGGGGCAGAAATATCCATGTGTTTGATTTTGGGGTGCTGTCTCATCCCAAGTTGAAAGAGTTAGTATTCAAATATGCACTATATTGTTAAAATTCCCCAAATTCTAAATCCTGTCACTTATCTGGACCCCTGAGTTTGGGATGAGGTCCTGGGGGCCTGTAATGGGTGATGAGGCCCTTTTGACTCTTCTCTGCATATTGTGTCTGGCACTGGTCTGTTTCTTTCCTGATGCGGGGGCTGTGGATGCCAGTCCACCCTCAAGTCTCCATTCTCCTGCCTCAGTGGTCGGTCTTCTGGTTCTCTTGTTGCTCACCTTGCCCTAGTCAAACCTATTGCTTCCACGTTTGCTAATCTCATCTTTACACAGTTTCAATATCATCTCATCACTGCTGTCCTGAAACACCAGGGCTCCCCTGCACCCCCAGCCATGTATTCCCAATCTCGGTCATTCCAGTACAACTTTCTTGATATCTGCTATCTCCATGTGCCAACTGTACTATTTTAATTGTTTCCTTTTGAGTTGACTTTTTTTTTTTTTTGCTTAATTTGTTTGGGTGAGAATCTTAATTTCAGTGCTGCAAATGGAAAGCCCATGATGCTAGTCGTACACAGAAGACCACCATAAATGTAAGTACTCAAAAACCGAAACGATTAGAAATTATGTTTGTCAAAGGGACCAGTGACCGGCTTGCTCTCTTTTTTGAAAAGGGATGTTAATAATAAGAGGACCATTACTATGACTGAGCACTTAATATGTGCTAAGCCCTGTCCACCCCTCCACATCTAGTATCTCCTTTAGTCTCCCCGACCCCCCGATGAGGTCCTATTTCTTATTATTCTCATTTTACAGATAAGGAAACTGAGCTGCCAAGAAGTAAAGTCACTGTGTTCAAGGTCACACAGCCAGTAACAGTATAATTTGAAGGACTGAAAGAAAATTGAAAAGACCATGACTTTCTCATTATATATATACAGCAATATTATTATGCCCTATTCTCCTAAAACCCGAATTGTGCCTTCATTTGCTGGTGGTAAAGGACCCAGACATCAGACTGGCCTACTATAGGACCGTCTTGTTCCTTTAGAATTTTTATAATTGGGGCATCTTCTTTCTAGTCTCATTGCTTGCCATAGTAACCTCTTGACCTCTAGCAGCGCCCTGAGCGCAGTATTTATTTGTTCTCTCTTGTTTTTGCTCTCGTGGCCGGAGATGTCCTTCTTCCTCTCTTCCTCTTTGCTATTAATCCTAGCCATAGTCAGCTCAAATAACAACAAGGCATTCCCCAGTGACTGCAGGCAACCCCAAGTGCTTCTGCACCTTGAGCCCAGCACAACTGGCTGATTCTTCTCTTGTGGAACTTTCTTTATTCCCTTATCATTCTCTAGAGAAGGGGTTTGTAACTTCCAATCCTTAGCACAGAGTAAGTGCTTGTTAATCAGTAAATGAGAAATATTGACACCTGTAAGGCTTCTTCCCACAGCTCCATCAAGAGAGACAGGAGACTCACGTCCGTCTAGGCCTGTCACCCTCAGGTCAGAAAACGTAAAAGTGGGGTCGAATGGGAGGCGGGTAGTGGGGCGGAGAAAGGAGTCTCTGTGAGTCTGGGCTGCGCAGGGAGAGAAGGCAGGCGATGTCTCACAGTGCCAGACCATTTCGTGAGAACTCATCCTTTTATTCCTTCCCACTGCCCTTCTGGCCCAGTAGGCCCTTGAAGGCGATTTTTTTAAATAATGAAAAAATTAGAGAAGAAAGTATGTTCATACAAGAAAATCCCAAAGTTCCTCCTTATCGCTAGCCTTGACCTGATCCCTGCCTCCAGACACAAAAGCTTCACTTTCCGTCTCTTGCGAGCCTGTGCTTTCGTGCACAGAGCGAACGGAGAAGGGTGCAGGCCCTGCTTCCCAAAATGTTTCTGTCCACAATCCGTCGCAAGTAAACACCTGTAAATGAACGGTCAGCACCCCAGTGAGGACTGGAGCTCCGGGCACAGGCACTCTCGCTCTAATTCGCCTTTTCCGGGAATATGTCAGGCCAACGATTCTAGCACCCAGTCGTGGCCAACGCCTCCTAAACCCGAACCTGTGGGTTCACTGGGGCCGGGCAGTTCTTTCCCGCTCGAGGAACCAGTAAAGACAGACAAACGCGGGACTATCTGGGGCCTCTACAACCTGCAGCCCACTGCGCGGGGGATCCGTAATCTGGTTCGTTCTGGGCGGGGCGGTGGATTTCCAATGCCCGCAGTCCGGGAACTGGTCTGAAAGGCGCTCGGATTCGTTTTGCGACCCGTTCGGAGACGCGCAGCGACTCTCCCAGAACTGCAGCCCAGTCCCTCGGGTCACGCCCCAGCGCACCGGATCCTCTAGAGCCGCTGCACTGCGTTTTAGAGAGTTGTGGCCTCCCCGAAGCCTTACCCTCGGCTTAACTTTTCTAGAAAACCTCGCGCCCCTACGGCCGGCTCCGCCTCCCGGGCCAAGTGGGCGCGGCGCACCCAAGCCCCGGAGCGTCAGCGGCGGGGGCGGCCCCGGACCGGGGTCTGGGGGGGCCGCCAGGGGGCGGGGCGGGCCGGCGTGGTGGGCGGGTCCTGGCGGGGCGGCGCGGGCCGGCGCGGGCCGGCGCGGTGGGCGGGCCGCCAGGGGGCGGGGCGGGCCGGCGCGGTGGGCGGGTCCTGGCGGGGCGGGGCGGGGCGGGGCGGACCCGGAGGGGCGGGCCCAGGCGGCGGCTAGGCCCAGCCAGCCACAGGCCCGCCGCAGGCCCAGCGCGCCACCATGGTGCGACAGCGCCCGCCGCCGCGGGGCCCGCTGCAGCAGCACCGGCGACCCAGGCGGAACGGGGACCGAGGCCGGGGCCTACGGGTAGTGGGCCCGTGAGCCCCCGCGTCCCCGAGTCCCGACTCCCCCTCCTTGCCGGACCATGCGCGCCCCCAGCCGCCCCGGAGGCTGAGCCCGCCGCACGGCTCCGCCGTCGCCCTCCGGACCGCCCCCCATGGCCTTGCCCGGCGCCGAGGGCGCGGCTGACAGGCCGGTGTCCCCGGCCCGGGGCGCCGCCGCCGGCTCCGCGTCGTCGTCGTCCGCCTCCTCCGGCGGCTCGGCCTCCGCCCCGGCCGCGGCGGGAGCGGGGCTGTGGGCCGCGCTGTACGACTACGAAGCGCGCGGCGAGGACGAGCTGAGCCTGCGGCGCGGCCAGCTGGTGGAGGTGCTGTCCCAGGACGCCGCCGTGTCGGGCGACGAGGGCTGGTGGGCCGGCCAGGTGCAGCGGCGCCTCGGCATCTTCCCCGCCAACTACGTGGCGCCGTGCCGCCCGGCCGCCAGCCCCGCGCCGCCGCCGCCGCCGCCGCCGCCGCCGCGGCCCGGCTCGCCCGTGCACATCGACTTCGAGCGGCTGGAGCTCAAGGAGCTCATCGGCGCCGGCGGCTTCGGGCAGGTGTACCGCGCCACCTGGCAGGGCCAGGAGGTGGCGGTGAAGGCGGCGCGCCGCGACCCGGAGCAGGACGCGGCGGCGGCGGCCGAGAGCGTGCGGCGGGAGGCGAGGCTCTTCGCCATGCTGCGGCACCCCAACATCATCGAGCTGCGCGGCGTGTGCCTGCGGCAGCCGCACCTCTGCCTGGTGCTCGAGTTCGCCCGCGGCGGAGCGCTCAACCGCGCGCTGGCCGCCGCCAACGCCGCCCCGGACCCGCGCGCGCCCGGTGCGCGCCGCGCGCGCCGCATCCCCCCGCACGTGCTGGTCAACTGGGCTGTGCAGATCGCACGGGGCATGCTGTACCTGCACGAGGAGGCCGTCGTGTCCATCCTGCACCGGGACCTCAAGTCCAGCAACAGTAAGTGGGCCGGGCTGGGGGGTGGGGGAGAGACGCAGCCTTGCTCCGCGGAGCCCAAGGCGGTGTCAGCCCCCGGCGGGCCCCCAGGCATAGAACCAGACGGAAGGAGGTCAGCCTCCCTGCTCCAGCAGCACCTCCTGAGCGGGCCTTCCAGGGCCCAGAGATCCCGCTAGACCTTGGTTACTTGCTTTGGGGCAGGTGACACACTCACCTTGACTTTGCTTTGCTGCTTTTGGGCACCTTTTTACGAAAAAGGCAGCTCAGTCTTGCTTGCTGACTAAACACTTGTTAAAGAGCTGCATCTTCTGGAAACCCCACGGTGCCGTTCGGCCTTGAGGTACAGTAAGTGGCTAATTTTATGGAACTGCAAACCGGGGCCTCCTGACCTGGGGAACCCATGGCCCTCCCTCTCGGCTTCTTCAAACTCCTCCTTTCCTTCAGCTTTACAAGTGCTGAATTGAGGTTGCTCTTTACCGCTTAAAATATGGCCTCGTGGCCTTTGACAGTTTCCAAAGACTTTCATTCAGACATCTCTGTACATGAAGTGGAGTTTTATCATTGGTTTGGTAGCTTGAGGGTTGACGAAGTCTCCAGAAAATAAATACCAGTTTGTGCCATTATGCACATTTAGGCTACGAGCAAGCCCCCCTGTCCTCACACACGTACTTGAAATCTTTAAGACCTTGCCTGTGTCCTTTACTTTGTTTCCGAATCAAGGTGGATTTTTCTAGCTGTCAGTAGAGAACTAACAAATGAGCTAAACCCGAATCCTCTGAAATTTCACCTTACAAAGAGTGAGTGGGATCGCTGTTTAAACTTGGTTCTTCAACATTGAAGATCACTTCATATTCCTAGGATGGGATGAAATTGCATGAACGATTAAGGATGCAGCCAGAACTGGCATTGGCCTACGACAGCCGCGTGTCTTTCAACCTGGTTAAACCTGCTGGGACAGGCGCTAACCCAAACGGAAACATTGTCCTTCCCCAAGTCTGCAGAAAAAGAGAGTGACAAGAAGCAATGATGTATTATTTGTTTTATGTGTGTGTGTGTATTTTTTTTTTTCCTATTCAGAATTCTTCCGCACTGAAAGTTACTTGCAAATGACAAATGTCCCATCTTCATTACGGGAGTCAGACTGTTTAAGTGTTGGTAACTAGTCTTACAATCTAGTTTGCAACCACTCAAGTGTCAGAAGCAAACTCAAACAAGATCTGGCATAGAAAAATGCCAGTGGTCGTGTGTATTCTGAGTTCGGACAGAGGTCACATGGAGGACTCTAGGATTATTTCCTTTTGGACTATGTTACAATAAAAACACAGCACAGTTTTCCATGTCCTTATTTTTGTAAATGCTCCAAACCTGACGGTGTTCACTACCAGTTGGTGCTTATTTCCGGGAATATGCTTTTGTTGAAAGATGTGTGTAACCTGCTGCCACAGAACAAGGCCTGTGTGCACGGTCTGTGGGTTCCATCAGCTCCCTTCCCAGTGATGTCCTGCAGGCCCTTATCTGCTGGTTATTTTCTGCAAAACCAGGTATTTTAAGGGCAGCACAAAGAAGATCATTGCTTGCTCTCTCTGCCTGGACATTTGCCGCAGGTCTGTGGTACACGTGGAACCTGCCATTCTACAGACTTATTCTGTGACAGGGCATCAATTACCAACACAGGAAAACAGTTTGGGTCAGGTTGATCCTTAGACCAAAAAAGTAGAAGGGCCTGTAACTATTATTTTGGGTTATTCGTAGTCTGTCTTGTTGGATGGCGATCGTGCTTGAGGTCTTTATAAATTTGTCCACAAAGGTAGAGTACGTTTGCTCGTGTTTGTCAAAGCCTAGATGGGGAGAATAATCCATGTTCCGATCACAGACCTTTTTATATGAATTAAAATGTTTCAGAGAGCTAATACTATTAAGTAGTAAAAAAAGAAAGAAAGAAAGAAAGAAATAGCATGACCCTGGAAGAATAACACGGTTAGGTGGTTTTTATTGACAGCAGGAGACTTGAACAGCGGCACATAGACTCCTGTGCGGGCGGTAGGCATGTCATTTGGAGGTGGTTATATGCGGCAACTTAGTTTTTGAAAGCATTTGCACTCTCAGAATAAACTGCCAAACTTCCTGGAGCATTTTAATTTCTTTAATTGTCAGGCAAGGTTGTCTTTGCTTTAAATTGTTGTACTTTGCTTGGTTGCTAGCGGAGCCAATTACTTGTTACACTAGGACAATTGCTACCTATCATTTTTTGATTACTATAACATGAATATTTTTAATAGGTCCTAACATGTGCAAATCACAGTGCCTAGCACATTGCCTTATCCTCACTCTCTGGTCTTATTTATTCAATGAATAAATGCAGATACTTTGGGAATTCTCTTGTGATGTAGGAAGCCATAACTTCTTTTTTTTTTTAAGTTACTTATTTTGAAAGAGAGAGAGAGAGAGAGAGAGAGCATGAGCACAAGCAGGGTAGGAGCAGAGAGAGAGAATCCTAAGCAGGCCCTGCACTAACAGTGTGGAGTCCATTGCGGGGCTCGAACTCATGAATCATGAGATCATGACCTGAGCCAAAACCAAGAGTCAGAGGCTTAACTGACTAAGCCACCCAGGTGCCCCTGAGCCATAACTTCTTGTTCAGACATTTGAGAACAGCAGAAATTCTATTACAGTGCGTTTTGTTTGGATTTATTAGTTATTTGCTAATGGTGGTAGTGAGTTAATGATAATGTAAACAAGGTTTTAAAAATCAATATTGGATTTTATCTTCATTCTGGAGCCTACAGAGAGCCAGTGTATAACTACCTGGAACCAAGTTAGTTGAAATTCTTGTTTAACACAAATGTTTAAATTTGTCACAGGAAGATATGGCTCTTGGTATTTTTTCTTTCCTCCTTTCTCATTGGTCTTTTTAAGTTTTATCGTATGTTTGAGACAGTGTTTATATAGAAATAATAGCTGTGTTGTGTTGAAGTAAACTACTTTGTTCCTTTTCTAACAGTGCAAGATTGAAAGTTGAGCCAAATTAGCACGTTTTAAGCATCAGTTTTTGTTGGTAAAATATGCTAGCCCCTGTCACTCCCGGGATGCAAAGTATGTAGAAAATACCTTGCTAAGTCTGCCTATATGCAACAACTAGGGAACAGTATGAGGCAACATGGGGTTCCTATGAACATGGCCAGTTTTCCACCCATGCAGAGAAGAGAGAAAAATCACCGTGCGTATTTATTAAATAAACCTTGAGCCCTCCCCCACCCTACCCCCAGTCACTACTAGGCCCTAGGGACACAGTGGCAAACCAGATGACAATATTCCCACTGGCATAGGACGTAGCAAATGTGAGTAAGTAAATGCTGTCAAGAATATGAAGCATGGTGGTTGTAGAGAGTGATGGGGCCGAGGATGAGGGTGTTGGTCAGACGGGGGTGGTCGGGGGTGGTCGAGGAGTGACACAGAGATGGGTGAGGAGGAGGCATGAGTCAAGCAAAGAGACAGGCGAAGGGAGAATGAAGCAGAAATGAGCCTCACTTCCCAGGGAGGGGAGGGAAGACGGGGAGGCTGAGGCAGAGGGTGGAGTAGGGGTGGGCATGGTGGGGCTTGCGGCCATGACCCATGTTGGGGGGGTCCACTTGGAGCGCTGTCTGTCTGGAGCCTGGAAGCGATCTGTGCAGAGGAGTGGTGGGATCCGATTGTGTGTTTACCAGATGACTCTGGCTGCTGTGGAGAATGGACTTGAAATTGGCCTACACGGAGGCTGCTGAGGTTGCTCCAGCCAAAGAGGGCATTGGTGTCATCCAAGGTGGTGGCGACGGAAGTGGTTTTCAAGGAAGTTACCAAGGGGGCGTGAAGATAAACTGGTCCGATAGGCGAATTACTGAGGATGGTTTGAATTAGTAGAATCGAGTCTGTGTTTTGTTTATTCTGGCATGATTCGGGGTTGAAAAAAAGATTGTGTGGCATAATTTTTGTTTGCTTGTTTTTGAATACTGCTTACTGCGTTGTGATGGTGGTGGTGCTTTTAGCAGAAAATAAACATCCCATGAGAAACTGAGCCACAGATTTTTGGCAGCTACTTACTTTTATACTTTTCATTTCAGCGATTAAGCATCTTTTTATCCTGACTATTTTTTTTTTTTTTTAGCCTTCTGGGGAATAATTATTACATATATTATTATCTACAATGGCATTTACAATCGATCAATAGAGTTACATTTATTATCAAATGCAATTTAGAGCTCTCACTAAAACAAACTACAAAAGAAATCTAGCTTTTTTTTTTAGTTTTTCTCATTAGTACAGTGTAAATAAAGGAACCATTTGAGAAAATTATAGGAACTCTAATCTCCAAATAAGGTGCTTAAATAGCTCATCAGAGTGATTTGGAGGAGCTATTAATTACGCTATTATCAGTTAAAAGACATGCATCTTCTTCCTTCTCTCGTCTGTTCTTTTACTCCAGACGTGTAGCTTCATGTCACAGCCTCCTTCTACTGCAAGGGGCCCAGGGAATTGAGTACAGATACCCCAAAGGTGGCAAGGGCTAATCTGATCCTGAAACAAACAAACAAAAAGGTAAAGGATATATTTTAGAAGAACAGCAATGACGAAGGGTCCCCACATCTTCCCCTACCATTTTCAGACTTGCATATTACAAATATGCAAGCACTCATTTTTTTTAGTTGTAAGGGGTGGGGATCAGTTATTCGGTTCGGGATCACGCAGACTGACTCCATGAGACACATCTGATCGGATCATGCTTGTAGTCATTGTCAAGTGGATCAAAGCACAGTGAAGGGAAGAAGAGAGGAGGAGACCACGCCATCCATTTCAGGAGGTGTCTGCAAGCCCTGCTTGCACACACACGCTGAACTTCTCCAGGACAGCGTCGCTACTGGCGGGAGCATTGCCTTCCGTGTCCCTCAGACCTGGGTTCGATTATCGGAGTCATCATTTACAAGCTGTGTGACCTTGGGCAAGTTGTATAACCTCATTGAGCCTGAATTTCTTGATTTCTGATATGGTCTTCTGAATTCCTCTCTTGGATGCTGACAGAGTCCTTGGGCGGGGCGGGGATGGGGGAGGTGGGTCTGTTTGATGTTTCTTTGACCCATCAAAGGGGTTTGGGGAAAAACTGGCATGAAAACATAGGGCATTTTTAGGGAACCAAGGGTAGTCAGGTGCAGCTAGAATGAAGGGCAGTGAAGGGGTTTTGTGGGAAGGAAACAGGCGTTTAGCATGTGGACAGTGGTGAGTGAGTGCCTTGAATGCCATACTAACGTATATAGACTAACAAGAGCCAGCCATTAAAGGTTTTAAGGAAGAACTTGGTCTGTTCTGCTGAAAGATTGACATCTGTATGGAAAAAAGAAACTCAAGTCTGGGATAATTTGGTTTATGACCATCCTATCCTAGATTATCAGTAGGGCAATAAAAATTAGAATACTTAGACACTGGTTTGACGTAAATTGTTTATCATTTACGACCGGAGCCTAGTTTTTATAATCACTGTTTACTTGGTGAGTTAGTTGAGAGCATTTTCTCTCTCTGATTCACTAGAGTTAGGAAATAGTGACCAGATTTACCATGCCAGGCTGGTGATTTTCATTCCAAGTATCAGAGTAACTGTCTCCAAACCCTCCCGGGCCCTGAGGAGCTCCCAGCAGGTGAAACACCTCAGTAAGGAGTGTCAGGGGGCAGAGCAAGGCTTCCTAGACAGGCTGGCAAGACTGTGCTGGTTTTATTTGGGAGCCGGAAACAGATCTGTACAGTTGACCTCCAATCAGTGTGAATTTAGTTATTTTTAAAAATCCGTCTCTCTCGAATGCTGCTTCATCTTAAGTGCTTTAACTAAACAATGGCTGTAACAGGACAGCGGCTCACACACATCTCATGCTTCCAAAGTACTGGGTCTGCCCACACTTGATCCTCATTGGTGCCTCACAGTAGTAGCCTTTTGCCTGTCCCCATTTTACAGGTGAAGAAACTGAAGCCAGGGTTTACTTGCCTTTATCAAGGTCTCTTGGTTTGTCAGAGAGTTGAATCCAGAGCCTCTAATCCCAGAACCTGAGCATTTATCTTCTCTGTCTACTCCCTGGATGAACAGTTCTCACAGGTTTATTATCAGGACCCCAAAGAGCTATTGTTTACGTGGGTGTTATAGCTACTGATATTTACCAAGTTAGAAACCTGACATGAAAAACTTAAAAATATTTAATAATAGAACAATAGCAGACCCATTACACGTTAACACAGCATGTTTAATGGAGGCAGAAAAAAACAAACAACGCTTATTTTCCAAGACAAATTGAGAAAGGAGAGTGGCATCGCTTTATGCTTTTGAAGCTCACTTTGATGGCAGACTTCAGAGAAGACAAATGGATGTTCATATCTGCTTCTGCATTTAATCTGTTGCCACCTTAGGGGTGCCCAGGGGTCTCTGGTCCATACTTTGAGATCCCCTAAGCCAGATGATGAGTTCTGTTGGTAAAGGATGCACTCTGAAGCAGCTGTTCATACACCAAATACCATATCAGAAGGTCCTCGTGAGCTTTTAAGAAGTAAAATCCCTAGTGTCATTTTTGGATGTTCTGATTTAGTTGACCAGAGTTGGGAACAAGCAATGATTTTTTTTCTACCATTTTATTTCAAAACTCTTGAAATTTACAATTGAAGGAACTTCTAAGCAAGCACTTCTACACCGTCTCACCATTCATGGTTTACTAACTTGCTTTGACACAAAGTTAACTCTATCCATTCATTAATCCATCTGGGCTTTTGATGCAGCAATATGTTTTTTAAAAAGCTTCTGAATGATTTTAATGTACAGTGAGGTTTGGAGATTGTTCAAAGGGCCAGATTTGTGGGTTCCTTCTTATGGTTTTCTGGGTTGATCTATAAATTCTTCCATGAATACAGACGGCATCTCCAATCCAGCTCACTGTCTGATGAAATGGGATGGTTGGTCAGAGAAGACACCAGAGTGAGAATATGGGTAGCTTATTCTGGGCTTGTGTCTTTGGGGAAAGGAATATCTCTAAGCATTTGTCCCTTTGACATTGGGTGACAAATAATGTCATTGTGGTATCTGAGGTTTGCACCCTGACTCTACAACTCACCATCTGTGGGCTCGCGGGCACTGACTTCCTGAATAGGGTGATGGGAGGATAAAGGGAGATAATGCACCCCTGGTGTGAGCACACTTTTCCTGTGACGCTCCAGATAGTAAATATTTAAGGTCTCTGTTGCAGTTGGTCAACTCTGCTGCTATAGCCGAAAGCATCCATAGACAACATGTAAACAAATGAGTGAGAATGTGTTCCAATAAAACTTTATTTACAAAGTAGACATTGGGCTGGACTTGGCCCATGGGGCGTACTTTGCTGACTCCTGGTATATATCAAAGTGTTTAATAAACTGTAAGACACAATCTAAGTGTAAGCTGGCGAGGATGCTCATTTTTATATGTTACCTAGAAATACTTTGAGTGCTTTAAATATTGCCTAAAGTTTTCCCATGTGAACTCCTTGATACCTAAAAGTTCTCTACAACCTTAACATCATTGTAAGTCATTCTGCAGTATATAGTACTGTGTAATCATCTTGTTTGTGGGGAGAGGTTTTTTGATTTGGCTATTGCTTGATTGGGACGAGCCCGCAGTCTGAGGACATCATCTGGAGCTTTGTCCTCTGTATAGGTGCTTCCATCTGCATGCTGTGACAGGTCCGCTTGTAACTTGGGCTGATAAGTTGAGAGTCGAGGAGGCACGAAGAACTCTGTTGCTACTGTAACCATTTCATCACCAGGTTTCCTTACTAGTCCGTGCTCTGAGCTGTTGGAAAAAGACCAAATCATGTGCCGTCTGGGGGTGAGTCTTGATTGCACATGGGAATGTTTGAGTTATTACTGGCATAGATGATTTGAAGGACTGTATTTAGTTTCTGCTTTTCTGCAAATGTTGAATCCAATAATACCAGATACGCAGCTTTCTGCTCACTAACATATTAGTGTAGCATCTAGTGGAAGAATTCTTCCCTCTGTTTGCTTTGTCACCTACCTCATGAAAAGACTAATGTGACGCAATTATTGAACTAGATTTTCACACACGATGGAATGTAAGAAGTTTTCTCATTAAAACTGAACTATTATATGTGTCTAGGAAAGGGTTTGTACAGTGACTTTTGGATTGGGCACAAGAGCAATGTGAAACTCTATTTTAGCTGGCCACATCTGCATTTTCTTTACAGAAGTCCATCTTCCTGCATTTGGTAAGCTAACGCATTCATTTATGCAACAGTTATTTATTGATTATGTACTCTGTGTCAAGAGCTCTCTGAGAGGCTCTTGGTGTTCAGTAGAGAGCAAAGCAGGAACACATTCCTCCACTCCTGGACCGTCCAATCCAGTAAGCAACACAGATGTTAAACAATAAATCATGAAAGATACAGCATGTGGGAGAGTTGGTAAACCTTAGTTTGAAGAGGGCGAATCTGTTGAGGTGAGCAGTTGAAGTTTTAGGTTGGATGGATAAGGAAGGCCTTCCAGCAAAGGTGGGTTACCAGGAAAACCTGAAGAAGTGAGGAAACGGGCCATCTGGAAAAGAAAACTCTCACAGAGGGAACAGAGCCTGCAAACTCCCTGAAGCAGGAGGCCAGTGTAGCAGGAGGGGACTGGAGCAGAATGGTAGGACGTGAGGGGGTGGAGGTAGGCGCTTGTTGGTCTTGCAAGACCTTTGACTTCACTATGACACTGGAGAGTTTTGAACTGAGACCTGGGGTCTGGCTTGCTTTGTAACAGGATCTCACTGGCTGCAGCTTTGCGAACAGATGGGAGGGAAACCAGGGCAGAGGTAAACATTTGGGAGGCATCTGCATAGAGATGGTATTTAAAGCCCTGAGGTGGGCTGAAATTATCTGGGGCGTGTTAAATAGAAGGGCCAGAGATCCAAGACCCTAGTCCTGGAGGTCTGCAATAACTAGAGATCAGGGAGATAAGGAAGAACCAGAAAAAGGAGTGGCTGACAAAGAAAGGGAGCCCCGGGGACCGGGGGATGCCCTGGAGGTCAGCGAAGACCGTGTTTCAGGGGAGGATGATCCCCTGTGTCAAATGCTGTGGACGGAGAGGAATTCGAAATCACCGCCCTGTTGTAATTCTCTGTACAACAGTCTTGATTTCCTAATACTGTTTCAGGAGTGTGAAGGTTCACTTGGTTTTCCTCAGTAGCCGCTGACCTCACATGAGAAAGCTTCTAATAGTTCACCTTTCTCACACTCATTTTTCCCCCTTACACTATTTATTTATGTTCCCATTCATTGAACAAATATCTACTGAGCTTATACAAACGCCAGTTGCTGGGTAGCATAGGTAAATAAATAAGGTGAATCAGGTGCAAATTCTACCCTCCAGTAGCTTATACTATCATCAGAGAGAGGAGAGGGACATTATTTAAGTGTCATGGGAGCGGCACTAGAAAGTAGAAACTTCTAGCTGAGGTCTTGGAGGAAGGCGCCCAAAGGGCGATGTTATTTACTGACTCCTGTACTATCGGAGCAGGAGGAGAGTGAGAAAGTTGTTCTTTTTTTTTTTTTTTTTTTTTTTAGAGAAGGGGAATTGGAGATTCCAAAAGCGTGTAGACTTGGAAGTGGTCTCCCAGTGGAGGGCAGCGCTGGTGCCCTGATGCTTATGCCAAAAGTGGGGTGCCCGCCCCATGTGATTTCATGGAGGGAGGGGAGCAGGGGAGGGCGCTCTATACCAAGGTGCAGGGATGGCCAGTAGTGCCCAGAATTGTTAGGATGAAGAGTTCTAGAAAAACTGGAAAGGTCATTTCAAATGAGGTCCAGAGGGGGCTTGAAGGCCAGGGGGAAGTTTTAGATTTGCCTCCACAGATATGAGTGACTGAGAGGTGTGTGTGTTGGGGGAGGCAACATGGTACCAGTGGGGGAAGAGATGGAAAGAAATGTGTGCAAATGTGCTACTCGTAAGCTTAGAAAGTTATCACTTAATCCCTAAAGACGGTTGTTTTCGGACTTGAAATTCTCAGAGTCCCCTTCCTTAGGCAGAGAGAAGTAATGTTTATTAATACTATATTCTTTCACATTTTGCCTCTCTCAGCCTGTTTTCCTTCTTAGGACTTTTGTTTTCATTCTATATTTCTAGTTAACGATTAATTGAAACTACCCCGCCGTTTGGCTCAAATGGAATTTGGACACAGCAATCCCGTAAATGTTGAGAAAAGAGAATGGGTACAGTGTAATTGCTGTTAAAAAAAAATATACATTATATGAGATAATTCTGAACATAGCAATGTGAAACTTCAAAGGAGCCGGAAAAATCAAGTGCCTCGTGGTTGAATAAGTAGACTAAGTACAAGGTTGTAAAGGCTGATTATTCAAGAACAGGGCTAACAAGGGTCAAAAATCTTAACTCAGGTCTCACAAAAGGGGGCTCAAACACTCGTCGCTAGGTTACTAACAAGAATTTACATTTCCGGGGCCAAAAAAGTGTATTCGCCTGGTCTGTACATTCTCACTCCTGGTGGCCGGCCGGTGCACTCCAGCCCTTCCCGGGCAATGGCAGGAAGCGGAAACTGGCCCTGACCTTGAGGCCTCAGGCTGAAACCTGGCCAGGTGCCCAAGTCTACCTGTCGGGACACTGGCTATTTTTGGTTTTGGTCACTTTGCCCAAAAGATAAGGAATTTCAGGAATTCTGCTGAACACCTCTGAAATAGAATCCAAAACAATGGGCCTTTCATGGAACTCTAAACGTTTGACATTCAGAATGTTATTTTAACCTGTTTTCTGTTCAAAGTGTGGAGGCATTTATCTCCTTGGAGACTTTGGACTGGGCCTAGGGGGAGGCGCATCACTACGAAGGCTGCCCAGAGCACCTTCTGCCCTGACATTTATTTAGAAAGCAATCAGTTTTAAATGTTTCATTTTTTAACATTTTATTTATTTTTGAGAGAGAGAGAGACAGAGTGTGAGTGGGGGAGAGGCAGAGAGAGAGACAGAGAGACAGAGAGACAGACAGAATCCAACGCAGGCCCCAGTCTCCAAGCTGTCAGCACAGAGCCCGACACGGGGCTTGAACCCATGAACCGTGAGATCATGTCCTGAGCCGAAGGCAGCCACTTAACTGACTGAGCCACCCAAGCGCCCCTATTTATTTTGTTTTTAGTTCTCACTGTTCTGTTTTCAGTTATTCTCGAGAATTCTTAGCCTTTAGTTGCTTCTCAAGGGTTGCCAGGCCTTCCTGGGGTCTGGGGAGGTACAATTATCTTTATGCCCATTTTCATCAGTGCTCCCTTGTGCCTTCCCATGTGGATGTTTGTAAAAGTGAAGACACGTGGGAAAATGTCTCAGAAGACAATGTTTTAAAGGACTGCAAGCCATTGTGATCATTAATTTGGGGTTTTTTTGGTGGTAAGAATAACCATTGTTTAAAAGTGATATTAGTAGTACAGTGGTTTCTGTGGTTTAAGTATTTTAAAGGGATTAGATAGTTATTTTTCTTGACATTCGTGAGGAATAAGTACTGAGAAGGAAATACACCCTAAGCTGATGTGGGAGGAAGAAAAATTCAAAAACCAATCTCTTAAGCGGTCTACAGAATGAAATCTCCGGTTGTTTTGCCCCCTTCTTACAGTAGCTTTCTCAGCCCTGCCGAAGACTGGGGAAGTGGCCCACAGACAGAACCTGAGATCTGGCTCTGTGTTGTAGATGCGTGCTCCTGGATCACATTTCTAGATTGTACTCTAAGGATTATGATTCCCACTTCATAGAATAGAGTGGAGATGAATGGAGATACTAAACATGTGAAAACGACCATACGTAGAAGAGATTCCGTAAATGGTAGGCAATAGTCTTAGTATTAGAGCTGGTGATAATTGTTGTTTTTTTAAAAAAAAATTTTTATGTCTTTATTTTATTTAGAGAGAGACAGAGAGTGAGCAGGGGAGGGGCAGAGAGAGGAAGACCCAGAATCTGAGGCAGGCTTCAGGCTCTGAGCTGTCAGCACAGAGCCTGATGCGGGGCTCGAACCCATGGACTGTGAGATCATGACCTGAGCCGAAGTCGGACACTTAACCGACTGAGCCACCCAGGCACCCCTGGTGATAATTATCATTAATATCAACTAGTCCATTGAGCATTCAATGTAGAGGGTACTTGGTTAGGTGATATTGGGGGGGTGCAAGGGAAATCTATAAAATCCAGTTCCTAGGATTAAGTAGCTTCATACATAAGTTAGGGCCATAAGTCTTAGGTGAAAAGATCATGGACAGAACAACATAATATGTGGATAATGAAGGATTGGGGAAAGATGAAATGGTCATTATTTTGTAGGATGCTCTAGAAGGTTTTCCTCAAGAAGCTGGAGCTTGAGAATAGGTACAGTGTAGATGGATAGGAGGAATAAGAGGCTATTCTAAACAGAAGTGAGTCTCTCCCCTGCCCTTCTCCATCCTTCACTGTATAGTACACCATTGGATTTTAAAGTAGGGAAAATGGTAGAATTTTGGTCTTGCTACTTGCCACCTGTATATATAACCATGGGCAAGCATATAAACCACCTTAAACCTGGTCCATCATCTATGTAATTGATACAAAAATAGAACAGGGGGTCCTTGCTCTCTTAATCTCATAGTTAGAAGGTCACTTGGGAAAAGAAATGCTATAACACAGCAATATTTATTCAGTATTGACAGCTTATGCAAGTCCCCTACTCATATATCTCTTCACGGTTAAATCTAGTGTTGGGGACACCTGGGGGGCTCAGTCAGTTGAGTGTCCAACTTTGGCTCAGGTCATGATCTCACAGTTCATGAGTTGGAGCTCTGCATCGAACTCTCTGCTGTCAGCGAGGAACCCACTTGGGATCCTCTTTCCCCCTCCCCACTCTGTCCCTTCCCCCTCCTGCTCGCTTTCTCTCTTTCTCTCTCTCTGTCTTTCCCCTCTTCTCTCTCTCTCTCTCTCTCTCTCTTTCCCCTCCTCTCTCCCAAAAATAAAAACACTTAAAAAAAATAAATCTAGTGTTGACTCTCTCCAGTTGCATGAATTCTTTGACTTTTATGACTGTTTAATTTTGTAAACATTTGATGATAAGCAGATAAAATGCGAATCCACTGCAAAGTGAAATTTCAAGTCTTGAGAAAGATTCAAGGTTCCCTGAAGTCCATGAAGATGATTTTGAAAAACTGACTAAAAACACTTTCAAACCCATTGATAAAGGGCGTGTGTGTGTGTGTGTGTGTGTGTGTGTGTGTGTGTGAGAGAGAGAGAGAGTGATCTTTACAAAATGCTATGTTCCAGGGCTCTAAGCATTTGATGTTTTCATCCCTTGCTTATTGCGACCTTATGAGGTACCTACTGTCCCATTTTCCATGACAGGCAAAGGGACAGAAGCACAGAATCCAAAGCAAGCAGTCTGGCCCTAGAGTGCACGCTCTTCCTCACCATGCCAGACTGCCTCCGCTGAGATGGGTCGATAATTAGCCAATGATAGGAAATCAGAAAGAAAGGAATGGTCACCTGAATGGAGAGAGATTTCTAAAGGATAAAGGAAGCTCTTGTGAAAAATTGATGAAAGCTGTCATCTGAGCAGTGTAGACAGTAGTTAGGAGTGTATTTCTCTGGGTCAGAGTCCTAGAGCTTCACTGCTCCTTAGCCACACGACAGATTACCCAACACTTGTGTCTTCGCCTCCTTATCTATAAAGTACAGATAATAAATAGTATAAATCTGTTGCACTGTGGTGTGGATTTTATGATTAAAATGCCCGTCGATGCATCTGATGAATAGAAGGTAACCTGGTAAATGTTCATTGTTCTTAGAACTGTCTGGGAAAATGGGCCTCCTTAGGATCATGTTCTACAAATTGAAAAGGAAGAATGTCTTACTCTATTCTCCGACTTTTGTTTGGATAGTTGATTCTCAAAGACCTCCCATACTTACTCTTTTATTTTTATCCCTCCAAGAGTTAGCACATGGTTGCAACAATGTTACATAAGTGTTCTTTAAAAAACAAAAAAGAAAACGATGAAATGGCCTTATTTTCATTTAGTTTTCAAGTTGAAACCTGAGGAATGATTCCCCCCCCCCCCCTAGGCCCTACTGACTGAAATTTGGATTGCTATTTAAGTGGATTCGTTCTGGTGCTTAATTTTTTTTCAGTACTCATCATCCTCTGATAATGAAGGCCCATCTCGGAATTTTTGTGAGGTTTGAATGAAATAATGGATGTGTGCAAGGTGTGTAGGAAAACTCAGCACTTGTTAGCTGTTAGCGACTCTCTTATTAATTCGTTGTTACCTCTGTTAGGTGGGAGTGGCGTGTGCAAAGGGCAACTGTAACAATGTGCATATTTGGTTCATTTGTAAGCATTAAGCCCCTGCCTTGAATAAGAGGGAGATGCAGTGTAGATAACATGAGTATGAATGTGAATTGAGCCTCTTTGTCCCCATCTTCCCCTTCTCCCTACCAGCTTTCTCTCTCACTCTCTTTTCTCTCTTCCACGCACGCTCTCACACACTTACTCTCTCAGAGCTGAGTCTAGTGGAGAAGTCAGAGGTGAAAACAAACACTTCTAGTACCTTATGCTTCATACAGGCTGTAATAGAAACACAAAGTTCATGTGAATAAGGGGGTGGGAGTAATTTCCTTTGCTTGGGGGTGTTTGGAAGGTTTCCCCAAGAGGACCCTGGGCCGGATGAGGAGTTTAAGCGGAGGAAACACAGAGGAAACAGAGGAAGATGATGTTGTTTGAAAGGCAGGTTGCCATGCAGAGGTAGAGGCTATGGTGACCCACGTTTTGGAGTGTGGACATGATCTCTGAGTCGTGGGGAACCATGGCAGTTTCTGCTTTTGTTTTTTAAATGTAGGTTTACTACCCTATAATTCACATACAGTAAAATTCACCCTCTGAAGGAGTTCAGTTTGATGACTTTTGACAAATATATATAATCCTGTAACAACTACCACCCCCACCACCAAGGTAAAGAATTTGCATGGCCCCAGAAAGTTCTCCTGGGGAGCTTTGCAGTGAAGCCCATGCCGGCAGCCTCCGGCAGGCCCTGACTTCTGTCCCTTTTCCAGAATACATATGGAATCACAGTATGTAACCTTTCATGTCCGCCTTCTTTTGATTAGCGTGATGGTTTCGAGATTCTTTCACGATTCCTCCACATTGTTACCTGTACTGGGAGTTCGTGTGTGCAAGGTTTAAAAATAAAGGAATGCTGTGACACTTGAGGAAGATGAATCTGCTGGCGGATGCATTATCCGGGCCAGTTAGGATTGCAATTTCTGTGGCAGAAGTGGAGAAGGGGGGTGCAGTGGGAAAAGACCAGTGGAGCTACGCGGCAGAATGCAGGGTTCTAAGGAAGGAGTGAGATAAGTTAGCAAAAATAGTAGGTTTAAACTCTTCCCTTTGGAGCAGATGGGAAGGAGGAGCCCGGGTAGGTAGCTACGTTAGAGCCACATGGAAAACCTCAGGAACGTTTCTGCATGGTCATGGGCAGGGGGAGAGAGAAGAACCCCAGAACCCCAGGTGCTTGGAAGGGCAGGGTGGAGGGGTGCAGGTGGGGAGAGGCTGAGAAGCTTGTTTGTTTTAGCTACTGTTACACGAGAGCTCAGGGGCTGACTCTGGCACGGGCTCAGCTCCTGGAAATTGCCCTGTACATTCTGTTACATTGTCAGGAGGCTGGGGGCTAGGAAAAGCAGCTTCTGCATAATGTTTATCTAAAGCTTTTACTTTCTGCTCTATTGTGAGCTTCAAAGCAATTGCAGCTCATCAAGTATCTCTAGGAGTTAAAAACCTGTAAGCATGTTGCAAACTGACTATAAGATATTGTTTGATAGTAATGATTTACGGTGACACGTCATCTGTTTGCTGTGTTCTTGAATACATTCAGTAGGAGAGGCTCTGCATGTAGATAGATCAGGACCTAACTTCTAGGAAGAAAACAGTATATTCTTTCCTTACCAGGGAAACTCTAACAGACTTCTGATCCTATCTGCGATACCTCAGTAAACGTTTCTCGCCCCTAGAAATCATTTACTTTCTCATAAAAGGAAACATTCATAAAGAGTGCTAAGCTGTCTTGTGCCTGTGGATTAAAAAAAAAAAAAAAAAAAAAAAAAAGCTTGTCCCTGCAGGCCCTAATGACCCAGTAAAGATTATGACATAGATGATGGAAGTAAGGTCAGATGTAAAATATAAGCCTGTTCTCATTTCTCTTCCGTCTGTGGTGAAGATTGCCTCTTAAATACCAAAGAAACATTGGGGATCAGAAAATTAGAAGAATATGAAAATACTCCACCTTTGATTCTTTTGATTCTTTTTTTTTTAAGTTTTGCTGCTTGAGAAGATAGAGCATGACGACATCTGCAATAAAACGTTGAAGATTACCGATTTTGGGTTAGCAAGAGAATGGCATAGGACTACCAAAATGAGCGCCGCAGGCACGTACGCTTGGATGGCCCCGGAAGTCATCAAGTCCTCCTTGTTCTCTAAGGGAAGTGACATCTGGAGGTGAGCACCCTGCCTTTTGCGATCACAGACGTCTACAGAAACTGGTTGCTATGCTTCCTTTAAATGAATCCCGAAGTATTCAGGAACTGAGCATAACAGAGAATGCAGGCCTTTTTTGAAGATTTCATGGTTTGGGTCAAGATGTAAGCACAGCAGAACAGGCAACTTGAGGTTTTTATCGTCATGACTTCCACTTGGTAGGAGAAACTTCTCGTTCAATCTGAGGTTTGATTAAAACTGCTTATAACTTAACAGTCATGCCTAGATTTTGTAAGGCCTGTCCGTAAACAACAGTACATGTTTACCTTTTTTTTAAGTAAAATGTTGATTTCTCATGATTTACAGACAAAAGTAGCCTGGAAGGACTTTGAGAAAATAATGGAGATCCGCTCCTTCATTTTATAGGTTGTATCATCTAAAGATTAAAGTTTCCAATTTGAGGATGGAGGGCTGGAGCAAATGGGCTCCCAGGTTAGCTAGATTTTCCATTCAGCTATGTCTCACTGGGGCATGAAGATGCTATCAGTAATAGAACAACAAAGAAAAATCAGTATGTTCAATAGTTACAGTGCGCCAAGAGCTCATGTGCCTTTATTTAGAGATCATATTCTGTAGCTAGTATTAAAGTTCTAGATTTTTTTACTGGTTTTTAGCAGTTTTTTAGGTATGATTTGCATATCACACAGTCCCACCCATTGAAACTGTATAGTTCAGTGAGTTTTAGTATGTTAATAGAATTGCGTATCCATCACCACAATTTTTAGAACATTTTCATAATCCAAAAAAGAAATCCTATGCAGCTCAACCGTCACTCCCAACACCCATCCCTCACAGCCCCAGGCAGCTGCTAATCTACATTTTGTATCTTTAGATTTGCGTATTCTGGGCATTTCATATAGATGCAGTCATACAACACGTGGTCCTTTGTGACTGGCTTTTTCAACTAGCCTCATGTTTTCAAGGTTCAAGTTGTAGAACGAGTCAGGATATCCTTTATTGCCAAGTAATTTTCCATTGGGTGGTTTGCCACATTTTGTTTGTCCATTAATCAGGTGATGGGCTTGAGTTGTTTCCAAAGCTCTTTGGCGATTCTGAATAATGCTGCTGTGGACATTCATGAACGAGTGTTTGTGAGGATGTAGGTCTTCAGTTCTCTTGGGTCCGTACCTAGGGAGGAAGCTGCTAGACCATGTGGTAATTCCATGTGTGGTCATCATTTGAGGACCACCAGACCGTTTTCCAAAGCACCTGTTTGCATCCAGGATTAGTGTCTCAGGCTGCCCATGTCTTCACATCCTCAGCAACACTTGTTGCTCTCTAGTAGTTTGTGAAATGATTAAAACTCCAGTTTTTGGGGTTTTTTTTATACAAGAAAAAGTCAGGCCGAGAGAAGTGTCCCTTGACAAGAGTTTGTATCTGTTTGGTAGCAAAACTGCTGTTGGAACTCAGACCCAACTTCCAAATTTGGGATCCACAAAAATTGTTTTCCCCCTTTAATCACTGGATGCTGCAGAAATTACTCCTTCCCATTCACACATCCAGTTAGTGGCAGACCTGTTGGTAGAAGGTCCAAGATTATTTCTTTGAATGTAAAGCTTATCCTCTGCATTTTAAATATAGCTTAATTGTTCTACTTACGACTTTTAAGAAATTTATCAACGGTGTTGGGATTCCAGAGTATCTTAGGACCGTTTTTGAAAAACCTCAAGTGCTTGAACCTCATCCTCACTTCATGAATTAGACTCTCTGCTGGTAGAGACCGAGCAGACTTGTCCTTATGAAACATTAAATGTGTTTTTCTTGCTTTACTCACAGTGTTTTTTTAGCCATATGATAATACCAAAATACTCCATTGAAATAGGTGATTCCTTTGAGAAATCCTACTTCAAGACTCTAAAAGCTGATAAATACATCAGGGACCAATTTTACATTCAAAGTAATATTACATAGGCTATAACCCTTTCATTTTGTGTGCTTCTTTTACAAACTATATAATTACAAGCTGTGTAAATGCTTTATAGTAACTTCATCTATTGTAAACAGAAAAGAATCAGGAGATAAGCAAAAAAAAAAAAAAAAAAATCTAAAGCTAGCCAAAATAGGGGTCCTTAAGTCCATATACTCCTTGGAGAGATCTTCTTTCAAAATCTGTTTATTTCTAACCCTGTTTTACAAGGTCAGTGATCTGATTTCCAATAAAAGCAGCTAGTTAGAAGGGGGAGAGGGATACCAAGCTGGTAAAAGTTGGTGGCTGAAAACAAAGTAGGTGATAGGAAGAAAAACATGAAATGCTATGGAAAATACTAGAAACTGCTGACCTCTCACGCCGCCTAATTATGGAACCAAACATCCCCACACACCTGCAGAACGCATTACTACATTTAAGCATACTCTTGAGTCCTTGGATGTCAGGATGCGGAGGGGTGGGAAGGCCCCCTCTCTGAATTTCATATTCCTTTGCCTCAGAATCTCCTTTTATAATATTCCCGTAGAAATAATGTCCTTCAAGAGACATGACTTCACTCTGTGCAGTAGATGAATATACTAGCATGTGGATGAGTCTATTAACTAGTGAGTGGACTGATGACCTCTCACTGTCCTTCCTCCTGACTGGCTATTACACCAGAAAGTAACTTAGACAGATGTTGTCATTGGATTTTTACAACATCTCCTGTGATCACTGCCCCTCCACAGAATACGTAACCAATTGAGACGTTAAGAAATCTCCTCAGGGTTGTAAAGCTGGTGAGTAGTATCCTCACATCCCAGGCCGGGAGCTGGAGTCCTGCTACCACTGTCCAGGTTCATTAGGCCATTGAGCTCTCAGGAGACGGCTTTATTTATACCATATCCTACCCATTTTCAGAGAACAGAAGTATATGCATTACATTCTACACATAGTCCCATTGAAAGAGTTCCACGTCTTCACATCAGTTCTTAACATAAGCCCTCTCCTCTCTAGAAAAAGGACCTGTCTCGAATTACTCATTCGCTGAAACTCCCAACAAGCAAAGTTATGTTACTGTTTGTTTTCGTTCTGTTCCGTGCTAATGGGAATAGCAAGGAAGTGGCTTTGAATTTAGACAGTTTTCAGTTATTTTAAGAGTTTTTTTTTTTTTTTGGTCTCCTGGACTTGGTTTTTTTGATTGATCTATAAATGAAATTTACTTATTTTTGGAATTAAAGTATCTCTGCGAATGCACCATGATGTAGATACTTTTTAAGGTACTAAACAGGTAATTACCTTTGAAAAATACTGGTTTCCACTTAATTGCTAACAGTTACAGCATTCTATATATATAATTTACAAGCACTGTGTTATGGATCCCCCCTTTTTCCAATATAAAACAGTGCTTTGAGATGACAGAACAGATATCGCTATTATTTTATAGATCAGCTAATTCATGATCAGCTGTTAAGGGCTTTGCGAACGGAGACATAGCTAGTAAGCAGTGATGATACTCCCGAGACTCAGACTCCAGTCTGCTGAGTCAAGATCCAGTTGTCTTTCACTGGTTCCTCCGCCTGCTCAGGGAAGGAGCCCTGGACTCAGAAGCCTCAGGACTCAAAACATCTTTACTTAGAGCTGGTACAACGTGAGCTGGTGGATGCCCAAGGCCCCACTGATAGGGCACACACTTCGCCATGGCAACCTTCTCATTCTGAACATTTTCAGTATATAGTCTAGCGCCCAATAGGCACAGATGGAGAGGTCTGTGAATGAGAGGTTATCATATCTGGGATGACCTGAACCTGGAGTCCAGAGAGTTTCCAGCTCTGTTTGCAGACCGCGTCTTCATAAAGGGCTTGTTCTATTCTATTTGTGATGCTCTGAGTCCCCTCATCTCTTTAGATCAGAAAATAATCAAATGAGACTCAGAAAGCAAGTCCATAGCCAAAGTTAAATGCTTTTTTTTTTTTTTTTTGGTGTTATTCTGAGCTGTTCTGTCTTGTCTTTAGACCGATTTTTCTGTCTGCTATCTTTAAAACTATGTTTACGTGTTACATATAAGCAACAAACATAAGATACAAGAATTAAGTTATTACTCTAAATTTCACGTTTTTCTTTTAAACTTAAAGCTAATGCTTTTTTCAAAGATTAGAAAAGTAAATAGGATTGTACTCATTATGTTAGTGGAATTAAAAAAGAACAAACGACTGTCCCTTACCTGCCTGTGTGTTTCAATTTAAAATCAAATGGCATGTCTGGAGTGACTCTGATGTTCGTGTCTTAACAAAAGATAATTTGTTCTTCATGTTTTGAAGACTATAAAGGGAAACTATGGTACTAATGGATACAGAGTTACAGAAAAGAGATGTTTTTCCCACCAGCAGGCACAGGGACACCCAGGCTGATGTTTTTTTGTCCATTTTTTTTTTTTGTCCAAAAGTGTTCCATTACTTTTAAGCAATATGGTAGAAATATTAGTAGCACATCTCTTAAATAAAGGGAGAGGCAGAAAGCTAAAACAATTTCAAAACAACCATTTAAAAATAGTCAACATGGGGGCACGTGGGTGGCTCAGTCAGTTAAGTGTCCGACTTTGGCTCAGGTCATGATCTCACAGTTCATGGGTTCGAGCCCCACGTCGGGCTCTGTACTGAGCCTGCTTCAGATTCTATGTCTCCCTCTCTCTCTCTGCCTCTCCCCCGCTCATGCTTTGTCTCTCTCTGTCTCAAAAATAAATAAATATTAAAAACAACTTTTTTAATTTAAAAAATAAATAAAAATAGCATGATTCCATTTAACTCCTGTGGGGCATAGCATGAGATTTCCGTGGGGCTAAAGTCTTCAGTGTCCTGACAGTTCTCAAGAGGTTTAATCCCGATGTGGAAAAATGAGATAGAAGGAGAAACATCAAAACACCACATTAACGTGTGTCCTGGTTCTGGACCCATTTAATTCAGTTATGTATTGCTTCTATGCTTTCCTATTTGTTAGATAGCTTTAATTCCTGTAATGAATGCATAACTGATTGCTGGGAAGGTGTGTACTTGTATGTGTTTAAACAGGGGGGTTCACTGGAAGAGCCCACCTCTTACATTGGAATGCGTGCCACTGAAGGGTTTGTTGGAAGAGAAGCCTCTTTTTTTTTTTTTCCCTGAGAGAGGGAGAGAGAGAGAGAGCAAGCATGAGGGAGGGTTGGGGTAGAGAGAAGGGGAGAGAAAGAATCTCAAGCAGGATCCACACCCAGCATGGAGTTCCATGTGGGACTCGATCCCATGAACCATGAGATCATGACATGAGCCAAAATCAAGAGTCTGACACTAGGGGCACCTGGATGGCTCAGTCGGTTAAGCGTCCTAGTCTTGTTTTCCACTCAGGTCATAAAGTCACAGTTCGTGGTTTGAGCCCCACATCGGGCTCTGTGCTGACAGTGCAGAGCCTGCTTGGGATTCTCTTTCTCTCCCTCCCCCTCTCTCTGTCTCTCTCTCAAAATAAATAAAAACTTAGATGAAATGGAAGATGATTTGTTAAAAAATAAATACATAAATAAAATTAAGAGAGTCCAGCGCTCAACTGACCGAGCCACCCAGGTGCCCCAGAAAAGAAGATTTTTAATTGGAGCTGGATGAGGTGGCAAGATGCCACCACTTGTGTTTGGAAGAAAAAGTGGTGACCCACTTTGACCCATTTAACTTCATGGCAATTTTGCTTTCCAGCTATGGAGTCCTGCTGTGGGAGCTGCTCACGGGAGAAGTCCCCTACCGTGGCATCGATGGGCTTGCCGTGGCCTACGGGGTAGCCGTGAACAAGCTCACTTTGCCCATTCCGTCCACCTGCCCTGAGCCATTTGCCAAGCTCATGAAAGGTATCTGAGCACCTCTGTTTCTGTGTGTCTGTGGAGGCAAGGGAAATTGCCCAGGAGAACATCTGTGTATTTTGTACCCAAAAGAGTACTTTCCTGTGATTCTAATTTTCAAATGCTTTTAAGCGACGGTACCATTTTATGAATCGGAAACCTTGTCTCCAGTCTCAGATGTCAGGTAAAGTATTGATGGACTAAGTAACTTTTTAAAAAACAATCCAGTTTTATCAGTGACTCATTTATGTACAAAATCCAACCGAATGGTAATAAAGTTTTCCCCATGTACACCAGTAGAGTTCAAAGACAGAATTTCGTTGGCTCCATTCTGCTATTTTAAATTCTACCTAATGATCAAAAATGTTTTACGATCTTAACCGGCATGGTTTTGCCATGACCTTATCTAGTTGATGCTTATCTTTTAAAAATTAACTAACTCCTTCTGTAAGCAGATAGTTACCTTCCTTCATTACGAGGCCATTTCTTAGAACCTCTCATGTGATTATAACATTTTAGAGATTTCGGTTTTCTTGGGTCAACTTCTAGAACTCTGTATCTGTAAATCACCCGGCCAGGGCAGCTTGGGCCCCTGATACACACAGTTCATGGGAAGGCATGGAATGCACACATCCAGTATTCATGGCATATAAGAGAAACAACAGGAGCCTTACCTAACAGCAAATATTATACATGCCACGGATACTGTGTAAAATAAAATTTTCAGATCACTATCAGTTGATTTTTCAGATCTTCATCAGACACCATCGACATGGGCTGAAAATTTGGCCTATGCTAAGGCATGGAATTAATGTGCTTCTGGTTTGTTTCAGAGTGCTGGCAACAAGACCCTCACGTTCGTCCATCCTTTGCCTTAATCCTTGAACACCTGACTGCCATTGAAAAGGCAGTTATGACTGACATGCCTCAGGAATCCTTTCATTCCATGCAAGATGACTGGAAGCTAGAAATTCAGCAAATGTTTGATGAACTGAGAACGAAGGAAAAGGTGAGAGAGAGACATTCATTGCACAAGATTTTCTATGAGGATTATGGAAAACACGAGTCAAGAACACTGTTAGCGTTATTGTAAAAGATTTTCAGACACGAATAGTTATTGATTCTTATCTTTTGGCTAAAACGAAACAAAACAGGAGTGTCCTCGAAATGTATAGTTGGAAAAGAAACAATCTTTTGTTAGGAAAATTTTCAAAAGTAAAAAAATAATTTTTTAAAGAAGAGAGCATAGCATACTGAACCCTTCTGTATAAATTCACCAGCTTTAGTAATTGTCAATGTTTTGTCATTTTGTACATCTCTTTTTCCCATTATCATCTTTTTTTTAATGGAATACTTTAAATCCTCAACTCATGTCCTTTTACCCTTAAATCTTAAACATGCATCTCTGACGGGTAAGAATTTTGGAAATAATGTTCTTGCCTTTATTATCTCAAAAAGTAGCAGTAATTCCTTACTGTCATATAATACTCTGTATTCAAATGTCACAGGTTGTCTCAAAGGTGTCTTTTTAAAGTTTTTGGCTATTTCTTTTAAAGCCTTTCTTATACTTCTCATGGTTTGTGGGTTCGAGCCCCGTGTCAGGCTCTGTGCTGACAGCTCAGAGCCTGGAGCCTGTCTTCGGATTCTGTGTCTCCCTCTCTCTCTGCCCCTCCCCTGCTCATGCTGTCTCTCTCTCTCTCAAAAATAAATAATAAAAAAACATTTAAAAATAAATAAATAAAGCCTTTCTTATGCTAGACAATCCCCCAATACACACACACACACACACACACACACACACACACACCCTTTCATCTCCAAGGCATTGTTTTGTTGGAGAAACTGTGTGATTTTTGAACCTTTTAGTATGATGAGTTAAGTTCTGGTTACTTTGTTTATTTTAAGAAGAAGCACTAAATAAACATCTATGTGAAACGTGCTGAAGTTGCATTTATGCCACCACATACAGAGTGAAATAGTAGAAGTAAAGATACACCCAATTGGGAAGCGAGTGCAATTGCTAATTGGTCTCCTTTGGTGACACAGTGACTTCACGGCCCCTAAGAACCCCAACTTTACAGCCTGGTTCTGTGCTACAGTGGCAGTACTTATTTTTTTTTTTTTGAAGACACTTTTGTAGTACTTGAGCATTTTGATGAATCAAGCTTTATTCTGCTTGTCTTAAGTGTATAGTTACCTGAGAGGTTAAGTTCTGTTGTATGTGCGATAAATGTCTGGGCTAAAGTACAACATTGCAAGTTTTTGATAACTCTTATGAAGCCATGCAATTGTCCAGGAAGGAATTTTTATACCTCATACATGTGTGATTCTAAAATAGTAGAATCCTTTTTTAAGAGGGCAGTAATGCTGTGCTAAATAAAGAGCCCACCTGCCGATTCAAATTTACAATATTAAAACATGGCTGAGAATCATTCCCCCATGTTAGAGTAACTTGGACTTTTGCAGTGAGGCTCTGCATTACATCTCTAGACTTTTATATTGACCGTAATACTAAAGGCCTGTGGTCAACCCAAGTGCAAAGAGGGACTCACAAACTGTGGTTTGAATATATGTGCATAAACATTTCTTGAGCTAGTATTTATAATACTGTGCATGATACCAAGGCATCACATGCCCAGATTCTGTCTTTGAGAAGCTTACATCTACTGTTGTCTTACTGAATTGGGAATTAATTCAAGGCATGTCACAGGTATTCCCCAACGTGCACATTGTTTTCTAAAAAATGCATAGAATTTAAAAGTGTGTCTATGGGGAAACTGTTCTGAGTTTCAAGGTTATGTTGTTTTGTTTTTTCCCCAGCAAACATGTATGAACTATGTGCTGGGTGCTGAGAGCAGTAGCGTCCTGGGGTGCGAAGATAGATATGGCAGTCTGTTTTCTTGAGGTCCTTAGAACGGCAGACTAGGTATCTGGGGTCTTGTGGACAAGTTTTTAAAAGGGTCTGGACATGAATCTTGGCACCATTTTCCAGCCAAACATTGAAGTCAGTACCTACCCCTCACCCCCCACCCAGTCTTCCTTCATTCTTTCTTCTTCCTGTGACAAATGGATTACTGTCCTCATAGGTACCCAGTCTCCAACGTCTTTGTAGATGTTTCTGGTGGTCTCCTATGTGACAGAGACCATCAGTGGGAATCCCTCCCCTGACCCGTTGTCCTCACTTACCACCTGCGTTCCTACAACAGCATCCTATCTGTTTGCCCTGTGTCCAGTCTTGTTCCCCCAATTGGTCCCCTCACCACCACCTCCAGTGGCCCTTCTACAATGCAATCCTGATCATCCTTCTTCAGCGGCCAATTTCTTTCCCTTATTAATTTCCTTTATCCTTGTATATTTAGCCTCACTTTGTCACAAGTGGCCATGAATTCCATTCAGTTCCTCTGATGCTACGCTCTTGACCTTTGGTCTCCATATACACTCTCTTCTCTGTCCAGAATACTGTCCCCTCCTTAGCTTCTCGCCCCATCTCCCAATTGCTGGCTCCATTACTTTGAGTCCTTTGTAGCTAGCTCCCTTCCCTCACCCTGATGCACCTGATAAGCTGTGTGTCACAGCATCCCACACTCAGCTGGCTCTGAGTCCAACTTCAGTATTAGCTTGCTTACTTGTTCTTGGTCTGCCATTTCTGCTAGATAATATGGTAATCAACTACACTATCTTATGCTTGGTCATTCTCATCCACAGCGTTGAACAAAGTACTCAGCCCATGGTAGACCGTAAATAAATACATTCAATTAACCCACGCAAGGTTTCTTAATATGCTCCTAATATGTATTCTAATAAGTGAGCGATATTGACAATTATTGTTACCACCATTATTACTCTCTCAAGGCAAACAGGGAATTTAGAAGTGTGTATTATAAATCTATTCTGAATCTTAACCCATCGAAGAGGTTTCTAACTCAGTTACTTAACTTCTACTTATGTGTTTTTGAGAGACGCCCACAAGTATGCACAAGGGAGTTTTGGTTGTTCTCTGAAGCATGGTTTTTGATAGTGAAAACCTGGGATTGGCCTCAGTGTCCGTGAACAGGGAGGGAAGAGACACCCAAACTACCATATACTGATTCAGTATATTCAGTATTGATTCAAACTGGAAATCTGCAAACCAGTCAAAATGAATGAATTCTAGCTACACGTTTTAACGTGGATAAATTTCAAACGTAAGACTGAGTGGAAAAAGCGAGTTGTGGAAGGATAGTTACGCTAGCTGCCATTTATGTAAATTGATAAAACACATGAACCAGTGCCCTTCAGATGTACAGAAAGACTGAAAGTATGGATAAGACAGGGTTACGGAGCAATCGAGGAACAGCAGACAAGAAGAGGGAGAGGGTAGGGTTTAGAGCGTGCTGCATGGGAGGCGTTAGCAGATCTGAAACGGATGAGGTAAAACCTCAGCATCTGTTAAGTATTGACGGTGAGTGTATGGGTATTTGCTGTTCTCTCTAATTGTGGTATATTTTAAATATTTCCTAATTTTAAATGATCAAAATAAAGGTTAGAGAGAAATATGTAAACTGCTGAAGTCTCTTATTTTTTCCTAAAGTCATTTTGTTTTCCAAGTAGTAGACTTAGGTAATTCAGCCCCTTCTTAGATTTTTCACTAGTTTGTAAGCTGGAAAATACAAAACAGGCAGGTGCAACCTTAGATGGTGGGTCTGATTGTTGGCACCAGGTTTTAAAGAGCCCCCCCAAGGAAGATGGCCTGGAAGGCAGAAGGAGGAGCTGGAAATCCAGTCTGAGCAAAGAACAGAAGGAGCGCAGAAGGGAACGGTAATTGCGGGGGCTACCCTGGAATGCAGGAAGAACCCGGAGGGAGGAGACATGCTTCACGTTGCAGAGTTTGGAAGTAGGACCTCTTGGGTAAGAGCTCCAGGGATTAAAACGTGGGCTCGGAATCAACAACTTTCTGACGCTTAGAGCAGCTTAGTAGACTGCATTCAGCTTCCTTCCCTCGAGGGATCCACGCAGACGAAAGGGGATATCTAAATGGGATTCTAGAAACAGTGATAGACCCACCCCTCCCTTTTTTTAATACAAGTTTTTAGCAGAGTGCCAAAATCCATAGCAGTCTGGCAAAGTGGTTAAGACTGGAGCCAGACAGCTGGCTGGACCCGGGGGCTCTTCCCTCCCTGCCGACCTCCTCCCCATTGAAGGTCACAGTCACGCTGCTGGCTCCCTGGGTGGTGTGGGGCTTACCGGGTGGTATGTACACAGTGCTCAGAGCGGTGCCCATTACTTGGCAAGTGCCAAAGAAAGCGGTGGCTTTGATTGGAACCAGAGCAGGTCCAACAGCCGCTGCCAATCCCTCGCCCAGGCATTCGGGAAACTGGTCTCCTCTGATGCTTGAAAATGACCCGCCAGATTACTTTGTAAATCTTGCATTTCATCGAAGGATTACTTTCAGCAATATTATTAATACGTTTTCTTGGAAACTTTAATACATTTTGTTGACTTAAAATGGTAGAGAAAAATACTGATTTTTTTTTACACTTCCCCAAATTGTTTTCAGGAATTCTAAGATTAGATGTTTAACAGCAAAAATAAAAAAAAAAAGGGGGGGGATTTGGGGGAATGGGAGTGGACTTAGAGGAAAAATAAAAGAAGTCACAGGATTTAAAATTTGAGGTGACATTATTAATAATTATGATTTTTATCTAATTTATTCTAAATTATTGATACTTATCTGTGACACTGCAGGATAGAAGGATATCCAGTGAATTAACTCTTACTATACGTTGTGTAAAAGTCAAAAAGCATTCTTCAAGAATGAGTGTCTTCCCTTCCATTTGGGGGTTTACAGTGGTTTCTTTATTATTCTTTGGAATCATTTTTGAGCTGTCCTCTGGTGGTGTCTTTGTGCTTTTGCTTTTTATGTGATGTTTGCGCTGTGCTCCTTGAAATTCCATGTTTATGGTATCTTAAGAGCCTTCGACTCAAAATTAAAGAGACTACATAATGCTTTTTGGGTTTGTTTTTGTATTTTGCTCAAAGGTTTCTTCTATTAGCGTCTTTCTTGACAGAGTCAAGAGCGCAGTGTACGTACGTGCACTATCTCCCTTTCTTGTTCACTGATTGCTTAAGGTAGGAGGCGTCAGACTTGGAATTAATGGTCAGTAACTTGGCTGTGCTCTGCGTTATTCAGTAAACTGTAGCCTCCACAGCTATCAGTTCCTCCCTAAATTCCTGGCTTCTTATCTTGGTGTGTCTGTCTTTGTGCACTGGGTCCATGCACCTGTTTTAACCACTATTGGAAGGCATGCCACCATTAATGATTAACATTCCTGCCAGGAATCTGGATTTGCCATTACTAGGCTGGCCTGTGCCAAGCAATTAAACAAATATTACTGCTTAGAAATCTCAGCAACCAAAAGAATTTTTGTGTATGCTTCATAATTTCAAAGTATTCAAAGGGGTTCTAACACTCCAGCCTTTTTTTTTTTTCTTTTACTTTTGAATGTCTTAAAATTCATTCAGAAGGAAGAGTACTTTGGCTGCTTTCTCTCTGATCTTATTTTTTTTCTCTCTTAAGAAGTCTTGGGCAAGTGACCTTTTTTTTTTTTTTTTTTTAATTTATAAAGTCATCGCCAAGGGATCCACATTTTCACCTGGGACCCGGAATTAAAAATGGTTTCTTCTTCAATTATTGTAGTAGTAACACACAAAAAGCCTAATTGAATTTGCTGGCCTTATCTGTTCCTTATGCCGTTTCATTCCACAATAGCTAATTGGATTGATATCACCACCGCTGAAAAGTAATATCTTAACAAAAGGGCAGACAGTAATGAGTTAGAAATTGGAAGTTGACTGGAAAGTATCTTCTGTCCCCAAATACACAACACTAAGATCTCCAGTTTGGACAGACTTGTTGGAAAAAGCCATCAGTTACATAAGGGATTTCAGAATTTTTTCCTATTATGTAGCATTTTCTTCGTTTTCTTTTCCTTTCACATAATAAATAGTAATTTATGTCTGGTATAATGTAATGAAGAGATACTGATCTGCTTATAAATAAGAATCAGCTGGTACATATTAGCAGAAGTGACTTGAATATCAACTGGCTTTAAGTAAATCTTTCGCAATTTTGTAAAGTTTGTTTAGAGAAAATAAATTTAAAGAATGTTTCAAAGGTGAATCCCACTTTGATAAATTTACAATAAATTCAGAATTCGTTTGATCTGAATAAATAATTTTTTTTTATTTTTAGAGCTCCTCAGTCTCTTGTTGATATCATTATATTTATTTACAGAATGAGGGTCTTCTGTGTTTTCCTCGATGATAATTGTACTGACAGCCTCCAAACATTCCCTGAGCCCTTCTATGAAAAGTCCAAGGGATTAGCAGACTTGAGTTGACATTTTAATCCCATGCCTCAGCTCTGGTTTCTTCCATGCGCCTCTCTTTTACAGTGTTTTTTCCTGTATCAGTATTCTTGAGGTGGGCTGTAGCAAGTGTGGCTTGCTTATATAAAGTATGACATGTTTGCCCAGTGCTCAGAGCTCTCAGAGCTCCTAGCTCAAAGCTCTATAGTTTCTAACTATATTCTGGTGTTAGGATAGTCTAAGATTAAATTTTCTGGAGCAGCGTAAATAAAAGTTTCCAAATGCCTAGATTTCTGTGTGACTGCTTGATTTAGTAGCAGGGTAATCAGAAGAGAAAGAAGTTCAGCACTAAAAGGAACATTTATGTCTCTGGTAAAGAAAAGAACATTTTATAGAAATGAAATAAGAATGGAGGTTTAATTTTAAAATTTGGTAGAGTTCTTGGTCTTCCAATTGAGTACTTTTTTCCTAATAGGAACAGCTGATCCCTGAACAACACAGGTCCACTTATACGTGGACTTTTTTCAATAAATACAGTACAAGACTGTAAATACATCTTCTTTTCATTATTATTAATAACACTTTCTTTTCTCTAGCTTCACTTACTGTAAGAATATACTATGTAATACATATACATGTATGTATATGTACATATACAAATACATGTTAATTGCCTATGTCATTGGGAAGGCTTCCCAGCAACAGTAGGCTATTATTCGTGGTTAAGTTTCCAGGAGTCAAGAGTTATATATATGGATTTTTGATGTCAAGGCAGGGGTGGTGAGGGTCAATGCTCCCAACCCAACGTGCTTCAAGGATTACCTGTATTCTTCAATTCATAGGCTTTCTATGAAGGTAAATAATTCTGAAACCAAAACCAAGTTTTGGAAGTTAGCCTTTTAATCAGTAAGCACTGTGACAGAGCGGCTTTCATGAGCTAATTCATGCAATCTGTGTCAGAAGTGATACGTTGCATTCATCCATGGGGTCCTGAAAAGTTCATTTTCCAGAGGCTCACAGTTTTAGGGATGCTCATCTTCATTCCTGATGGGCCTTCAGCTGAAGTCTAACCCATTAGCTTTGCTTTTCCATCTCTCCAACGCCTACGCACGTCCTCAAATAACCCAATGAAATTCTTCCCGGGTGGAGAGCTCTGAACTGCGGTCCTTCGTAGGTAGGGTAATTCTCCTTTAATCGGTCAAGCCTTGCCATTTGGCTTTTTTGGCAAAAGGGTCGTTCGCCTCAGCACTCTGTTCCCTTCTGTTACTGAACACTTTGTGTCAGGTGATTGTGAGGGCCAGCGGTGAGGAGGGAGAAACGTCAAAATCGGGTTCCAAAACTTGGCGATGCCTTTTGGGGACCCTGAGACGAAGAGAGGTCTCAGAGCGCAGGCCGGGCCCGTGCAAGGCCTCGGTTGCAGCCTGAGTCGGCAATGGGCCGAGAGCTCTGGGCACCCACTGCCCTGATTGCCAAGGCTGCTGCCCCAGGAGCACTGGGGCGGCGGGGGGCTGAGCCGCAGAAGAGGAAACCCCGCTCCTTGCTTACACCCGCGTGCTCTGTGCCCCAGGAGCTGCGGTCCCGCGAGGAGGAGCTGACCCGGGCCGCCCTGCAGCAGAAGTCCCAGGAGGCGCTGCTGAAGCGGCGGGAGCAGCAGCTGGCCGAGCGGGAGATCGACGTGCTCGAGCGGGAGCTCCACATTCTGATATTCCAGTTAAACCAGGAGAAGCCCAACGTCAAGAAGAGAAAGGGAAAGTTCCGGAGGAGTCGGTTAAAGCTCAAAGACGGACATCGCATCAGCTTACCTTCAGGTATGATCTCGCCTTGGTGTTTGGCAGTCGGCTTGTTTTTTCTCCAGCCCCGGGGAAGAGGCGGCAGGGTGGGGTTTTTAGGCCTTGCACGAGTCACTGTCTCCGCTTGCTTGCTTCAGTTCATGGTCATTTCACGCGCGACACAGCGACAGGCGTGCTGAGTAGGTAGCTCTCCGCAGGCTCTCATGTTAATGGATTAGTAGGTTTACTCCTCCTTCCGAAATAACGCAGACTTCCTTTTCAGCTGATGGCCCTGAACCACCTTGCATGGCCGGGTGACAATCGTGAGCGACAAAACTGTTGCTGTTTTGTCATTAAGTTGCTTCCACGAGGACCTCCATCATGCCATCTGGTAACTGGGTTCATTTGTGACAATTTCAGTGTCATTTAGGACATTGGCGATGCTGTCTGCACCTTCCACAAAGTATATCAACTGCTTCACTTACACGCCTGCTAGTTTTCATCTGAGACGTAAATAGTTATAGAAGCTTCCCTAGATTTACCGGTTCGTTTTTAGACCTCCTGGATTTTAAAACAGTGACATTTTAAAACATTGTAATGTGTTTACACATTAGTTTAGTAAAGAAACTAAACAGAATAGAAAATATCAAACAAACATCAATTTGTGAAATTAAATTATTTAATGTTATATATTATACTTGATTTAAGGAAAAAACAAAGAGCCCCTCTATGATTCTTCTAATACTGGGGAAGAATGGTGGCAGAACAAAGCTGGCTTCACTTTCATGGAATGTGCATTAAATATCTATATATCTGTTCTCCTTATCACCATCTCTCTGTATATGTGTTCTACATTACAGTGCTCTTTGAGCATGCTGGTGTTTTCCTAAGATGTTTGTTAAGCATGTGAAACCTGATGTTAAGTAACTATAACAACAGTTTTTTTATGTTTTTAATTTAGTTTTGAGAGGGAGGGGAGGGGCAGAGAGAGAGGGAGACACAGAATCCGAAGCAGGCTCCAGGCTCTGAGCTGTCAGCACAGAGCCTGATGCGGGGCTTGAACTCACGAACCGTGAGATCATGATCTGAGCTGAAGTCAGAAGCTCAACCGACTGAGCCACCCAGGTGACCCAACAACAGTTTTCTTTTATCTAAAGTATGTATACATTATCTTGTAAAATTACTTATTACGAAGTAGTGGAAGCCTCCCAATATAACGTGACTTTTCAGATTATTGCCGATGCCCTCAGTTGATGAGAAAATCGCTGCTATGTGGCCATGATGAGTACACAGTATACATTATTGGTTATTTGGTTTGATGAAGTGGGACCAGGCTGTGTGTGGGTCCTTCTTCCCTTTACCTTTGACCTCTCTGGAGGGAAAAAATATCCTTTATCAGGTTCTCTTCGGATGTTTGCTTTTTAGCTGAAGTGTAACTTGGGGGACCACGGACTGTGCTATCTTGTGGGTCACACACAATGTAAAATAGACTGTTTTATTTATGATGAGTCTTCTGCTTTCAAGTGTAGATGATAGAAAAATTCAGACAGGCACCCAATGTGGGCTTTCTCCGGGTAGCTCTGTCAGCCTTCTATCTGTGTTGCGACTATGTCATCCTAATTAATATTCACTGATTCCCTGGGAGACGTGGGAGGGGCGTGGCTAATGAGAAACTGATGGAGAATAAACTTGGGAGAAAAAAATTAAATCATTCCAGCGATTCTTTACTCTTCAGTGGCAAGGTGATTAAAGCAAATGTCTCAGGATTACTGAGGTCCCTTTCACCCCTGCTTTTCTTCTCAGATCGTGTTTCGCCAATATCTTGTCTTCATTCGAAGCTGACTGAATACATTTGACATTTTTGCTAGATTTATATTGTTCCTGGATTGCACTCTTTGGATTTTCTCTGAGAGTTTTAGTTACACATTTATTTACCTTATGGCACTTAATAGAAGATTCCTGTTAAAACACCCCAAAAATCTGCTATAGTCCTAATCCATTTTGAAAGAATGAAATTGTTTCTTTAATTTAGCATGGGGTTTACCTCTTCTGGCCACAAGGTGACACTACATGGTTGTCACACTGTTTACCACTATGGAAACAGTTTCTCTTTAAAATCCCCCAACTCTTCACTCCCTTCCCCCCCCCCCCACAATTTACTTGTGCAGTGTCCCAAGGTAGGGGGATACATATCCAAAGATCCAAAGAGAAGAATGATAACTATAACAATACTTATTTATCTCCTTCAGGAATTTTGCTTAGTATAGAAGAGAAAGCGATTGTTTGCACCTCCAAGGAAGTTATTGTCTTCTAGAAAATTCTTTGAGTTCCCAAATGTTAGTACTATTTAGTGGTACACTATTAAGGAAGAAACATCTGCTGACAGCAGATCCAGTGGCGGTGGCACTCTCTTTTCAGCATGCCAAATTACTCGAGCCCCTTTTGCAGGAACTTTTCCCTCTGCGTAACTAGCTTAACATTTTTCTCAGAAACATATTGGAGGAGACTCCTCCAAACCGGCCTTTAATATCTGTGCCTCTGCCTCTTTCAAAAACTTGTTATTAAATGTGAGCAATTATCTCATCGTAATTTTGTCCTTCAGAATCACTGAGGATAACTTTTAATGTTACGACTATTTATAGCTAGGATGACTTACCGCTAGAAAACTCCAATGTAGTTCTTCCCACGGGCAGTCCTTTATGGGCACTAACCAAACAAGGGGAGATGCCTACAAAATGAGACAACATCATCTAAGAGTTTTTAAAGTGTATTTTATGAATTCTTGGAATTTGTTGGAATTTTAGAGTGGCCGTGGTAGATCTTTTTCTGTGGTGACCACTTGATATCACGTGCTCTGCATTATGTTTATCTCAAACCAAAGTTGTATATTTAGAACATATAAAACAAGCAAAGAAGGTTTGAAGCCTTCAAACATTGCTATATCTCAAAAGCAATGGGATTCTAATTTTAACCACTTCAGAAATGCCAAAAGCCTGGCTCAGTCCTCTGCCTCACGCGTGCAAATGGGAGAGGGTGTGTGTGTGTGTGTGTGTGTGTGTGCAAATGCTGCTATTTGCAGAGTCAAAATGATTATTTCCACTGAGACTGTCATGAAACATAAATATTGCCAATAAAAATACAAGTATGGGTTTTGCTCAAAAGCCTGGGGACCTCATGATCATCTCGTCATGACAAAATTATTCTCTCAAGCATGAAGAAAAATAACATCAGCCAGTTTTCCTAAATGTATAACTGGGACAAAGTCAACCTTTTCCTGACTTACTGGGATAGGATATTTATAATAAAGAATATTTGGGGGGGCCCTGGATGGCTGAGTCAGTTGAATGACTGAGTTTTGATTGTGGCTCAGGTCGTGATCTCACCGTAGTGAGATCCAGCCCTGAGTGGGGCTCCATGCCGAGCATGGAGCCTGCTTGGGATTCTCTCCCATCCTCTGCCCTTCCCCCACGTATGTGGTCTCTTCCCCTCTCTCTCTCTCAAAAAAAGAATATTTTCTTTATGTTTAAAACATAAAGAGTTCTTGTGTGTGTTTGTGTGTGTGTGTGAGAGAGAGAGAGAGAGAGAGAGAGGAATTAAGACATTTTCAGGAGATCAGAAGCACTCTGAATCTTAGATATTGTTAAAATCCAGTTTAGGACTTTTGCTCCTCCTCCCTGGCCTTGCCGACGTTCTCTGCTGGTCACCTGGTCATCACATGTTCCATTTGGTCTATGTTGTAGCCTGGTTCTGTGTTCTAGTTCTGAAGGCTACAAGAACACACCCGCCTTCTACTCTGCTATGACATAGCATGGGGCTAGTTGAACCTTTGTAAAGCACTTCAGTCTAAAATAAATGCTTTCATACCTACGGGCAAGAATATCTCTCTTACCCTTCCTCCACGCCCCAGTCCAATCGGACACCTGCTAAACTGCTCTCTCACATCCGCTCTTTAATCAAACTGCTCTCTGCCTGGTCAGATCTTGGTAGATGGAAAAAGCCTCCCGTTTGGTACTTTGTTTCCACGTGTTTTGTCTTCCAAACCACCCCCTACCCAGCTGGGTATTTCTCAGCAATTAACTGTAAGTAAGCACCAGTTTGATTCTATTGTAAAACCTTACACCATTTTCTCCTTCAACAAATACTTGAGGATTTACCATGATCAAGTAGTAGCAATTACGAAAAAATAAACATGATCTCTGCCCTTATGTTACTTATAAACTTAGATAAACTATTGATTCAGTGGAGATTTACTAAGTACCTTTTATGGGCGAGGCATTTCGCAGCCTGCACTGGGCTAGGACTGTGGTGGAGTCTATGTGGCCAGTATAGAGCTGACACTGTATTGGGAGGGGAGTGAACCTTAAGCTAATAATTAAATATCTCGTTACGTGCTAAAATTATTAACTGCTATGAAGGAAAAGTCATATGACAGTGATTCGTAGACAGATGTCACCCGCTCTACGAAGATCAAGGAAGTCATCCTAAAGAAGTAACATTTAAATTGAGACTTGGGGGTACCAGCATGGGTCAGGTGGTTAAGTGTCCGACTCTTGATTTTGACTCAGGTCAAAATCCCAGGGTCGTGAGATTAAGCCCCTCCCCTCCCCTCACACGGAGCCTGCTTAAGTTTCTCTCTCTCCCTCTTCCTCTGCCCCTCTTCTGCTCCAGGTATGTTTTTCACTCTCTCTCTCTCTCTCTCTCTCTCTCTCTCTCTCTATATATATATATATATATATATATATATACACATATATATAGAAAATATAAAGAAAAAATATATATTGAAAATAAAAAAATAAAGGATTTACAAAAATTTTTACTTAATATTTATTTTTGAGAGAGAGACAGAATGTGACTGGGGGAAGGGCAGAGAGAGAGGGAAACAGAATCGGAAGCAGGCTCAGCACAGAGCCTGACACAGGGCTTGAACTCACAGACTGCAAGATCATGACCTGAGCCAAAGTCAGTTGCTTAGCTGACTAAGCCACCCAGGCGCCCTGGCAAAAATTTTAAATTGAGACTTGAAATAAGACTTGATGGAATACAGAGGGAGAAGGAAGAGAGCACATGCAAAGAAGGCTTGGTTCCCCCCAGGAATTGAAAAAGACCCGTGTGGTTTGTCCTGGGCTCAGCAAACTGTACGCTGAGGGCCAAGTCTAGCCTACCACCTGTTCTGTGCAGCCCATGAGCTAAGAGTGGTTCACGCACTTTTAAATACTTGAAAAAAAGAACAATATTTCATTGCACATGAACATTATATGATATTTAAATTGCCATTTCCATGAACAGAGCTGTATTGGAACACATTTATGTCTGTTGTATGATTGATTTCTCACGAAATCAGCAGATTTGAGGAATTGTGGCAGAGGCCATATGGCCCACAGTGCCTAAAATACTTCCCGTGTGGCACTTTACAGAAAATGTTTGCCGACCCCTGGTTCAGACCATAGCAAGTGACGGAAAAACAAGGCAAGATGAGGCTAGAGGCATGAAGAACCCCGAGCGTGTTAGCATTTTGATCTCTGTAACTTAAGAATTAACGCAGGGTGCCCGGGTGGCACAGTCAGTTAAGTGCCGACTCTGGCTCAGGTCATGATCTGACAGTTTGTGAGTTTGAGCCCTGCGTCAGGCTCTGTGCTGACAGCTCAGAGCCTGGAACCTGCTTCAGATTCTGTGTCTCCCTTGCTCTTTGCCCCTCCCACACTCATGCTCTGTCTCTGTCTCTCTCTCTCTTCTCTCTCCCTCTCTCTCTCTCTCTCAAAAAAAAAAAATTAATGCAAAGCCTTTGAAGGGTTTTCAGCAGAGGAAGGACATGGTTTGGCATACATTTTTAAAATGCATCTGACTGCTGTGAGCTAGACGAGAGGGCCCCAGGGGAGAGGTGCAGAAAGAACAAGAGAAACTGTGGCAGATTCAGCATGGAATGATGGATGTGGTGGAGACTGAGAGAACAAAAAGAATCACTAACATGTATCTATCACACATGAGCCCCGAGCTAAGTATTTTCTATACTTCTTTGTATTTAATTTTTCATAGCTGCTCTACAAAGTAGGAATCATTATTTATTATCCATTTTTGTATATGGAGATACTGAGACCTCAGGAGGGTCGGTCACCTCCCGAAAATTCACCCGGCTAGGAAGTGATAAGCTGGGATTCTGATGTGGAGTTTGCTATTTCCAGAAGCCAGAATATACATTTCTCAATCAGAGCTCTGACATGACTCTACAGCCCCAAATTTACAAGATATTTTGTGTTTAATTGGATATGGAGGGTGAGAGAGGAGACAGTATTAAAAATTAGCAGGCATCTAGCATGAATGATTGGATGGATGTCTGGGCTACCAAATTCCAGCTCCCCCTCATTTCAAACACCGAGTGGTTCTCTGAAGTTCTTTAAAGCATATACTTTTCAGAAAGGAAAATTATAGTTCTCTTGCAAATATGAAATGGCTACGTGTCAAAGATTTTTATTCAACTCATTAATAACCGGAGAACCAGTTACAGTTGGTTTCCATGAGAATTTGAGGAGCTAAGTATTTACGGGCAATTTAATAAGGGAACATTAGGGTTAGATTGCTAGGTTAAATACAAACCGAGTTAGTGCCCAGAATGGCAGTAACCATAACGTTTAGGATCGTCTTTCACACCAGACAGAAATTATTTGTATCGCCACCAGACAGAATCTACAAGTTAACCTCTGCCCCTACTGAGTTGTAAAAATTAGCCCCGTCAATAGAAAGTCAAAGGTTAAGCTCAGCCGTACACTCTGGAAGAACACCCAGTAATTTCTTTTACCTGGGTCTAAGGTTTTGATAACTTTCTTACAGTTGGCAGAGTTTTCCCAGACACCGTCCGCTTCCCTCTGGTAATATTACTCCTCCTTCTGTATATTCCCATATTGTCGGCATACTGTTCTGTGACAGCTGCCCATATTACGATTAGGTCAGGTTAACTATGATTTGTAGGGTATTGACCACAAAATGCTTCTAACTGGGCCAGGGCTGGGGAGTTTTCCCCGATCCTTCTAGGGTCCCTGGCTGGGTCTGAAAATCAAACTATCAGGGACAGATTAACAGGGAGAAAAAAAGCATAACAATTATTTAACGTTAGTTTTATACAACAGGGGAGCCTCCGTAAGGAAATGAAGACCCCATAACAACAAATCAGAGTATTTTTATGCTAGGTTTCATGAAGGGTGGACAGTTGTGAAGAAATGTGACAGGTTAAGGGGAGTATTTGGTGGCGTGTTTTGTCCTGAACCCCCCGTAACCTGCGTTTTCTGTTTTAATCACCGTAGCAATCTGTGCAGTATTGGTTGTTTCTGTCTAACAGTTGAGGAGACCAGTTCAGAGAGGTTCCTTAAGTGCTCTGAGGTCCATAGTTGGTTAGTGACAGAACCAGGGCTCATGTAAGTCCAAGGTGTCTCCCCTTCCAATTTTGTTTAGAACCATGTCCGACTACACGACGGTAACTCTTCTCCCAAAAGATGGTTCAATTCTGCAAGTATTCAATGTCTCATTGTTCTGTGAGTATGTGTCTGACTGTACCTAACATCATAGGCTCTGAGTCATTGTTTATTGACTTGAACCCTGAATGGAAGAGAAGAAAGAAACCAAGAAACAGAGCCAGAGATAATTCCGTCTTACCCTTGGGCAATTTTTGCTTTTTATTGTTTTGTGCTGACAAAAGTGGCCATGAATGGAACTTAAAACCATGAAACCTCAATTCTCACTTGTTTCCCTATCCAACAGATTTCCAGCATAAAATCACCGTGCAGGCCTCTCCCAACTTGGACAAACGGAGGAGTTTGAACAGCAATAGTTCCAGTCCACCTAGTAGCCCCACGGTGATTCCTCGGCTCCGAGCGATACAGCGTAAGCCTTCTCCTCCAGCCCAGGGGCTCCTGTGGGGATTTCTGTCGTTAATTGACTCGGATTCCAGCCAGCCAGAGGTGTATTATAGCTCCTTGTAACTAACATGTGACATTCACAGATGTCACAACCATTCAGAAAACAAAATTTGGTCCGACATTGCTCAGTCTAATTTTTTTTTATTGAGATGTACATGACATGTAACATTATATTAGTTCCAGATATACAGCATAATTATTCAATATTTGCATATACAGTTGAACCTTAAACTACACAAGCGTTAGGGGCACTGAACACCCACCCAACCCGCAGTGCCATTGAAAATCCACATACAACTTTTGACTCCCCAGAAACTTAACTTCAAATAGCCTCCTGTTGACTAGATGTCTTAGTGATCACATAGTCAATAAACACGTATTTTGCAGGTTACATGTTTTATTTATGGTATTCTTATAATAAAGTAAGCTAGAGAAAAATATTATTAAGAAAATCATACATTTACCAGACTGTACTATATTTACCAAAAAAATCCACAGGTAAGCAGACCCGTCGCACAGTTCAAAACGATAATGTTCAAGGGTCAGATGTTTTGTAGAATGATGACCATAGTAAGTCTAGCTAACACTGGTCACCATACATGGTTACAAAATTTATTTTTATTTTATTTATTTATTTTTTTTTTTTTCTATGATGAGAACTCTTAAGATTGACTCTCTTGGCAACTTTCAAATACACAATACACTCTTATTAACTACAGTCCCCCTGCTCTACATGACACCCCCGGGACTTATTTATTTTATACATGGAAGTTTGTATCTTGTGACACCCCCCCTTTACCCATTTCGTCTACCCCCTGCCTCTGGCAACACCAATCTGTTCTTTGTATTTATGAGGTCTTTCTTTTTTTTTAATTTGATTCCACATATAAGTAAGATCATACAGTATTTGTCTGTCAAACTTATCCCCCTCAGCACAGTGCCCTCAAGGCCCATCCATGTTATTGCAAATGGCAAGAGTTCATTCCTTTTTCTGGCTGAATAATATTCCATTGTGTAGATATACCACATCTTCTTTAACCATTCACCTATTGATGGACACTTAGGTTGTTTTCACATCTTGGCTATTGTAAATAATGCTGCCATGAACAGAGGAGTGCATGCATATTTTCAAGTTAGTATTTTTGTTTTCTTCAGCTAAATACCCAGAAGTGCAATTGCTGGATCATATGGTAGTTCTATTTTTTTTTCCAGTTTTATTGAGGAATAACTGATATACATCACTGTATAATTTTAAGGCATACAGCGTGATGTTTGACTTACATATATTGTGAACTGATTACCTCAATAGGTTTAGCTAACATCCATCTTCTCCAGTAGATACAATAAAAAGGAAAGAAAGACAAAAAGGAAAAGGTAAAAGTTTCTCCTCATGATGAGAACTATTAGGATTTACTCTTTTAACAGCTTTTCTTTACGTCATATGGCTGTGGTAGCTAGAATCATCATGCACGTTACATCCTTAGTACTTATTTATCTGACAATTCAGAGTTTATATCTTTTGACCACCTGCCTCCAATTCCCCCTTCCTCCACCCTCCACCTCTGGTTGCAAATCTGATCTCTTTTTTTATAGTTTTTTTAAGATTCCACATATAAGTGAGATCATATAGTATTTCTAGGTCAATCCGTGTTGTTGCAAATGGCAAGATTGCATTCTCTTTATGGTTGAGTAACATTCCATTGTATATACACACCACCTCTTTTATCCATTCATCTATCGATAGACACATGGGTTGTTTCCATGTTTAGCCTGTTGTAAATAATGCGGCTGTGAACATGGGGGTGTAGGTGTCTTTTCAAGTTAGTGTTTTCATTTCCTTTGGATATATTCCTAGAAGTGGAATTGCTGGATCATAGAGTAGTTCTGTTTTTAATTTTTGAGGATCCTCTCTACTGTTTTACACAGTGGCTGCACCAGTTTGCAATCCCACCAGCAGTGCACAAGGGTTCCCTTTCCTCTACATCCCCGCCAGTCTTTGTTCACTCATGTCTTTTTGAGGGTGGCCATTCTGAAAGCTGTGAGGTGATATCTCATTGTGGTTTCCATTTGCATTTCCCCAGTGACTGGTAATGTTGAGCGTCATTTCATGTGCCTGTTGGCCATTCATATATCCTCTTTGGAGAAATGCCTGTTCAAGACATTTGCCGATTTTTTAAATCTGGTTACTTGATTTTTTTGCTATTGAGTTTTATGAGTTTTATAATATATTTTGGTTACTGGCCCCTTACCAGGTATATGAACTGCAAATATGTTTTCCCATTCCGTAAGTTGTCTTTCCACTTTGTTGATGGTTTCTTTTGCTGTACAGACATTTTTTAGTTTGATTATGTTTTGTTGCTCGTGCTTTTGGTCTCATAGCCAAAAAATCATTACCAAGACCCATGTCAGGAAGCTTTATTCTTATATTTTCTTCTAGGAGTTCATGGTTTCAGGTCTCACATTTAGCTCTTTAATGTATTTTGAGTTAATTTGCATGAGTGGTATATGATATGGGTTCAGCTTCATTTTTTTACATGTGAATATCCAGTTATTCCAGAACCTTCTACTGAAGAGTCTTTTCTCCGTTGAGTATTCTTGGCTCCCTTGTCAAGTATTAGTTGACCATATATGGTTGGGTTTATTTCTGGGCTCTCTATTTTATTCTGGGTCTATTTGTCTGTTTTTATGCCAGTACTATACTGTTTTTATAACTATAACTTAATAGCATACCTTGAAATCAGGGACTGTGGCACTTCCTGCTTTCTCAGGATTTCTTTGGCTATTTAGGGTTTTTTTGTGATTCCATATACATTTTAGGAGGGTTTTCCTACTTCTGTAAAAAAGGCCATTGGAATCTTGATAGGATTGCATTGAATCCATAGGTGGCTTTTGGTAGTATTGCTGTTTTAACAATATTAATTCTTCCAATCCATGAACACAGGATATATTTCCATTCATTTGTGTCTTCTCTGATTTCTTTCATCAGTATCTTAGAGTTTTCTGAATAGAGCCTTTCACTTCCTTTGTTAGATTTATTGTTAAGTATTTTATTGTTTTTGATGCTATTGTAAATGCGATTTCTATATTTCCTTTTCAGAAAATGTGTTGTTAGTGTACAGAAACTCTGCTGGTTTTTGTATGTTAATTTTGTATCCTGAAATTTTACTGAATTCATTAATTAGGTCTATCAGTTTTTTTTTCAATCTTTAGGATTTTATTTATTTATTTTTTTAATTTACATCCAAGTTAGTTAGCATATAGTGCAACAATGGTTTCAGGAGTAGATTCCTTACTGCCCCTTACCCATTTACCCCATCTCCCCTCCCATACCCCCTCCAGCAACCCTATGTTCTCCATATTTAAGAGTCTTTTATGTTTTGTACCCCTCCCTGTTTTTATGTTATGTTTGCTTCCCTTCCCTTATGTTCATCTTAAAGTCCTCATATGAGTGAATTCATATGATATTTGTCTTTCTCTGACTAATTTAGCTTCGTATAATACCCTCTAGTTCCATCCACGTAGTTGGCAAATGGCAAGATTTCATTCTTTTTGATTGCCGAGTAATACTCCATTGTATATATAAACCACATCTTCTTTATCCATTCATCCATCAGTGGACATTTGGGCTCTTTCCATACGTTGGCTATTGTTGATAGTGCTGCTGTAAACATTGGGGTGCATGTGTCCCTCCAAAACAGCATACCTGTATCACTTGGATAAATACCTAGTAGTGCAATTGCTGGGACATAGGGTAGTTCTATTTTTAATTTTTTGAGGAACCCCCATACTGTTTTCCAGAGTGTCTGCACCAGTTTGCATTCCCACCAGCAGTGCAAAAGAGATCCTCTTTCTCCACATCTTTGCCAACATCTGTTGTTGCCTGAGTTGTTAATGTTCGCCATTTTGACAGGTGTGAGGTGGTATCTCATTGTGGTTTTGATTTGTATTTCCCTGTTGATGAGTGGTGTTGAGCACTTTTTCATGTGTCTGTTAGCCATCTGGATGTCTTCTTTGGAGAAATGTCTATTCATGTCTCTTGCCCATTTCTTCACGGCATTATTTGGTTTTGGGGGTGTTGAGTTTGATAAGTTCTCTATATATTTTGGATACCAACCCTTTATCTGATGTGTCATTTGCAAATATCTTCTCCCATTCCGTCAGTTGCCTTTTAGTTTTGCCAATTGTTTCCTTCGCTGTGCAGGAGCTTTTTATTTTGATGAGGTCCCAATAGTTCATTTTTGCTTTTGTTTCCCTTGCCTCTGGAGACATGTTGAGTAAGAAGTTGCTGTGGGCAAGGTCAAAGAGGTTTTTGCTTGCTTTCTCCTCAAGGATTGTAATGGCTTCCTGTCTTATGTTTAAGTCTTTCATCCATTTTGAATTTATTTTTGTGTATGGTGTAAGAAGGTGGTCCAGGTTCATTTTTCCGCATGTCACTGTCCAGTTTTCCCAGCACCACTTGCTGAAGAGACTGTCTTTATTCCACTGGATATTCTTTCCTGCTTTGTCAAAAATTAGTTGGCCATACGTTTGTGGGTCCATTTTTGGATTCTCTATTCTGTTCCATTCTGAGTGTGTTTTTGTGCCATAATCTTTAGGATTTTCTGTATATAATTTCATCTCATCTGCAAATAGAATTTTACTTCTTCCTTTCCAATTTTGATACCTTTTATTTCTTTAAAAAATTTTTTATATATATAGTTTATTTATTTTTGAGACAGAGAGAGACAGAGCACAAGTGGGGTGGGGCAGAGAGAGAGGGAGACACAGAATCTGAAACAGACTTCAGGCTCTGGGCTGTCAGCACAGAGCCTGACACGGGGCTCGAACCCACGAACTGTGAGATCATGACTTGAGCCGAAGCCAGACACTTAACCGACTGAGCCACCCAGGCGCCCCGATACCTTTTATTTCTTTTCTTGCCTTATTGCTCTAGCTAGGGCTCCACTACTGTGTTAAATAGGCGTGGTGAGAGTGGGCACCCTTGTTTCTCATCTTAAAGGAAAAGCTTTAAACCTTTCATCATATAGTATGATGTTAAGGGCAGCTCATCATACATGATCTTTGTTGTGTTGAGATATATTCCTTCTATTCCTAATTTGTTAAGACTTTTTAGTATGAATGGATATTGAATTTTGTCAAATGCTTTTTCTGTGTCTATTGAGATGACTATATGATTCTTTCCTTTCATTCTATTAATTTGATGTATCACATTGATTGATTCACATATGCTGAACCATCCTTGCATCCCAGGGATAAATTCCAGTTGATCATGGTGAATGATCCTTTTAATGTGCTGCTGAATTTTGTTTGATAGTATTTGATTGAGAATTTTATGTCTATATTCATCAGGAATATTGGCACATAGTTTTCTAGTAATCTCCTTTTCTGATTTTGATATCAGGGTAAAGATTGCCTCATAAAATGGGTTTGGAAGTGATCCATCCTCTGTGACTTATTTTTTTGGAAGAATTTGAGACAAACTGGTGTTAATTTTCCTTTAATGGTTTGATAAATTCACAAGTGAAGCCATCTGGTCCTGGGTTTTTCTTCTTTGGGAGATTTTTGATTACTAATTCAATCTTCTTACTAATAATTGGTCTATTCAGGTTTTTTATTTCCTCCTGATTCAGTCTTGGCAAGTTGTAATTTTCTAAGAATTTTCCCTTTTCTTCTAGGTTATACACTTTGTTGGTACATAGTTGTTCCTGGTACCTCTTATGATGCTTATTATTCCTGGGATATCTGCTTTAATGTCTTCTTTTTCATTTATAACTTTGTTGACTTGGATTCTCTTTTTATCTTGGTTAGTTTAGCTAAGGTTTTGTTGATTTTGTTTATCTTTTCAAAGAACCAACTCTTAGTGTGGTTAATCTTTTCCATTTCTTTTTTTTTTGTTCTCTATTTTATTTATTTCTGCTCTAATCTTCATTATTTCCTTTCTTCTGCTAACTTTTGGCTCACTGTTGTTTTTTATTTTTTCCCCTAATTCCTTAGGGTGTAGAGTTAGGTTGTTTATTTAGGATCTTTCTTCTTAATGTAGGCATTTATTGCTATGAGTTTCCCTCTTAGAACTGCTTTAGCTGCATTTCATAAGTTCAGGTATGTTGTGTTTCATCTTTGTTTGCCTCAAGAGATTTTTTTCCCTCTTTAATTTATTCTTTGATCCATTGGTTGTTCAGGAAAGTGTTGTTTAATTTTCATGTGTTGATGAATTTTCCAGTTTTTCTTTTATTACTGATTTCTAGTTTCGTGCCATGTGGTCAGAGAAGATACTTGGAAGGATTTCAGTCTTCTTGTATTTGCTAAGACTTGTTTTCTGGCCTAACGTATGGTCACTGTACATAAGCCTGTTGAATGGGCTATGAAGCTTCCCATGTAAGGATATTAAGTTGCATTGGCTGAAGGTTGTATTCAGTGATGAGCAAGGGAATGAATTAGATTCCCTGCCTGAGTGCAACAGAAGTAGCTCTAAGGATGGTAAAATTCTTTGTTGTCTTAACTCAAGCTGACCAACACCACAAGTTGCCTGACTGAACCGGCCATTGGCTTTATTCCCACATACTGTAGTTTTTCATCTTCTTATGAAGGGGAACAAAGTCAGGTGTACCCTGTGTCGCCATCTTGGTCATATTCTGGTGGTTCTATTTTTAATTTTTTGAGGCACTTCCATACTGTTTTCCACAGTGGCTGCACGAATTGACATTCCCACTGACAGTGCACAGGTTTCATTTACTCCACACCCTTGTCAACACTTATTATATCTTGTCTTTTTGATACCAGCCATTCTAACCAGTGTGAGGTGATATCACGCTGTGGTTTTGATTTGAATTTTCCTGCCGAAAAGTGATGTTGAGCACTTTTTCTTTTGTCTGTTGTCTGTCTGTATGCCTTCTTTGGAAAAATGTCTATTTAGATCTTCTGTCCATTTAAATCGTATTATTAGTTTTTTTGTTATTGAGATATATGAGTTATTTATACATTTTGGATATTAAACCCTTATCAGATAGGTGATTTGCAAATATTTTCTTCTCTTCCATAGACTGCCTTTTCATTTTGTTGATGGTTTCCTTTGCCATGCAAAATTATTTTCTTATTTTCACCATCGTGGTTTTTAGATTCTATGCAGTTGGTGATCTGACCGGGCCACCAAGTAGAATACCATACCTTGAGACATTTTGTTAAACACTTGTATGTAAAATTAGCATAACCTAATTCTATCAGTAGCATATTTATGGATATTTTGAGAAATAAAATGAGGCATTCAAGATTACATTCACTTCTTTCCTTGTTTTGTAAAGAAAAAAAATGCATTTGGAGATTTAACTCTCATTTGGTTTGTATTGACCAACCTAATACTTCAAAATATCATGTAGTATTTTGATTATAAAACGTGTTCAGCCTGGTGGGGAGAAAAGATATATAGCTAATTTGCCTGGCACCTTTGCACCTTTGCACAAATAGGGCTTTCAGTTAGACCCTAAATCAAAGTTCAGTGGAATTAAATTAAACTATTGACTTTTTTCAAAAGTGAGTCCAAATAGTAGGCTAAGCAAAACAAGAATGTGATTGATATATATATATATATATATATATCACATGTACATATATATCATATATATATTATATATATATGTATTATGTGTGTGTGTGTGTGTGTGTGTAAGGAATCTGGTGATCAGCCTACATTACCCTATTTAATAATTGACTTGGCATCTTCTCCTGTCTCCAACAAACTTAATTCTTTCCTACTTACTATACTTGTTTGGAGAAAAAAAAATCCTGAAAGAATATTTTCCCTGATCAGGTCTGCAATCAATCTATTTCTTTTTGTTTTGGGGTTTGTTTTTGTTTTTTTTTGGGGGGGGGTTGTTTGTTTTGTTTTTGTAATGAAAACCCTGGCACCAGCAAAGATTTTTCTGTTAAAGCTCCCCGGAACCCAGGATACTAGTCTCTTCACAGTTTAAGAGAAATAATCTAAACAAAGGTATAATAATCTGAATAAATGCATGATCTTAGGGTTTAAGGTGCCATCATTTTATCATAACTCATCTGTCTTTCTGAGAAAGCGTTTTTCATAAAGCCATACTTTGTCCCTTGCTTTTGCCCAGAGTAAGGGTTCCATTAAAGGGACATCAGAGGATAGCAAGGCCGACCTCGTAGCCATGTCGAAAGGACAAGAGAACAAGAAGTCATGATCCCTGTGTTTTTGCCCAGCTGTTTCTCTGCCTTCTTCCATGTTTTCATATTCTTTTTTTTTTTTTAGACTTGACTTTTATTTAGCCATGTTAGGTTCACAGCCAAATTGCGAGGAAGGTAGAGAGATTTCCCCTAAACCCCCACCTCATGCACACACACAGCCTCCCGCACTATGACTACAGTGCAGCCTTTGTTCCAATCCCTGAACCCGAACGGACACATCACCGTCATCACCCAAAGTCTAGTGTACATTGGAGTTCACTCTTGTGAATTCTGGGTGTTGTACATTCCAGGTGGGGACAAATGCACAATGACACGTATCCACCATGATAATATCATACAGAGTATTTTCACTGCCCTAAAAGTCCTCTGTGTTCCATCCGTTCACCCCTCCACCCTCAACCCCTGGCAGCCACGGGTCCCTTTACTGCCTCCATAGCTTTGCCTTTCTTGGAATGTCCTACTGTTGGAATCCTTCAGGATGTGGCCTTTCCAGAAACATTCACGTTTCTCCCATGGCTTTTCCTGGCTTAGCTCATTCCCACCTAGTGCTGCTCAGGGAGTGGTGTCCCATTATCTGGACAGACCACAGTGTATTCTTACCTACTCGACTACCAAAAGCAATCTCTGTTGCTTCCAAGTTTTAGTTGGTCCTGTAAAGTCATACGCAGGTTTTCACATGGTCGTGTTTTCAACTGTTCAGATCAATACCAGTGAGTGTGATTGCTGGTTTGTATGATGACTGTGTGTAGTTCTAGAAGATACCGCCAAACCACCTTCCAGAGTGCCAGTACCATTTCACATTTCCACCGAGGGCAAATAAGAGTCCCTGTCTTCACATTCCTCAGCTGTGATTACGAGTCCCGTGGAAGTGGGGAAGTTGTACCTGGATAAGCCTGGCAAGGCTCAAGACTTGTACTAGCTAAATTGAATACTTTTGGGATTTCAAATAAGTTCTAACCCTGTGGGGTTATAGTGAAGCCAGCTCAGGGAACATCCTCACTTTCCCCCAAACCCCAGGGTCCTCAACATTCATTCTCTAAAGTAATAGATGAAAGCCTTTGACTGCAGATATTCCAACCAGGACCAGTTCCACGCGCAGAACTGTTCTGTTCACGTACTTAGACCTGAATCATCGTCCTCTTCTTTCTGACCCCGGATGTCCCCAGCCGCTTCTCTTATCTTCGTTTGTGTGTCCTCTCTGGTCCCTGCTTGTGTGGATGTCCTATCTTTACAACTCAGTGCAGCATGGCAGTTAAGAGCATGGACTCTGGGGGGCGGCTGGGGGGCTCAGTTGCTTAAGTGTCCGACTTCAGCTCAGGTCATGATCTCATGGTTCGTGAGTTCGGGCCCCACATTGGGCTCTGTGCTGACAGTGCAGAGCCTGCTTCAGATCCTCTGTCCCCCTTTCTCTCTGCCTTTCCTCCACTCATGCTCTCTCTCTCTCTCTCTCAAAAATAAATAAAACATATTTAAAAATTTTTTAAAAATAAAAAAAGAGCATGGATTCTGGAGCCACATGGCCTGGGACTGAATCTCAGCTCTGGCTCTACTATACTGTGGTTTTGGACAAGTTTCTTAACCTCATAATGCTTCAGATTCTGTTTCTGTAAACTAGGGACAATAGTTATTTAAAAGGCTCAAGTGTATCCACATGGTAAGAGGTCTGTATGTGCCGGCAGTTGTTTTGATCATTATTTGTATTACTGTTTTTATTCCGAAGCCCTTTGTGGCCTTCGAGCCTCTCACTGTGGTCTGCCTCTTATAGCATTAACAATCATTCATTGTGAGAATTTTCCCTCTTGGGTGGATCAGGTACTTCAATCTGCCCATCTGATTCAGAATTGGCTGTTAGAGATGTCGTCTGGCACGTTTCCTCTGGACCCAAGATGGGGAAATGTGAGGAGACCTGAGTGAGAAAAATGTATTGTGAAAGCATTGTAAGAAGAAAAGCCAAAAACCTCTGGAACTGAAGGGAAGAATAATTATATGTATTGAGAGAGATGAGAATCGAAATTGAACACGAAAGAGATTACCCCCAAATTGTTTGAAGACTACCAAAGCAAATATCAAAATAAAGAATACTCTATAGAAGTTTGACCTTGGATAAAAACACGAGTATGTCATCATAGAATGCATACAATCACTGTCTGCTAAAAAGAACACCATCTAATATTTGCACAAAATATTTTCTTACTATAACTTCCTGTGACTTACTCTAATGACTGGTATTGTTACATGATACCATATGGAAGGCACACTTCTCTCTGGGGATCAGGAAGAAAATTCACTAATCCTCTGAGAATGTAAGTTTCAGGGTATATCTTTTTTTTTTTTAATTTTTTAATGTTTTATTTATTTTTGAGAGAGAGAGGGACGTCATGACCAGGGGAGGGTCAGAGAGAGAGGGAGACACACAGAATCTGAAGACAGACTCCAGGTTCTGAGCTAGCTGTCAGCACAGAGCCTGACGCAGGGCTCGAACCCACAAACCGTGAGACCATGACCTGAGCCAAAGCCGGAAGCTCAACTGACTGAGCCACCCTGGTGCCCCTCTTAGGGTATATCTTAAAGCAAGAGTAAAACACACCTTTTCTGTGTTGTCAAATAGAATCAAATGATGGAAGAGTCCACCACATTACATTCCAGGAACCTGCTGCCATTGTACATCCTTGGCATGTTTTTCAATAACTGAGTATCATAATAGTCAATTTAGAGCACTTACTTTTCCAAAGAGATGGTGGATACAAGCTGAAAACATCAGTAACCCTCCCTCATTCCTCCATGTCCTACTTACCAACCCGCTTAACAAAAGCCAAGACAGTTCTGCTAGCTAAATGTAGAATGACTAGTTTATGATGGGTTAGTAGAGGCAGAAATAGCAGACCATAAACTCCGTCCATACGGGCAGAGACCCTGTGACCCAGCACCTGTAATAACACTGAACCTCCACTGAGCACTTACTGTGCCTGGCACCATTCGGAGCTGTTTCCATGTGTCAACCCATTGAATTCTCGAAGCAACCTCATTAGGTAGACACCATTGTGATTCCCCCACTGAGGCACAGGGAGCTTAGGAAACCTGAGCTAACTCAATGGCTATGATGCTATGCCACTGGACTCAGTCTCCAAGAGTGTGGACTCTTCACCCTGCCCTTCCCAGCCTCCTAGGACAGTAAAATGTTCAGTAAATGTCGACACAGAAGAGACAACAGAAGAGCCAATCAAGACAGGGAGGAGGACGTTGAGGGCACTTAAGCCTTAAGGTTGTTGCTAACGCTGGGGCCACAGGCTGGGGAATTGTGCAGCTGAGAGTGAGTCCCGTGTAGTAATCTGGGAGCCCACAGTCCTCTCCACCTGCTGCTCCCATGGCTGGCAGGACCACCCACCCGAGTTCCTCGGACTCTGCCAGGAGACCCTTCATGAGAAGAGTGAACAGCTTGTTCAAGATTGTCACATACACACATACAAACACCTGTGTCCGCATAGACACATAAGTGTTTAAATGTGGAAAATATTGAAACAAAACAAATCAAGCATCACCCATAGTGCTGTCAATTTTAAAAAATGATTATAAAGAATGTAAATTTTTCTCTTTCCATAAGCAGTTGTCTCCCTCAAACGTAAACACTGCGGTAAAATGTTTGATACCTAGGGGAGCTCAGTTGGTTAAGCATCCGGTTCTTGATCTCAGCTCAGGTCTTCATCTCGGGGTTATGAGTTCAAGCCCCGTGTTGGGCTCCATGCTGCCCATGAAACCTACTTAAAAAAAATCATGCACATATATATATATGTGTGTATATATGTATATATATATATGTTTATATATTTATATACCTATATATTTATATAGAGAGCATAAAATAAAAGCTTGATACCTATGTTTATTAATTTCTCTGTATAATGTGTGTTTTTACACACATGCATACTTTCTAATAAAATAGGTTCTATATAGTTAATACAGACATTATATATTAGTTTTATCTGAACCTCATTTTTTTATAGAGAGAGAGTGCGAGTGGGGGAGAGGGGCAGAAGTGAGAGAGAGAATCTTAAGCAGTCTTCATGCTCATCCCAGAGCCCAGCATGGGGTTTGACCCCATGACCCTGGGATCATGCCCTGAGCCAAAACCAAGAGTCAAAAGCTCAGCCAACTGAGCCACCCAGGCGCCCCTGAACCTCATTTTCTTTATGGCCACAGAGGATTCAACTCTGTAGATAGGTCATAATGCTTTCGATTGTGCTTTCAAACATCTACTTACAGAATTGCTTTCCTAAGTGTATAGTAACGGTAGCCATTTCCCCCAGTGATTTCCAAATCAATTGCAAGCACACTTGAAGGCTAGAGGGATAGCATGGAAGTTTGTCAGCAAAATGTGGATATTGAATGTGACTACAAACCTCCCTGTGAGGCCATGTAGAAAAGCGAGACAGGACAGCTGTTAAACAGTCTGAGATTTTGGGGCACCTGGGTGGCTCAGGGTTAAGCGTCTGACTTTGGCTCAGGTCCTGATCTCACAATTCATGGGTTTGAGCCCCGTCTCAGGCTCTGTGCTGACAGCTCAGAGCCTGGAGCCTGCTTCAGATTGTGTGTCTCCCTCTCTCTCTGTCCCTCCCCTGCTCATGCTCTGTCTCTCTCTCTCAAAAATGAATAAACATTAAAAAATTAAAAAAAAAAAACAGTCTGAGACTTAAAAGGCAACTGTAGCCAAGCCGTTGTGATGGCCAAGCAAAGCAGTGATGACTGATCAAAATTGGATTAAATTGCAATTTAAAAATACCTTTCTTTCCCTAAGTTCAGCCTATGGTAAGAGAAAGAGGTTTGCAGTCCGTGTGGCTGAAAGACATAACGTCTCCATCATTTTCATGTTTCTCCACTACCGACATGCTTTGTGTGAGGTAGTTGCACAGCTGGTTTGATTCGCTTAAGTGTTTCTTAATTGGTGAATGAGTGATGCTCTCTGCCTAGTGACTTCGGATGAAAGCAATAAAACCTGGGGAAGGAACACTGTCTGTCGACAAGAAGAGTTTGAAGATGTGAAAAGGAGTTTCAAGAAGAAAGGTTGTACCTGGGGACCAAATTCAATTCAAATGAAAGAAAGAATGGAGTGCAAAGAAAGGTATGTGTGTGACATCGGAGAGGGGGGTACGTCAGAGTACACTGTGACAAATACAGTGCCTTTTGTAACACCGGCTTGGCCAGACGTCGCTTTCAAAAAGCCGTTGGAAAAATACAGAGCTACCCATATGTTAATTCAATTTCCTGGATGAGTTTATCCTACTGAATTAGTTACTATTTAGTTAAGCAGTTAAAAAAAACTTTCCCATGTACTTTCCATCCCATTTCAAGGTTTTATTCGTATTTTGTTAGCCCTTCAGAACACTACAAATGTGCTCTGTTTCCTACTTAAAAACTGTTGTCAGCATATATCTATCAAAACCTAATTTGTGTGTCACGTGGTTCTGTTATATTCTCTTTTAGAATAAGACCTCTCTCAGACGGCAACAGTCCTTGGTCAACTCTCTTACTAAAGAATCAGAAAACGATGCCGCTGGCTTCATTATTTGTGGACCAGCCAGGTAAATGTGCTTCAGGAAATGGAATTTGTTTGAGGTAGACTTCGCATCTGAATGTCCTAGAAGCTTTACTTTAGTAGTTCCATGTGGTCGCTCAAGTAGCATAGGGAAGGTTAGCAAGTAGTAACATTGCTTATGTGTACCTTTACTTAAACTCCGAACTTATTTTCTGTCCTGTAACTCTTTTTGGTGAAAAGTAATTAGGCTCCACATTGTTTATTGGGAATTTGTAACTCCTGTTCTTTACTGGAAAAAAACTGGTATCCTAATTAATTCTGTAGAGTCAAATTCATTTTGTTTAGGAGATAGTAAATATGAAAATACAGTCATCCTGACATTCTGCTGAGATTAAGGAGCAGTGTCCTGCCTTTATGTCCACCTCTTGACATGACGAAACCTTACCAAGCAGGTTATCTTGTGGAAAAGTACCGCTTAGAGAGAATCACATTGCAGTCTCTTTTTAACTGAAGTGAATCGTAATTATCTTCAGTGTTCAGTATGCCTATTCAAAATTCAGATATTAAAAAGTTTAAGAGACGTGAAAATTGTTGGAAAACCTTTAGGGATTGTTATCACTAAGGAAAAGAAAATTGGTCTCTATACCTGACCATCTAAGACAACCTTTTGATACTGTGGCCAAGTTAAAGATGGTTCAGCAGAACACGATGGTCAATTTCTTGAATTTATTATCCGTGCTGTGCTTAATTTTATAAGCACCTTATGACTCACTACCCGTGTTCAGTCTTCCTCTTTTACATTGTCATGAAGATGTGGTTTCGGTAGAAATATCCGCACGAGTATATTTGGGTATACGCAGGACAGGTGTTCTGTCATTCCTGAGTAAATGCTTCCCATCATCAGATTCATGATTGTATTCTGACTCTTGCTGTGAGGACAAGAGTCCTTATTCTTATTACACATTATTCTTACTCTTCTTATTCCACATTATGATTTATTGTCAAATACGGTTTGGGGACTAAGGAAGAACACTTAGCAGTAATAAAACTGTTATTCCTCTAGTATATTTTTCATTATTTGTGCCTAAATAGATTCATCAGAGAAGCTTTCTTTTTTCCCCCTTAATCCTTTTATTTATTTACTGATTTATTTATTTATACAATGTTCTGACCCTCTTAATAAGTCCTCCAAAGGACTGTGGGAGAAAATACAAGGATATCATTGACTCAGGTCAGTCTCCGTTAAGTTACGTCTTGAAGTTCACGTGAACAGTTAATGAGCAAAAGGCTTACCCTTGTCTGTCCTACCTGTAGGCCCCACCCACCCACCACCCCTCTGCGTGGTCCTGTCCTTCTGGGCATTTGTGTCTCAGCTCAGATGTTTCCCGAAAGCTTTTGCTGCCCACCTGTGGTGAAGTAGCATCTTACCCCATCCCTGTCTCATGACCCATTCCTATTTATTCATAGCTCTTATCTGAAATTTGTCCTTGTCTACATTTGATGCCCACAATAAGTCTGTTCTTTTTCACTCCCAAACTGGAATGTCACAGAATTTATCAGTTTTGTTCACCACTCCCAATGCCTGGAATACCGCAAACTTTTACCGTCTATCCAATGCCTAAATGGAAAAATCCCAAAAGGATATTTTGATCCTATGTAGATCTTATGTACATTTTGATCTTATGTAGATATTTACCTTGGTTTGGGAACTACAGATACTTGTCATTGGTCATGAGAAGGGAAGACTATGATGGACCAGTGTAAGGTCATGACCACTCCAGGGGAAAGAGTATGTTTTACTGATCAGGAAAGGTACACATGAACCTACATTAGGAAATTCTCAGTGTACTTTTTTTTTTAATGTTTTATTTTATTTTTGAGAGAGACTGAGCATGAGCAGAGGAGGGGCAGAGAGAGAGAAGGAGACACATAATCTGAAGCAGGCTATCCGTTACATGTAATGTGCATATATGTAATACATATTCATTTCACCCAAATGCATTTCGTGGCTGCCTAATGAAGGTACTATTCAGGGAAAACTCCAAACTTAAAAAGACAAACAGGTGGTCAGAAGCATACAGCTTGCGTGCACATCAGGTTGTGTTCTGAAAGTACAGAAACTGAAAGATGCATTGGGGGGGTTGGGAGGGTTCACAGGGAGCTGAGACTGAACGTGGGGGGATGGGCCATGTTAGGCTGCATTAGAATCAGGTGGTACTTGAGAGAGGGCTTTCTGAGGGGAGAGGGAGCTTGGGGCCAGTGGTAGAGTGTGGAAGGAAGCCAGACGGAGGAAGAAGAGGGCACCCTGAAGACAAGGCAGCGATAGGAAGAGCACCAGTGGCTTACTGGGGGAGAGACAGTCTCTTGGCCTGTCTGGACTCTAGAGCACGCTACATGTATAAGAGGACATGATACTGGAAAAATCACTGGAGGCTCTTTGTGGATTGCTTTGAATATGGATCAAGGAGTTTGTCGCTTCGTGGATTCATTGTTAAGCACCCGAGTGATAACAGTTACCGCTTCCTCTTTGGCTGATATCATTTGTTACCCTGTGGGACCTCTTTGGAGAGTCTTTCTTTGTTCCAGCGGCTGCCAAGCTTGAGTAAAGGCTTGTTAAAACACAGACCCCTGCGCTTCAGGCCTAGAATTTCTGGTTCCAGAGTGTGGAGTGAGTTAAGAGTTGACATTTCTGCCAGTTTCCAGTTTCCACACTGATCTGTGGCCTAGGGGTTCCTGTACACACAGGCAAGCTGTGAATGACGGGGCCGGACACGTTGAGAGGAGGCCAAGGGTGTGCTGTGTCTGACACGTCACAGTGCCCGTGTATGTGTGTATGCGTTTCCGGGTCTTGAAGACTTGTTCCGGTAATAATTTTCTTTTCCGTGCCAGCAAAGAGCCGTTTGCTGAAGGCTAGGGAACAGCAGATGAAGTGCTTGCTGGCTCCTCTGTGGGGAACCCTGAGTTCTGTGCCCTGGGCTCCCTTTCCTTAAGGTCCTTCTGGATGAACTGCTCAATGGAAAAGGACTGAGTGTGCTTGGACTTAGAATATTTCTTAGATTTTAGCTTTTTTTATAGTATTTGTCTATTTTTTTTATTTTTTCTTAATGTTTTATTTTATTTTTGAGAGAGAGAGAGAGAGACAGCGTGAACAGGGGAGGGTCAGAGAGAGAGGGAGACACAGAATCCGAAGACAAGCTCCAGGCTCTGAGGTAGCTGTCAGCACAGAGCCTGACGCGGGGCTCCAACCCACGAACTGTGAGATCATGACCTGAGCTGAAGTCATCTGCTTAACTGACTGAGCCACCCAGGTGCCCCTATGTTATAGTAATGTTTAAATAATTTTTACTGTAGGGACACGTGGGTGGCTCGGTCGGTTAAGCATCCGACTTTGGCTCAGGTCACGATCTTGCAGTTTGTGAGTTTGAGCCCCGCGTCGGGCTCTGTGCTGACAGCTCAGAGCCTGGAGCCTGCTTCAGATTCTGTGTCTTCTTCTCTTTCTGCCCCTCCCATGCTCATGCTCTGTCTCTCTCTGTCTCTTAATAATAAATTTTTAAAAAACGTTAAAAATTTTTTAAATAATTTTTACTGTAAATTGTACTTAACCTGTATGTTTATATCTTTATGTAGGTGTTTCTGAAGAGCCAAAACTTGCCCCGGAGGGATCAGAACACAGAAAACCAAAGCAAATGAAACTGCCTAGTCAAGCCCACGTTGATCTACCTCTTTGGAAAGATGGCCAGAGAGAGAATTCACTGGAACCTGGAGACTTGGAGGAGGGACTCTTTGCAAACCCCGCTGCTGTCCCGCCTCAGGTGACCCCTACGAATGGCCTGAGCAGATCCCCCCAGAGAAAGAAGACAGAGTCTGCTCTGTACAGCTGCACCATGCTGCTGGCGGCCGTGGCTCTGGGGCTGGACATCAGAGAGCTCAATAAAGCACAGGCTGCCGAGGAACCGTTGCCCAAAGAAGAGAGGAAGAAACGTGAGGGAATCTTCCAGCGGGCTCCCAAGTCGCGAGGCGGTGCGAGTCCTTCGACAAGGCCACCGTCTACGGGCGAGGGGGCCGGCAGCCTGAGCCTTCTGTCCATGCCCTCTCTTTCCACAAAGTGCTTGCTACAGCCCGACAGTGACGATGCGTCCGAGGGCAGCACCCACGTCACTTGTGCCCCTGAGATGCCACCCACTCCAGACTCCTGCCCCGCCGTCAGAGGAGGGAGTCACAAGCCACCCTCCACACCAAGACTCGAGGCTGATCAGAGGCTGTGGAAAAACCTGCCTCCTCCTTTCTTAGACCCGACGTGTGGGAATGTGCCTTATTACGCTTCTTCGAAAGAACACGCATTGCATCACAGACGCACCCTGTCTGATGGAAACGCTTTTCAGACCCCAAGTAGGTTGCATTAGCTGGGGCAAACTACAGAACGCTGCTGTTGAGATTAGCATGTCAAATCGCTGGGATATCTGATCGAATCTTTTCCAAGCGATTACGTTCACAAGTTTGTTCGCACAGTTAATACAGATCTTTGCGTTTTACCCTCCACCTTAATGGACTTTATCATTTGAATTCTAGGAAAAGTATCATTGGATTCCAGCAACGTAAATATATAATAGCAAATTAAATTAAAACAGCGCAAACATGTAGAGAATAACTGCCCCGCGCCCCTCACCGTAGAGGACAGGTCATTTGCCCACATCTGAACCAGTAATTAGTGGGGGAGCTGGAACTCGATAACTGATCTCCCAGCCTCCCCTGTGATACATGCTCTTCTGGGTCCCCTGGCCTCACTGCTCCGTTTACGTGCAGGTTGAATGTAGCAGGGGTAACAGTCACACAGCGCACAGGGTGCTATGTACCAATTATTTCTTCTGTATATAAAGATAATTACAAACATATGTCATGGGAATTAAGCGAGGTTATGTATATGAAAAATGCCTTTTAGGTTGTAAAAAGTTATGGTATGGTTAGTTCTAAAGTACATTAAAACTGAGACTGTTTTCATTCTGTTTCTTTTCCTCTGCTCTTTTGAGTACTCTACGCCTCCCCCACCTCGCATGATTTTTTTTCCAGCTTGTTGTCCATTGTCTTTAGATACAGTTATTGCCCTTCTGTAATGCAGTAGAGTGTTAGTAGTTTGTAATTGCACAAGGAGAAAATCCTAGGACAATAATCCCATGAGAAAGCATTCTTTTTCTCTTAATTATAAGGCAGTAATTATTTGTTAGGGTGGTGGTGAGTCAGTTCTGCAGGACACGAGAGAGAAGGGGCAACATGTAGGACCTAACTGCCTCCCTGTTGTCGTCCGTTTGTTCATCATATTAACCATAATTCAAAAACAAACAAAAACAAAAAAGCCACTTGTATTCCAGTCTAATCCATTTTGAAGCCTCCCCTGTTTATAACGATTGGCCGGAGCACTAGACGATGTGGCTGTGTTTATGGCTCGAGTTTCCTTGGTAGAAACGCCCTTTATATAAGAGCTTTTTCATAAACAAACAAACGGTATATCCTAGTCCTTTGAAAAGGTTTATGCCCAGGGTTTTTTGTTGCAGCTCACTTGAAAGTGATTACTGAATCCATGCACCCTCCTGGTTATTTGGTTGGATGTTGCTTGTTTTAGAAGTCACTGTCTGTCTAACTGCGCACTGTCTCTGCTTTCTCAAGCAGCTGGGACAGCTCTCCTACCAGCCCCCGGAGCCTCTGACCTGCCACCTGAGCGGGTTCTGGGGATCCCCCACCTCTCACGTGGGCCTCACGGTAACCTGCCGAGGGAGGCCCCGCCCGAAAAACAAAGAGCGGTCAGCATCACGCCTCTGCCTCGCCCTCCCTGCTCCAGGAGCCGAACAGAGTCTCAGCCCGTGCAGGCCGACTCTGCCGTGTGTGGTCCAGGACCCACTTCTAACTGTTCCCGAGATACCCAGGAGAGAACTAAGTCCCACGTGCCTTCCCTACTGGACGTGGATGCCGAAGGCCAGAGTAGGGACTACACGGTGCCTTTGTGCAGGATGAAGAGCAGAACTAGCCGACCATCCATATATCAACTAGAGAAAGAATTTCTGTCTTAAGTGCCTTACTTTGTTTGAGCCTTTCTTTTTTTTTTTAAGGTGAACAAATTAAAACGATGTGTCTACCTTCAAACTATTTCATGCTGCTGTGTTTTCAAAAGCTGTGGCCATGTTACTAAAAGTAGTAATGGATGTCAACCTTCTAAAAAAAATATATATGTGATTGTTCTTAGCGGTCTATACCATTCTTTTCCCACTGGAGTCTTACCTAGTAACTTGAAACACACACACATATAAAACAAGAAATGTGCAACAATGTAAAACTGTGCTGGGCAGAATTACCTTGAGCATAATTTTAATGCTTTCTCTGTCCTCATTTACACCCTTGTCCATGACACCCCAATTGTAATGAAGTGCACCCTTTGTGTCCCTTCCCTTTCATTTTCTGCCTGTTTGCCTTTCTTCTCTTTTCGTCTTCATCTCTCTCTCTCTCTCTCTCTGTCTCTCTCTCTCTCTCGTTATTTGTGCAACAAAACAACAAGAATAATGTGATATTAGTAAGGAAAGCTATCTATTTAAAAAATATATATTGAAGACTGGAATAGAGTCCCAATTAAATTCCCTGAACTCAATGTAGGCTTGTAATGTATAGATATGTCCAGTTCTCACATAAATTATGCGATATTTCTCTCTTTGAGGAAACTTAAGTGAATGTAACTTATAAACGTTGTACTGAATGTAACTTTAAAAAATTTTTATGCGTTAGGACCCCAAGACAGATTTTTAAAAGATCAGTCATTGGCATTTGGCTAAGGCCACATTGTGTCCACCTGAGCGAGGCCAAGCGGTAGGTTCTTCTGGTAAAAAAGGCTCTTCTTCCATCAGTCACCACATATTTGATATCCAAAATATAAAGCTTTTTCATTTTGTAGTAGGATTTTTAAAAATTGAGTGACTTATGTATCGGGTGTTGGAAACATTCATGTCATGTAATTTTATTTTTCTCTATTTAAATGTGTGATTATTCTAATAATCCCCAGTACAGTTAGAAGAACCACCAAATCAAGAAACAGCAAGTAGCACTGTTAGAATTTAAGTATTTCATAGTTATCTCATGTTTCTGTAAGTTGGGGATAAATGGTAGATAGACATCGATGATAAGCTGATACAGTGGAAATGACAAATATACATTATTTTCAGATATGGGCTTTTAAATGGATTTGGGGTAGCAGATCAGGATTTTAAATGATTTTAAATGATTTTATGGGTCACTTCTATAAAATCCTACATCTATGATATAAATAGACTATTGAGTTATTAAACTACAGAAATGACTATCCAGGAGCTTGTACATTTGTCTTGGTTTCTTTTATTAAATTCATTATGCTTCCCTTCTGTCACTAGATTGTGAGTGGGATGACAAAAAATACTTAAAATTTTGCATACAATGCAATACTAAATTGCACACATCACTTGACATTTCATTTAAAATTTTACCTCGGTCAGGGTTTACCCAGGAACTGAAATGTCAGAGTTTAAATCAGCTGTGACAAAATATCTACCTAGAGCAGAAAAAAAAGGAAATGATGTTATTCGGCCATTTTGGAACATCATAGTCACTTGGCAGGTACGTCCCAGCAGATGGTCAACGGAGCATGAAAAGATTATAATAATCTAAGGGCATTTAACCCCAGGGAAAACATTCTTGTGTTTAAAATTCTTGCAGCAAAATCTCAGGTATTTAACCACATTTTGTTGTATTATGGTCTGTTCTAGGATCTGGCTTCACTTTTGGGAGGTGGTTGAAAAACGTAATCAAAATCGGGTTTCCTCAAGACTTTATCACATTTGAAACTGTGGCCGGCCACTTCATATTCAGTCATTTGGGGGCATATAATTTCCAGCTAAAAGTAAAGGAAATACATGCCTGAAATAGTACATGAAAAAAGTATAGAAACTCTGTTCTCAGTTTCACTTCTGCCAAAACACTGTGTGTGTGCGCCCGTGCGTGTGTGTGTGTGAGGGGTGGAGGGTAGTGGCCGATGTCCTTCTGTCTGTTCCCTCTCCTCTGTTCCCTCCCCCGTTTCGCTTCACTGCAGTCAACTCTACATCACGATGAATTTAAAAGCGAAGCTACATTAAAGAGATCATTGCGATACAAGGATTTAATGTCATGTTACTGCAAAGAGTTGGTTTTTGCTGAGATCTGTTGTATATTTGCGATTTTCTATGTGTCTTTGTTATACTTAGCAGAATCTGGTTATTTATTTTCATGTAGACTTAATAGCTCATTGAAAGAGAAATTAAGCTGATTACTGTTAGTCAACATTTAAGGTGCTCCTGTTGCAGAAATTGAAGGCCTGAGCCTGAAATGCTGTATTACGAAGCCTTGTGACTGAAAAAGATGTTTACATATGTTGTCTATTTTTTTAATAAACTTTTTTTTTTTTTTTATAGCTAGTCTACTTGCTCGGTGGCTTTGTTCTGATGATTTCGACTATAGTTTGTATTGGCTTATTTTGTATTTAACAAGGAAGAGTACATTAATAAGGCGCATCAGTGTTTAATAAGTCAGGTATTAACCTGCTGAATTTGCTAATGTGAAGATCACTGAGTCATGGGATCACATACTTTTTAAAAAGTATGATGAAATACTCTCAAAATATGTTCAGCTTACACATGCATTGAAGAGTTTTTCATCATGAGAACTTGCAACTCCAGCTTTCAAAAGGCGTTCCTTCACAACACGGAATTAGTGTATGAACTAAATCTCCATTGGTGCTGCAGGAATGTGGCTAATGAGACCCGTTCGTTATTTACGTGCTTAAATCAGAAGAATTTGAAGAACCATGAAGCATCTGGTAGTTCTCACTAAGTGATGAGAGCTTGGGTGGAGTCAGAAGCAGATGACATCTCATGCAGATCCAGGCATTGCCCTGCCACCCCAGAGGGACAGAAACTTGTCATCCACTGCCTATCTAAGTGTCGGGGACTCTCCTGGGTGCCTATGTAAGACGCCTCCCGTAATTATCTTTAATGTAGTTGGTAAGGCAAGTAGTAGTATCCCTGTTAGGAATGAAATAGACCCAGAGAAGTTTGGTTGATTTCCAAAGACCCAACCTGTATCTAGTCCCTGTTCGCACCTATGGTAACCACACGCATAGTGGAGAGTAGACCTCTGAAGTGTGAGCTTTGTAAATGGAATCCAAAGCTATGGTAACTTTTCATCAAAAAGTTCAGAAGTCTAGAAATGTATGTGTACTTAAAAGCAAAATAAGAGAAAAACAGGGAGGCAAACCATAGGAGACTCTTAAACACAAAGAACAAACTGAGGGTTGCTGGAGGGGAGGTGGGTGGGGGGATGAACTAAATGGGGGATGGACATTAAGAAGGGCACTTGTTGGGATGAGCACTGGGTGTCATAGGTAAGAGACGAATCACTGGGCTCTACTCCTGAAACCAATACTACACTGTATGTTCACTAACTTGAATGTAAATAAATTAAAAAAAAAAAAAAGCAAAGCTAATGGTGAATACATTGGGAAACTTTTAAGTAAATGTAAAATGGAACCACAAGTACCAAAACATGCATACCTAATAGGTCAACTCAGAAAAATGACATATTCTATTCAGTGGGTCTATAAATAATGGTGAAATTACTTAAGAACTGCAATATAAATATATAATCACTGGGCATAAGCTGTCCATACTTTCTTTTTTATAGTTAATTTTTGAGTCAGAGAGAGAGAGAGAGAGAGCGGGGGAGGGGCAAAGAGAGAGGGAGACACAGAATCCAAAATAGGCTCCAGGCTCTGAGCTGTCAGCACAGAACCCGACGCAGGGCTCGAACCCACGAACCATGAGATCATGACCTGAGCCGAAGTTGGACACTTAACCGACTGAGCCCCCCAGGCGCCCCTGTCTATACTCTTTTAACAAGGCTGATATGCTAAAACACAGTGAAAGATGAAGTTTTCATAAATGAAAAAAATGTAATAGTTACTGTCCAGTGGAGCAAACATTACTAGCTATGTTTTTACACCCAAACAAAACAGGTTAGGATGAATTAAGGAGCTTCCTTACACTGACAGCCTCATTGAGTGGCTCCTGAGGTGGGCTCTGGGAAAGACTAAAAGGATTTAGTGGTGACCAAGAGAGACCCCGCCTGTGGACCCTACCTGCATGGTTCTTAAGATCGAGCAAGAGAGACGTTGAATGAGAAACTGACCATGCCAGTTTTGTGGGCGAGCGAATTGTGCCACTCAGGGCTCAGTGCCCAGAAGTTCCTGAGCTTGCTGGTAATGCTCTGTTACCATGATCTTGAATTCCTTAACAAATTTAAAACAGGGACCCCTCATGTTGGACTGGGCCCCACAGACTATGTGTCCAACCCTGAGTACAAATGAAATGAGTTGTAAAAGGTGAAGTAGTTGGCCCTTTGTTAGCACTGGAAGAGCTGATCTGAGAGATTTGGGGAAGGAGGAAGGAAGCCTCTCCACAGTCACTAGCTTGTGGGAGGCCCTTGAGTCATTCTTCTCTTGCTGCTTTCCAGATTTCTCCTTGGTTTTGGCTCTCAGCATTTTTACCATGATGTAGATCTTTTTCTAGACTGTGTATCCAACTTGGAGTTTGTTTAATTACTTGGAGGTGTAGGTTAATGTGTTCAGCAAATTTGGGGGTTTCAGCTATGATTGCTTCAAATAATTTTTGGGCTCGTTTTCCTCTCTCCTTCTGGGACTCCCATTGCACGTATGTTGATTTACATAATGGTGTCCCACATTTCTCTGAGGTGTTCCATTCCATTTTCATGCTCTTCCCCTCCCCCCAAGATTACATAATCTATATTGATCTCTCTTCAAATTCTCTCATTCTTTTTTTTTTAAATTTTTTAACTTATTTATTTTTAAGAGACAGCACGAGCAGGGGAGGGTCAGAGAGAGGGAGACACAGAATCTGAACAGGCTCCAGGCTCTGAGCCTGCTGTCAGCACAGAGCCTGATGTGGGGCCTGAACCCATGAACTGTGAGATCATGACCTGAGCTGAAGTCGGACGCTTAACTGACTGAGCCACCCAGGTGCCCCCAAATTCTCTCATTCTTCTGTTCACATCTACTGTCAAGCTCCTCTCATGATTTTTCATTTTAGTTACTGCATTTTCAACTCCATAATTTCCATTTGATTCCTTTTTTTATAATTGTATCTCTTTATTGATACCCTTTGTGATGAGAGTCATCATACCTTCCTTTATTTTAAATGTGCTTTCCCTTAGTCCACTGCACATATTTAAAAGGACAGCTGTGACATCTCTGTACAGTCTGAAATCTGGGACCTTTCAGAGGCCATTTCTCTTGCTTAAACCTTTGCTCCCTAGTGGATAGGTCACACATTCCTGTGTCTTGGTATGTCTCATATTTTTGTTGTTGTTGTTTTTAAAAATCAGACATGTTAGGGAATACATTGCAACCACCATGGACAAAGATTTCCTTTGCCCCCTCTCCAGGTCTTTTTGTTGTTTTTGTTTGTGTGTTTGTTTAGGGATTTGGCTAGACTATTTTAGTGACATCTCTCTTCTCCTGTAGTGCAAACCCTTTGGTGTCACTCCTCAGAAGGTATAGCTTTGGTGCACACACACCTACCCTGGGTTAACACAGTTTTAGCGTGCCTCCTTTTGATCATATCTTCCACTGATTTCTCTGTTTAGCTGTGTGCTTCAATTGGTATTACACCCAGTTGTTAGGCTCCAGTAATTGATGACTGGTTGCTCTATTGTTTTGTTTTGTTTTTTATTATGCCTGGGCATAAATTGCTCCACAGTCTATTCCAATTAATTTCAGACAGGGGTAATTTGTGGATCAGTCTTTAAAGTGTGTTCTGATCCCCAACGGGATCTTACTAGATGCCTTTTTGCCTGATTCTCTCTAGTAAAACAGCTGGCCTGTAGTTCAGCTTTGTTGCTCTTAAATTGAGAGGAGCCATGGTTTTTGAAAATGCTCTTAGGTTTGAACTTGCCCCACACTCTTTTAAATGAAATAAGTCTCTTTGGTGACAGATTTGCAGTTCTGTTCTTGTGTAACACCTCCTGCCCTGAGCAAAATATCTGAGCCATACTCTGGGCGCTGGGTGGAGTGGCAACTTGCAATCTTCTTGGCTTGCTTCTCCCAGAGTAGAATGAGTGCCCTCCAAGTGAACTTGTGTGAAAGCATTTTGGAATCCAATATTCTCACTGGGGTAGAGCCTCATCCCGTGAGTGGGAACTGGAATGGAAGAAGGGAAGTCTTTGCCTCTCAGTCACACTCAGTAGGAATTTAGCCCCTTAAACACAAAGTTGGAGAAGATGTGAAATGCTGATGTCCTGCGCCTCCAACTGAAATGCCTGCTGCTTTGATTGGGAGCTGAGTGGGAGGGAGTCCTGTCTCTTGGGCCAGATCTGATTGGAATGGAGCTTATATCAAACTGAGCTGGGTGGGGGCAAAAGGAGGTGGAGGGAGCAGGCTGTACCTCAAATGTCACAGACTCTCACTGTTCTTACCAAGATTTAGTATATTCTTCTTGAATAAATACTACTTTATTTGTTGTATGTCCTTAAGACAATTTCCAGAGCCTTTAGGTGTTTTTTTTTTTAAGGTAGTTTTCACCAGTATGCTCCCCATACAGCTATCCCATAAGTGGAACCTCTGGTAATATTTCACAAAGCAGACCACTAACTCTTCTGGAAGCATTTCCTCCTGTTGGCTCATGTAGCACCCCACATCTAAAGTTATGTTTTTCTTATCCTATGGCCCTAAATGCATTTCAAGGCACATCACGCTCCATTTTCTATCTCCAGCCTTGTCCTAATCTTAGAGTTCCATTTAATATATATTCTGCCGCTTACTTCTCATCTCCTCTTGGATGTCTCAAGGGCATCTCAACCAGGACGTGGCCCAGATAACATTCTTGATCCACTGCCTTTCCTAAATCTGCTTTTCCCACAGCATTCCTCTCAGTAAACAGCACTGGCGCCTAGGAGTTAGAGAACTCCCCTTTGCAGCCATTCTACAATAGTAATGTCATGACTGTACTTATATCACCCATAATTGTTCAGTAACTCTGTAGAATAATTGGATGGCTGATTCCCATTTTACAGATGAAGAAACTGAAGCTTAGGGAGATCAAGGAAATTGCTGGATTTGAATCCAATCTGAGTCTAGTCTATGCTTTTAAACCACAGGAAGAAAGCTTGTTAGCTGTTAAATAGCTGGCTTTCAATAAATGTTACCATTAACATGTTGATCAAAGGATAGTTGAAAGAAAGCAGTATAAACTATAGTTGGAATACAACTTTGGGGCATTATTGTGGAGGACTTTGACTACTAGTCTAAGGATTTGGCACTATATCTTGCATTATAAAGGCACAATGATGGGTTTTATTTATTTTTTAAATTTAAATCTAAGTTAGTTAACATATGGAGTAATAATGATTTCAGGAATAGAATTTAGTGATACATCACTTACTTATAACACCCAGTGGTCATCCCAGCAAGTGTCCTCCTTAGTGCCCCTTGTTCATTTAGCCCATCCACCACCCCTCCCTCCACCAACCCTCAGTTTGTTTTCCATATTTAAGAGTCTCTTATGTTTTGTCCCCCTCCCTGTTTTTATGTTATTTTTGCTTTCCTTCCCTTGTGTTCATCTGTTTCATACCTTAAATTCCACATATGAGTGAAGTCATATGATATTTGTCTTTTTCTGACTGATGAATTTCGCTTAGTGTAATACATTCTAGCTCCATCCATGTCATTGCAAATGGCAAGATTTCATTCTTTTTGATAGCTGAGTAATATCACACACACACACACACACACACACACGCACACACACACACACGCACACACACACACCACATCTTTAACCATTCAAGAGTCGATGGACATTTGGGTTCTCTAATCCTGCTATAGACATTGGGGTACATGTACCCCTTTGAATCTGTATTCTTGTATCCTTTAGGTAAATACCTAACTGTGCAATTGCTGGATCATATAATTCTATTTTTAATTTTTGAGGAACCTCCATACTGTTTTCCAGAGTGGCTGCACCAGTTTGCATTCCCACCAGCAGTGCAAAAGAGATCCTCTTTCTCCTCATCCTCACCAGCATCTGTTGTTGCCTGAGTTGTTAATGTTAGCCATTCTGACAGGTGTGAGCTGGTACCTCATTGTGGTTTTGGTATGTATTTCCCTGATGATGAGTGATGTTGACCATTTTTTCATGTGTCTGTGAGCCATCAGGGTGTCTTCTTTTGAAAACTATGTATTCATGTCTTTTGCTCATTTCCTCATCAGATTATTTGGTTTTTGGTTGTTAAGTTTGAAATCTTCTTGATAGATTTTGGATACCAACCCTTTATCTGATATGTCATTTGCAAATATCTTCTCCCATTCCATCGGTTGCCTTTTAGTTTTGCTTATTGTTTCCTTCATTTTGCAGAAGCTTTTTATCTTGATGAGGTCCCAACAGTTCAATTTTGCTTTTGTTTCCCTTGCCTCCAGAGACATGTCAAGTAAAAGGTCAAAGAGGTTGCTGCCTGTTTTCTCCTCTAGGATTTCGATGTCTTCCTCTGTCATGTTTAGGTCTCTCATCGATTTTGAGTTTATTTTTGTATATGGTGTAAGAAAGTGGTCCAAGTTCATTCTTCCACATGTCACTGTCCAGTTTTACCAACACCATTTACTGAAGAGACTGTCATTTTCCCATTGAATATTCTTCCCTGCTTTGTCAAAGATTAGTTGGCCATACATTAATGGGACCATTTCTGGGTTCTCTCTTCTGTTCCATTGATCTCTGTGTCTGTTTTTCTGCCAGTACCACACTGTCTTGATGATCACAGCCTTGTAATACAGCTTGAAGACCGGAACTGTGATGCCTCCAGTTTTGGTATTCTTTCACAGGATTGCTTTGGCTATTCGGGGTCTTTTCTGGTTCCATATAAATATTAGAATTTCTAGCTCTGTGAAGAATGCTGGTGTTATTTTGAAAGTGATTGCATTGAATATGTAGATTGCTGTGGGTGGTATTAACATTTCAACAGTATTTGTTCTTCCAATTCATGAGCATGGAATATTTTTCCATTTTTTGGTGTGTATAGATTTTTCACTTCTTTGGTTAGCTTTATTCCTAGGTATTTTGTGGTTTTGGGTGAAGTTGTAAATGGGATCAATTCCTTGATTTTTCTTTCTGCTGTTTCATTATTGGTGTATAGAAATGGAACTGATTTCTGGACATTGATTCATATATCAGTTCTAGCAGTTTTTGGGTGGAGTCCTTTGGCTTTTCCACATAGAGTATCATGTTGTCTGCAAAGAATGAAATTTAACTTCCTCCTTGCCAATTTAGATGCCTTTTATTTCTATGCGTTGTCTGATTGCTGAGACTAGGACTTCCAACACTTGGAACGTTCTGTTAGAGTTCTCCAGAGACCCAGAACGAATACACTTGCACAACCACACACACAACACACACAAACACACACACACACACACACACACAAAACAAGAGAAGATATTTATTTTAAGGAATTAACTCACATGATTTGGGGCTGGGAAGTTTGAATACTGCAAGACAGGTGGGCAGGCTGGAGACCAAGGGAAGAGTTGATGCTTAGCTTGAGTGTAAGGCTATATGGAGGCAGAATTCTGAGATCAAGGTGTTGGCAGGGTTGTTTCTTCTGAGGCCTCCACTTGGCTTGTAGATCTTCTTGTGTTTTAATACGGCCTTCCCTCTGTAGATGTCTGTGATTCAATTTTCTCTTTGAGTAAGGATACCAATAATATTGGATTAGGGCCCATTCGATTGACTTGATTACCTCCCCAAGGACCCTATCTCCATATACAGTCACATTCAGAGGTATTGGGTGTTAGGGTTTCAGCATATGAATTTGGGGAGACATGATTCATTTCATAAAGGACTGTTTTGAAATATTGAAGACAGCTGTGTGTAAAATAGAGGGCAGCCTAGAGCCACAGAGAAGATTTCATCCGCTATACTAGCAAGAGCAAAGAGGAAAAGGAGCATGTGAGAGCAATTTCCGGTCTCCAAATTGGGGACCACTCTTTGGGGAGGTCAAAGAAGAGCAAGCGGTCAGGTGAGGCAAAGCAGTTAGCCACATGGGAGGTTGTGGGCCATCCACAGAACTGAGGCACCGAGAGGAGAATTAGAAAAATTGACGGTGATTTTTGGACATGCACAGTTTGTGGTGCTGAGTGACAGAAAACTCTAGAGACATCCAACCTGCACATGGAGCTGGAATTTGGCACAGAGCCTGGAGCCGGAGAGAAATTCCAGAGTCATCTGAATTTTCATGACAGTGGAAGGTGCTGAGTGGCTCTGATGAAGCATGTAAAGAGAAGCAAGCTGGAGAAAGGTCTCTGGAAAGAAAGCAAAGAGGCTAGACAGCTCATGGGTTAAAAAGACCCAGAGAGTAGAAAGCAAAGGAAAAGCACATCACAGCTTCTCAAGTACCTTCTCTGGTCCATAAGGAACTTTTTAGGTTAGTATTATCTGAGAATTGGCCCATTCCTGGGAGCCATCAGCACAGATATCCCTCCTAACTGGGAGTGGATGCTCGTCCATTGTACTGGAGGAAGCAGCCCTGTTGAGTCCTGCCTACCTACAAAATCCCGAAAGGGCTCTGTCAGAGGAATATAGTACCATGACCCAGAGCCCACAGCCATCCATTACCTTTTCTCCTTTCTGTTCTTTCCTAGAATGTATGGCATAATGGCACAAACCACATGTAAACGTTCTCTATCCCTAAAACTGTAGAATAGGGAACGAACACTATTTTCACTAGGTAGCCACTCTCTACGAATGGCTGCTGGATCTCTGTGGCATTGTCACCTTCCTCCTGGGGATGGTCCAGCCTGGCATTGTTTAGTAGCAGGAAGATATCACTAGGCACATCTGTAGAGATTGCCAAAACTGGGCTGCGGACAAGGATCCAGGAGGTACAATTTTCTCACTCTGGATTTTGAAAAGTCAGAACTTTTCAAAGAGATACTCTTATATCTCTCCAAAAAGTTTTAAGTCTGTTAAGGAATGCAGGAAATGCGTATCTAATTTTACTACAAAAGTCTATAGGAAAATATTCATTGAAAAAAAATTCTGCTGCGAGAACAGAAGATGTTCTTTTAATGTGTTTGATCATGTGAGTTATAGAGACCCATGACTGACTGAAAGTTCTAACTGAAACCTAGAAAAATCTCTACGTCTTATGCTTTGCCTTATTGGTATCTTCAATAAGCCAAGTCTTTTTCTCTGAAGTAGGTAGTTACTTATAAGAGGTGCAAATGTGATTCAAACGGATCAAAATTCAAACAAATTTGGTAATTGTTCCTGCAAACTATCGCGCAAGCGCCCAGAGCCTGTTTCCAAAATTAAAGAATCCTGTTTGAATTACCTGCATTGGATTTTCTGCTTTTTGCACACTAGATGGCACTCTATTCATAATATTTCACAGACGAGGAACATCAACCTAGCTTGATTGTTTGCAAAATTGTAGCCAAATTTATACCCTTAGAAGACAAAGGAAAAATAATGGTTGTGATTTGGGAAACTACTGGGAAGATGAAGGGCACAAAGGAGAAAGATTTTTTAGTGATGGTTAAGCAAGAACACGGAGACGATCTTTATAAAGGGATCTTTTTAAATATGTCTGTTCTGTGTTTTACAGCTGCAAGCTACATCAAATCTGCAAATTTTTCAAGTGGCCAGGCAGAATTGAACCAAAATGTCTCGAAGTGTCCCACCATCATTACACACTGGCCAAAACCAGAATTCCCCTCTGCTCAAACCCATCTAACCCCACCAAAAACACCTACTTAAAACCCATCTAAAAATATCTACTTAAGACATGTCCCTACTGAAACTAATACAACACGGTACATTAATTATATTACAATTATTTTTAAAATATTCCCTAATACTCTTTTAATTAATACAAACTAACCACATCCTGTGTCCTATGTAATGGACACTATAGGAGCATACGACACACACACACACGCACACACAAATATACACAACACACGATATACCTATACACACAACATGGGCACGCTTACACACCTGGTACACACAACACACAACATGCACACTTACAATACATACCACACACAACACACTTCGCATTCGCAACACACATTCATAGCACTTATATACACACACTCAACACACAAATACGTAACTCATACAACATATGGACACAATGCACACTTAAACACATAATGCATACTCACACATAAATACACACACTTAGCCTTACAGAGCACACATTTGTAGACACACTCACAACATGTACACACTCACACACACCCACACACACAAAACATTCACACTAATACACACAGACACACAAACTCATACACCCAACACCACAATCATTTAGCTTAGCACAATGATTCACCTTCAAAGGAAAGTAACACCTAAAACAAAAGAAGGGTACAGGGGATGCCTCCTGGACAACAACTTGCTTGCCTTGGCCTCTGCTCATTGTCTTCTGCTTATGTGACACAGAAAGGGTGATTTGAGAAACCTTTAATTTTCACCTTTTTCTCATTAACAGAGCAGTAGTAAAAATAAAGAATACACTAATGCTTCATACAGCTTAAAGACTCCAATCCCTTTTAAGCATCATAAAAATATGTAGGAGATCATGGTAGGAATCTCTCTCATTGGCTTCAGGCATGGTACTGTGTTGATAATACTCTTCGGTGCATTAAATTCTTGCAAATGATCCGGAAGTGTTCTAGGCAGATGTAATTCCTTTCTCCCTGGAAGTTAACTTTTTTTTTAAAAGCATGCCCAGGGTTAAAGCCTATTAAAGTTGGTGTCCAAGGGTGTTTTAATTGGTGGCATCACCATTTTTTTAGGCCAACGTCTCACATCCTGTGGATCTGACTCTGATTGTATGCAAGCTCTTTTAATCTCATTATGTGTTTTGCAGAATTTTACCACTATTAAATGTAAAGTTAAGCAAATACATTTCTTTTCTTTTAATGTTTATTTTTTCTTGAGAGACAGAGAGCGAGCAAGTAGGGGAGGGGCAGAAAGAGAGAAAGAAGGAGACACAGAATCCGAAGCAGGCTCCAGCTCTGAGCTGTCAGCACAGAGCCTGATATGGGGCTCGAACTCACAAACTGTGAGATCATAACCTGAGCCAAAGTCGGACACACAACTGACTGAGCCACCCAGGAGCCCCAAATACATTTCTTCTTTTAAAGATAAATATTGGCTTATATGTGTTAATCACACTCACTTTTCCTTTCACATATTAAAGGTCTATGTCCATACTCTTTCTCCAAACCCAGAAGTTTCGAGAAGTGGCAGGGTTGCATAAACCACACTTTAAATGTGCCGTTTTGTCCACACTCCTCCCCACTGACCACCGAGATGGAGGAATTTGGGGAAGCAACACTATTGGTGTGTTCTACCACTTGACTGGCAATCTAAAGCCCAAGTACTTAATAAGCTCTTCATAATTACAAATGAAATACAAAGTTAACTAAGAAAACATGGAACTCATGGTAAAACACCAAGAAAACAATTCACAATCATGTCACCCAGAGCTAACCACAGGTGACCAGTAAGCCTGAATTTTCCAGTTTTATTTCCTCTCATCTATAGGGACATGAACAAGTATATAAAAACAAAACTTACTGTACTTGCTTTTTCATGCAGCCTTCCAACAAGAACATTTCCATTGTCAATAAATGGTTTCCTACAACATGAGTTTCAGTATTTTATTTCTTAATTTTGAGAGAAAGAGACAGTACACGCAGGGGAGGAGCAGAGAGAGAGGAAGAGAGAATCCCAAGCAAGCTCCTCACTGTCGGTGCAGAGTCTCACGCATCATGAAATCACGACCTGAGCTGAAATCAAGAGTCAGATGCTCAACGGACTGAGCCACCCAGGTGCCCCCAACATGAGTATTAATAGCTGAATAGTATTCTCTATTATGGCTGTATCATAATTTGCCAATTATCGTTATATAAGACAATTTTTAGCTTCATGTGACTGTTTAAAGTCCAGTTGTAAGATCAAATTGCCTGGCTTCACATCTTCATAGTACTACACAGTAACTAAATGGGTGCCCTTGGGTGAGTTTCATGAACTCCAAAGCCTTGTTTTCCTAGTTTATAAAATGATATCTAACAACAGCAGTACCTAACTTATACAGTTCGGTGAGGATTAAATGGGATAACGTACGCAAATGAGTAGCACAGTAGCTGACACAGAGGGAACTGTCAATAAATGTTAACCATTATTATTATTAAACATCTTTTTGCGTACATGGAATGGTTGCCTTCGGATAGATTGGTAGGTATGGGAATTACTGGGTCATAGGTTTATCATTCTGGATACCTATTTGAAAGCTAACTTTTTAATGTTAGAAAGTGAATGACACCTAACATTATGGTGCACTGCCTTCTCCGAGTATCTGATGGAATCCATGAGCCCTTTTCCCCAGAAAAAGTATACATATATATGGGATTTTGATATAATTGGGGAAACTCCGATGTCCAACATCAACAAGTTCTTAGATCTCATATAAGGATATATTGATTATAATGTATATTCTGTCCTATATTTCTTTTTCTTAATTTTTTAAATTTTTATTTATTTTTTGAGAGACAGAGTTTTAGCAGGAGAGGGGCAGAGAGAGAGGGAGACACAGAATTCGAAGCAGGCTCCAAGTTCTGAGCTGTCAGCATAGAGCCCGATGCAGGGCTTGACCCCACGAACCGTGAGATCATGACCTGAGCTGAAGTCAGCGCTTAGCCGACTGAGCCACCCAGGTGCCCCTCAGAATACATTTTAATAAACCTAGCCACCTAAGAAAGGAATAATAGAAAATATTTTACTTTAAATTGGCTTTCTAAGAATATCTAATAATTGCACATATTTCATATGATAAATAGAAAAGATAGGCCCAAAAGAAACTCCAGAACGTACAGAAAGTGCTGAAGCTGTACTTTGGATTCTCTTACGTTGATCTACTGTCACTTTAATGAGAACAAGAGCTATGTAGATATTTTCTCAAGCAATGATTTAAACATAAAGCGCGTGTGCCATACTAGTAACACACTTGTGCAATTTTATATCTGAAGGTATGCCAAAATTGACTTTACCAATATACAATACATGATCATATCCTCCCAAATAGTATAACAATTAAGAAAAATTCAAGTATATCTGCCCTAATGTTGGCAGTTTATGCCCAATCACAAAATAAGCTAATTTACACGTAGGCTCCAAACTCCTCTTGAGTGTTTGGTTACATTTCAAAGTTTGCACACTCATAGCGTAAGGCTCCATGAGGCCAGACCGAAAACAACATGTGGGAAAATAGCAATTGCTGGGGAGCTGTAAGTCTCATTATTCCCCACCATCTGCAATGGAGAGACCTTATAGAAAACAAAGAAATTCAGTGGACACGGCAGAATGGCCATCCTTTAATAAAGGAGCTGAACTAGCTATAGGTAAAGGCCACTGTAAAGCCACCCTACCAATGTTTAAAAACAAGTCTCCAAAGGACCAAAGTGATCTGCACATAAAGACCTGCCAGGACAAAGCCCCAAAACTCTAGAAATACAACAAAATTCAGGGTTCAGCAATATAAAATCCACAATGTCCACAATCCAATAAAAAAAAATTAACACGCATGCTAAGAAACAGGAAAACAGAGGCCATCACCAGGAGAAAAAATAATCAATAGAAATAGATCCATAAATGACAGAGATGATAGAGTTAGCAGATATGGATGTTAAAAAGGTTTTATAAATGTTAAAAAGCTTTTCTAAATATAAATATGCTCAGTGATTAAAGGAAAACATGAGCATTACAAAACTATAAATAAAAGATATAAAAATACATAACGGGGGTGACTGGGGGGCTCAGTCGGTTAAGCATCTGACTCTTGGTTTCAGCTCAGGTCATAATCTCAGAGTTCATGAGTTTGAGCCCCACATCAGGCTCTGAACTGACAGCACAAAACCTGCCTTGGATTCTCTCTCTCCCTCTCTGTCTACCCCTCCACTGCTCATGCTCTCTCTATCTTTCTCAAAATAAATAAATAAACTTAATACATAATAGAAACTATTAATAAAGTGAAAAAGCAACTCACATGATAGGGAAAATATTTGCAAATCATATATCTGATAAGGGGTTACTATCCAGAATATATAAAGAACTCCTACAACTCAACAGCAACAACAAAAAATTTTTTTGAAAAAAGGATACTAATCTTGACTAGATGTTTCTCCAAAGAAGATAAATAAATGACCAATAAACTCATGAAAAGATGTCATTAGGAAAATGTAAATCAAAGCCAGAGTGAGATTTCACTTTATATCAATTAGGATAACTATTATGAAGAAGATGGGGGGAGGAGGAGGAGGAGGAAGGAGAGGAAGAGGAGGGGGAGGGGCAAAGGAAGAGGGGAAGACTAGAAAAAAAGAAAGAAGTATTTGTGAGAAAGTGAAGAAATTGGGAGCCTTTCATACTACTGGGAGGAATGTAATATGGTGCAGCTGTTATGGAAACCTGTATGGTGGTTCCTAAAAAAATAACAAATATAATTACCATATGATCCATCAATTCCACCTCTGGGTATTATCCAAAAGATGAGGGCAGCTGGGGTGCCTGGAAGGCTCAGTTGGTTAAGCGTCAGACTTCGACTCAGGTCATGGTCTCACAGCTTGTGAGTTCAAGCCCCATGTCAGGCTTTGTACTGACAACTCAGAACCTGGAGCTTGCTTTGGATCCTGGGTCTCCTTCCCTCTCTGCCCCTCCCCCACTCATGCTCGCTCGCTTGCTCTCTCTCAAAAATAAACATTAAAAATTTGAAAAAAAAAAGAATTGAGGGCAGGGACTGGAACAGATATTGCACACCTATATTCATGACAGCATTACTCACAATAGCCAAAGGGTGGAAATCAATGAAATAGAAAAGGATAATATATGGAACATCAATAAAACCAAAGCTAATGTTTGATAATATAAATAAATAAAATTCATGAATCTTTTTTAAGGTGAGATGAGAAGATTACCAATATCATGAGTGACCTAGGGGATTATAGATCCGAGATATTAAAAGAACAATAAGAAAATAATATGGATTACTTTATGGGAATAAATTTGACAGGCTAAATGAAATGGACAAATTCTTTGAAAGTTACAGTTACTAAAACCAACTCAAGAAGAAATAGAAAACCTGACCTATATCAGTTAAATAAATCTAATTTGTGATTGAAATCTTCCCATACATAACCTCTAGATTCAGATGTCTTTATCGATGAGTTTATCAAATATTTTAAGAAATATTTTTTAAAAACTCTGAGCAGGAGAGAATGTTTTTCAATTCATTTTACATAAGAGATGTGTAGTCTCTCATGCAAAAATCAAAGACTTTACAAGAAAATTGCACACTGATATCCCTCACTAAGATCAGCACAAAAATCTTTAACAAAGTACAGCAAAACCTTGGATTGCGAGTAACTTGTTCTGCAAGTGTTCCGCAAGACAAGCAAACATTTCTAATAAATTTTAACTTGATACACAAGCAATGTCTTGCAATATGAGTCGTACATGATGCTGAACGTCACATGATCACAACTGAGCCAATGGTTCTTCTCTCTCTCTTTCTCTCTCTCTCACTGCAGGATTGTAGGTAATTATCTCCCATGCTTGGATGCTTGGTCTCAGGCCATGGTGTTTGGCAGACATCAGTAATTTTTCAGAACATTGGAAGGTGCCCACAACTCGTACTAGTGTATTTTTAGTCACTTAAAGCCCCTATGGACAGTCCTTTGCTTTTCCACACAAGACTGAGCTTAGGAATGCTTTGCTTCATGCGAGGTCAGGCTGCTTGCGGATATAGACCCTTTGCTCTGCTGCCTTGATGCCAGTTACATGAAATACAGTACATGACAAGAGTTTATTAATTCTGTACTGTAGTCAACATCTGTGTTAGTGTATACAATGGCCCCCATGCAGAAAAAGGTTGAAAAGAAAGGCGGTAAGAAGAAGGAGATGATTGGAGTGTCTGGGTGGCTCAGTCGGTTGAGCGTCGGACTTCAGCTCAGGTCATGATCTCACGGTTCGTGGGTTCGAGCCCTGCATCGGGTTCTGTGCTGTTGGAAGTTAAGAAGAAAGACATTGAGAAGTACCAACGAGTAGCCCAAACTGCAAGATTTTATAAGAATTCTATGTCTGCATCTCGTCTGCAGAGGAGGAGGAGAAAAAGGTGGAGGAATCCCTCACTTCAAGTGAGATTATGGAGATGTGGACAATGTAGGAAACAGTGCAAAATTTTATAGAAAAGCACCACCCAAATAAGGCTGTAGCAGTGCGAGCGAGGGATCTTTTTAACGACAATGCAATGTCACATTTACGTGAAATCCTCAAAAGGAGGCAAAAGCAAGTGTCATTGGATAGGTCCCTTGTTAAAGTTGCACAAAAAGAAAAAGATTGCACTGAGCCAATAGATAGCAGTGATTCCATCAGTGATAGTGAAAGTCGGCCTACACAATCACCCTCCTCTCTCTTGTCTCCTTCACACCAGCCACGAAGGTTTTCGAAGGTAAGTGCAGGTTAATTTATTTCTCTTTATATTTTATATTTATTTTCTTTACTATTTTGTATTATATTACAATATTATAATCATTTTTATACAAATATTTTTGGGTGTGGAATGAATCATCTGAGTTTCCATTATTTCTTATGGGGAAATTCGCTTTGCTGTACAATTTCCAGAATGAACTATGCTCACAAACCAAGGTTTTACTGTATTAGCAAATCAAATCCAGCAGAATAACAGTAAGATGATACATCAAATAGGGATTTATCCTAGAAGTGACAGAAAATGTTCTGCATCTTTATTTTGGTGGTGGATACATGGATGTGTCCTCTTGGCCAAACTGGTCGAAAGCAGGTGTATTTAAGGTGGGCGTGTTTACCAAGTGTAAATGACATCTCTGACCAGATCTGCCCTCTGCCTTCCAGCCAAAGATCAGGATCACACCTGTATTTGAACAAGCCGGGTTTGTGACTCGTGGCCGGGAGAGAGAACGCCCCCCCCCTCCCCCCCCGCTGCCAGGAGGAACTGAGGGAGGGGTTAGAAAGGTTTGCCGGCACCTGGCTTGGTGATGGGGAGGGTCTGAGGAAGCAGAGCTTTGTTCTGGAGCGCGTGCTGACAGGCCGCAGGAAGAGTTCTGTTTCTATGGCTCGAACAATGTGCCCATTTGTGTGTGCTCAGATGTGATTACAGAATAGTCTTGTTTAAGTCACACTCCATCACGGCCACAGAGAGGCCTTGTCTGGTGTTACTGTTCTGGGAAGTTGTCCATGTTTAACCAAGATGGAACCCGGAGCGTGGGCCAGCCGGCAACACAACCTAGACCAGAGCCAGGGGACCAAGTGGGCCCGCGTTGTCGGGGTAGGGTGGTGGTGGGGTCTTTTCTCCCTCTAAAACATGCAGAGCCCTCAAAGCTTCCTCAGTCTACAACCTGAAGCCATGTGCTAAGCGTCTGTCACTTGTTTTATTGACTGAGTTGTATACACTGTGCAGACTCACACAATTACTGTGCCTAATGTTGGAGTCAGAGTTCCTGATGCTACTTACCAGCTACCGGGTTGAAATGACTTGGCTTTGATGAATATTTTTCTTTTATAAACACACACAGGGGCATCTGGGTGGCTCAGTCGGTTGATGCTTTCCATTACTTTTGTTGAAATCTTATGAATAGCCTTATTCTTAGCATATTCCGCACTTGAAACTCAAATAAAGACAATTCTCGTGTATTAGTAACCGGAGTGTAAGTAGGCAACAACTTCATCGTTTCTTAGAGTTTACCATTTCAATCCTTTTACCATTTTAGCCCTCAGTGGTTTCTCACGCCCATCATACGCTTGTGCCGTTATTTGTAGGTATTAAAATGTCTATCTGAAATTTCTCATCGGCTTACCTGTTTGCCCTTCCCCCAGTCAGCACTGCGTCAGGTGGGAGATCTGCATGGCTTCCTCCTCTTGCCCCAGCCTTGCTTACTTCTCCCACTCTACCCCCCTGGACTGGCCCCACAGGACTGGCAAGTGGGGAGGGAGGGGACAGTTTCCTCCAGAGGCACATCTGTAATTAACGCTGGTTGTCTGGTTGGTGTAGCACTGTTTAAAGCTGACCTTCTCATTGTAGGAGGCTCTCGTGGCTTCCTCTGAGATGGCCCTGCTTGACTTTGATGGCAGTTAGCTGGCACCAGATAAGCTTCCCTTGACTGACCACCACAGCCCATCCCTGGTTTCCAGCCATCAAACTCCCAAACTCTCCAAGAGTCCATTTGGAGAGTCTCTGTCAAGATGGCTTTGGAAGGTTTCATTTATAGGTTTCATATCTGGTTCATAGGAACATGAAACTTTGTCTCCTATGGCCAAGCACAGTGCTCCAGCCAGGTTCCCATTATTTGGTGTTTAGATAAGTCCTAGTTCCCAAGGTCCCCAAACTCCAAGGATGCATGTCAAGCTGAGTGATTCCTTTGAACCCCCCTCAGCTAAAACGGGGAGCATCCCCATCCCCATCTTAACAGAAGACAGGCAAAAAAGATGAAGAGAACGCCTTCAACTCTTTCCAAGGAAGCCTCTCCCCCTAAACTCTTCACCTCAACCGTCTTCAGGCTTCCCTTTATATACCCTTAAAGTATGGAATGGAGTCACCACCCATAGGCTCCTTTATGGAGTCATCCCATGGCAATTGATGGACCAATAATCTGCCAATAATTAGCCTTGGGGCCCCAGCCAACTCTGAGTCAAGAAGAAAAGTCCATTTAATTTTCAGGAATGTATTTTTAAGTCAAGGCATCTTGAGAACTCAGAGATGAGCAGATCTGGTCATTCTCTCCTACCCCTCTAGGGCCCCATTTAAGAAACTTGGGGAATGAGGCATGAGAGGAGCATCTAGATTTCTCTTCTACCCCTCACCAGTTACCATCTGCTTCACATTTCTCTGGTCACTCTTGGCCTGGCTTGGTGGAACTTCATCCCACACAGGCATGTCTTAGTATTCAGCAAAGATTCAAGAGATTCGGGAGCCGTTTTATTAGTTTTTTGCACAGTCCTCTTTTCTCTAGCTTTATGCTCTCCAATTTCCTGCCCCCTCAGCCTCCATGAACTCCTTTCTTCACCTCTGAAACTCAGCAAGACCACTAGGCCATGCTAGGAATCTACCTTTCTGCTCCACAGTCCAAGATGTACCTCCAGGCAAAGTCCCAAGGGATCATACCCTTCCTTACTGTGTTTCCCTTCTGTCAGGGATTGCAGACCAATACCCATGATTGGTCAATATCTACAGACAGGAGTTTCATGATTTAGGCAACTTCAAGTGTCTGGCAGAAGGCAAATTAGGTTTCTGTTGTCCCATCATGGTTGGAAGTACAGCAGTCTGAGTGTGTGTGTGTGTGTGTGTGTGTGTGTGCGATTTTTCTTACATAGCTGTATTTTCCAAATATTTTAGATATTAAATGGCTGCTCCTTCTTTTGTGTTCTCACAGTATTTTCCAAGATTTCAAAGCATCTCATTCTTCCAAGGTTCCTGTTTTTGAAGATTGCTGCCTTTGACTTCAACTTCATTTTAATCAAAGCTGAACTAAAGACATTTTAGGCTAATGCCTTCTGAATCTACATGTATAGCATCTGTATTATGTTCATACATGCATGATTGGTCTCCCTGTTTATTATCTCTTTTCTTCTTCAATGCCAAACTTTAAGGCCACACCGTTCTTTATCTGCAGCTTTCATGTGCAGATAAATCACCAGAGATCTTATTAAAATGCAAATTTCAATTCAGTGGGTCTGTGGTGGGTTCTGGGATTCTGCATTTTAACTAGCTCCCAGGTGAAGCTAATGCTGCTGTTCTAGGGACCAGACTGTGAGTAACAAGGTATGGATCATTCTCTAATTGCCTCCAAAATTACTCTTTAAATAGATAAGAAACACCCAAAGAGTGAAACTCCCATTTTCCACCCTCTTAATATGGTGAAGTTTGGAAGAAAGAAATCTCAAGGTATAAGACGTTTTTAATTTTTAAATTTACAATGAAAATATTTTATTTCAGATCTGCCTCAGTGATTTACCTCACTACCGATCCCCATGTTTATCCCCCATACTTCCCGTGTTGTACCGATAATGTATTTTTTATTTATTCACTGAACAAATATTTATTGAGCATCGCACATTATTGAGGACCGAATAATATCTTCCCAGTCCTTACTCACTGCACATATAAATGTCAATGGAATAAAAGATCCACAAGGGTCTTCAGACAATAGCATCCCAAACAAATACAGCTAACCCTTGAACATCATGGCTTTGAACAGTACTGGATTCACCACGGATTTTTTATGATAAATACAGTACTGTACTGTTAGTGTATTTTCTCTTCCTTATGATTTTCTTAATAACATCTTTTTTCTAGCTCACTTTACTGTAAGAATACAGTATGCAATGCATACCACAGACAAACTATATGTTAACCAACTGTTTAGGTTATCAGGAAGGCTTCCCGTCAACAGTAGGCTATTCGTAGTTAAGTTTGGGGGAAGTCAAAAGTTATACGTGTGTTTTCCACTGCGTGGAGGGAGAGAGGTCAGCACTCCTAACCCATGCCTCGTTCAAAGGTGAAATGTATTATTTCATTCGAAGTGAAGGTAAATTGGTTTGTCAAAGACACCTCATCCTAACTACCATGACATATTACTTGGATTCTCAACCGAATCAAAAGGACTTTCCACTAAAAATGTCTCTACTTAATTTACCTTTAATTATGTAATAATATTCTTCTTATCTAGAAGCACATGGCACATGTTTTTATCAGATAGTATATAGCCATTCTGAAATAATGCTTGCTCTCAAGCACACTAGTGATTAGAACAGACTCCATTCACAACAGCTGCTCTAAATGGCATTTTCCCTCATATGAAATGTGTGTGTAAGTATTACAATGGAAAAATACCAAGAAAAATTCACCCCTGAGTGTTTCCTTTCTAGTATTGTTCATACTATCAGCTACTGTTTGTTTAAAACTCTTTGAGGATTTTTCAGGCAATTAAAAACCCAAAAGTGAGTCAATATTGGGAGGAGGTAAGATGGTGGGGCAGCACGGAGACCCTGAGCTTGTCTTGTCCCTGAGACACAGATCAACACCCAACCATTTTGCACACCTAGGAAATTGGTCTGAGGATTAACACAACAATTTGCATAACTTGAGCCACAGAACTCATCAGGTACATGGTGCGGAGAGGTGAACTGGGGGAGAGAAAAGCTGCAGAGGGTAGGGAGCCATTTTTGCCGAGAGAGGACAGATAAAGGGGGTGAGTGCAGCACATCGGGATTGTGCAAGAAAAGCATTCCCCCGAAAGTAGCTGGAGAGAAAGAGAGAGAACAAGTGAATACACTCGCAGGGGACCGAACAAGAAATCTGTTCCCCAAACCATTGAAGGGGAGAAAGGAGAGGGGTTCAATACCACCAGGATTCTATAAACAGCGGAGCTCAGAGTCTGAAGTTCCAGAGCTCTGTGCCTGGCGGAGCTCTGGTGGGGATATTGGGCGAATCCCCAGGAGCAGGCAGCGGGGTCTGAGGGGTCCGTGTGCCACACGGGGAGAAGCGGCTCCCTTGCTTGGAGAGCATTTGATAGAGGCCATATGGTGTCCCCACAGGCAAAGGTCCCAGCAGACCCTGGAGAACAGCCATGTTGCTGTTACAAACATGCTAGTAGATGTGTGCTTTGTCCTAAAGACGCCAGAGTGTGGTGGTTTTTGGAAGAGAAAATCTTTGCATAGCCATGTCCTGTCTGAAGACATCAGCTTGGAAGTAGTATTTTAAGAACATTATTCAATTCTACCCATTGTGCAACCATTTGAGACCCAAATATTATCTATTTCCAGTGAGCTGTTTGAAATTAATTTTGGGGTTGTTTAGTGTTTATTTTCTTACAAAACATGTTTTCTCTTACCACAAGATGAGTGGAGCAGATACAGGGGAGGGGCACAGGTGGCAGAGAAAGGGACTTTGGTTTATTTTAGGTTCTCAGACAATCCTATCAAAGCCATCATTGTCAGTATTTCAAATCTACTTTTGGTGGGGTTGCCTGGGTGGCTCAGTCGGCTAAGCGTCTGACTCTTTGTTTTGGCTCAGGTCGTGATCTCACAGTTTGTGAGTTCAAGCCCCGCATTGGCCTCTGTGCTGATGGTACAGAGCCTGTTTGGGATTCTCTCTCTCCCACTGTCTCTGCCCCTCCCCCACTCACTCTCTGAAAATAAATAAACTTAAAAAAATTTTCTTAATTAAAAAATCTATTTTTGGTGATATTAAGTAGTACCATATTGCCCTAGCACAGGACATACTGCAAAATTCATCCAATTATGTGCAAATTCAAAGTTTTACTTCCTGCCCCACTGGACACTTGCGAATTCTCAGACATCAGCTTTCTTGTATCTGAAATAGACATCTTGGCCCCTCCATTACTTCTCAAAGAACAAGTACTATCCTAACATTAGGAGGTTGAGTATGGACTAAGTAAGAAAACGAAAACCAATACTTATTGCTGAGGGAGGAGCTCTTTCAGGTTCTCTCTCTAATGATTTTTTTTTTAAAGTTTAGGTTTATTTATGTATTTTGAGAGAAAAAGGGGGGGGGGCAGAGAGAGTGAGAAGAGAGAGAGAAGAGAGAAACCCAAGCAGTCTCCACACTGCCAGCGTGGAGCCTGTAGTGGGGCTCACTGTGGGGCTTAAACCCAGAAACCATGAGATCATCATGACCTGAGCCAAAATCAAGAGTCAGATGCTTAACCAACTGAGCAACCCAGGTGCCTCTCACTTTAATAATTTTTAGGTGGAATGTATTCCAAGTCACATTTCATTTTCCCAATACAGCTACCCAGACACAGGATAAATTTCCATTGAGACCATGAAGCATACCAGCGAGGCTTCCTTGTCTGAATCTAAACTTGGCCTCCTGCTTTCCCTTACTGTGGAAAAGTGGGAAGTTACATGGCATCACATCTGGAAGGGGCCTCTGGAGTTTTTCTGCTCTGTTCTTCACCATTTGAAATGACCACTGGTAAACCATCCCAGGAAAAGGCGCTGGACTCAGTCTGAACTTGAGACATTGGAAGCGATTGCAGGACGAGCCAAAAAAGGTACTGAGTTGGGACACCCAACTTTGGGAGGGGGCAATCTGTAACACCTGATATTTGTTAGAAGACCACCAATCCAAAACATATGGTGTGACGCTATATAGAATGCGTTCCAGCAACTCCTACATAATGGGTCTATATTGGCCTTTAAAAGAATGGAATAGAATAGAATGTATCAGAGTGATTTCATGTAGTAAAGTTAGTATTTTCTCATGAAGGTGTTTCAGGATGTATGCATCATAAAGTAAAATACATTTCTTCTATAGGTTTTTGTCAAATAATTTTTTTCAACACTAGTATAGAGAATTATGTGTGATGGCATTATAATATAGTATAAATAAGGCTAAAATAATAATAATTATTATTATTTTAGTTATATTTATTAAGTCGTTACTGCTTGTGAGGCACGCAGCACAAGTAGTATGCATATTCTAAAAACTTCACGTGAATTTTCTCATAATGCTAAGAATCCACTGGATGTACATACAGTTTTACTGCATTTTACAGATTTCAAAACCTAGAATGAAATCATTACAGGAGTAAGTTCTAGGTGTAATCTAGGCTTTGACCTTGACTAGCAGGGCCATCTATATGAACCTCCTTCCATTCTAGTGTCTCAAATTCCGTATCACAAAAGGAAATTATGATTCTTTCATTAATTTACTCACAAGATGCTGTGAGGTTTACTCTGACAATATTTGCGAAAGTGCTTTGAAAAAATATTAAATAAATTTATACTGGTATTACTAATCTTATTTCTAGAATAGCACAATTTTAAAATGAAATGAAATTTAACATGGCCATTTTGCAAATTTTCCCAGTGAAAATACTTGTTAAAAACTGGGACTTGTTACAACAATAGACTATTGTATTTCTAAGGAAAATTTTTTTTTAATTTTAAATGTTTTATTTCTTTTTGAGAGAGAGAGAGACAGCGTGAGCAGGGGAGGGTCAGAGAGAGAGGGAGACACAGAATCCGAAGACAGGCTCCAGGCTCTGAGCTAGCTGTCAGCTCAGAGCCCAACGCGGGGCTCGAACCCACGAACCATGAGATCATGACCTGAGCCCAAGTCAGACACTCAACCGACTGAGCCACCCAGGTGCCCCTAAGGAAAATCTTTAAAAGTAAGGTTATTTAAGAGAAATTCCTGCTCAAAGGTGGTCCAATGCAAACTATGATGGAATAACTCAAATTTGCATGGATTATGAGATCCCGTTCTTTATGTGATAGCCATTCTGGAAGACTTGTGACTTCATAAAGAATAGTTGGACTTTTAAGCTTTTACTATCTTAATCACAATATAGGATACTTAAACAAAAGTGATACATAAATTCCCAATACAAAATTTGATAGTAAAATCTGTGATCCTCACCATCTCATACCCATTAGGATTACTATATAAAGAACACGAGGCACCTGGGTGGCTCAGTGAGTTAAGCTCTGGACTTCAGCTCAGGTCATGATCTCATGTGAGTTGGAGCCCCACAACCCCTGCTTAGCACTCTCTCTCTCTCCCTTTCTCTACTCCTACCCCACTTGCACATACATGTGCGTGCTCCCTCTCGCTCTCTCAAAATAAAAAAATAAACTTTAACAAACAAACAAAACAACAAAAAGCCACCATCACCAAACAAACCCAGAAAATAACAAACATTGATGAGAAGCACACTGATGTGGAAAAATTGACACACTTGTGCACTGCTGGTGGGCATGCGGTGCAGCTGTTACAGAAAACAGTATGGCGGTGCCTTAAAAATTACACATAGAATTATGATATGGTCCATCAGTTAATTCTCCTTCCGGGCATATGTCCAAAAGAATTGAAAAAGAATGAAAGCAAGGACTGAAAAAGGTATTTGTACACTCATGTTCATAGCAACATAATTCACAATGGCCAAGGGGTAGAAACAACCCAAATGTGCATTGACAGGTGAATGGATAAGCACAATGTGGTATATCCATACGATGGAATATTATTCTGCTTTGAAAAGGAAAGCGATTCTGACATATTCCACACACATGTCCTCCACATGTCCTGGAGGACATGATGCTAAGTGAAATAAGCCAGTCACAGAAGGACAAAGATTCTACAATTCCACTTATAAGAGGTCCCTAGAACAGTCAGATTCACAGAGACAGAAAGTAGAATGGTGGTTGCAGGGGCTGAGGGGAGTGAGGGAGTGGGGAGTTAGTTTTTAATGAGTACAGAGTTTCTGTTTGGGGTGAGGAGTTTTGAAAATGGATGGCGCCGATCACTGCACAATGCTGTCAGTGTACTTAAGACCACTGAATTCTACACGTCAGAATGGTTAAGATGGTAAATGCTATGTGAAATTTGTCACCATTAAAAACCAAACCAAACCAAACCTGTGTCCCTAAAACTTCAATTCTGATTTCTTAGTTTCCAGTAAAATTTTCCCTCTTTGTGCAAATTAGTATGAGCAAAGTATTCCCTTTATCAAAGCTTCAGAGAGTCCCCAGTGGCTCAAGACACTTAGGATACAGAAGGGTCTTCCAGAACCAACCAAAATGGAAAAAAATGAGCTCTGGGGCTGTCTCCAGCACACTGCAACGTGTGATTATCAAGCTTTGTTGTTAGTTTTTTAAACACCAATTCCCTCTATTTTTCTCTGGCTGCTTGACCACTTCAAGAAAAACAAAGCTAGATCCGCAGGTTGAGACTGTCTCTATTTTTTCCCTACTCAAAATGTTGTTGTGGAAAGGGAAAACTACTAAGCACGGAAGAGCATTCGAAATGAAAAGTCTTTGAAAAGTGTGGTGCTTACAGAACAGCACGAGCAAGGCTTTCCTCTAACCCTAAGTGGAATTTTAAAACAAAAGGGGGCATATCCATCATGCCTTCCTATATAAAGAGAGCTGGTGTAATAAATAATACAACTAATAAGTAATACACACTCATTCAAACATTCTCTCAAATGGTCTACTTCTTGCTCTTATATTGGTGGGCACACTCTTACAATTATGACTATCTACCGTGTCCATGACCATTCATACCTTTAATAATTTGATGACTCAAAATTTCTTTGATAAACGATGGATTGGTAAAAACACAAAACACTAAACAAGAATAAAAAGGAAGTCTGATCTAGCTTTCCTTTTGTCCTTGTTTGTTTTTCCAAAACCTGACACATTCTCATTCATTTCAAGCATTGTAAGAATTCACAAGAATGTTAAGAACATAATTAATTAAAAATATGTAAATGCATTAAGTAAATAAATCCCTTGGCATGCTTTGGGGGGGTGATAGAGAGTGGGGAGATGTTGCCAAACTGAACAAATCCTGACAATTTCAGGATTTTCAGAATAATTAAAATTTCTTCTATAGGGCATTAGTAGCTAAACCCTGTTAACCTTTTTAAAATAGTCTAATCTTGAGATGCCTGGGTGGCTCAGTCTGTTAAATGTCCAACTTTGGCTCAGTTCATGATCTCGCAGTTCGTGAGTTTGAGCCTCACATCAGGCTCTCTGCTATCAGTGCAAAGCCCATTTCAGATTCTCTGTCCCCCTGTCCTCTCTCTCTCTCAAAAATAAATAAACATTTTTTTAAATTCAAATCTTGTAGGTTTTTAATTTAGTAAATTGCCCTCAGTGATCTTCATTACCTCTTTGTTACCGTTGTTTATACTGAACAGCTAGATAGAGTAGGGAAGTAAAAATCAGAATAAAATTGCTTTATGGCAGAGTCTCAGGCATGGACGATACCTACATCATGAAGTGCTGTAAGACCTTTTAGTAGACATTTACCAAAACCCCTCAGGTGAGCTATCGTTTGATAAGCTGGAAGACCTTAAGATAGGTGAGCAATGATTCATTTTCTCCTGACTGTCCATTCAGACCTCGAGAAGGGTTTGGCCGATCTAGGGAGAGATGATATATAATCCAGGGAAAGGGTGGAAAGCTGTGCATACAAACACACAATAACAAGTTTAGGAAAAACTAGTACAACAGAAAATCGGAATAAAAGAAGCAAGGGGTGAATTTTTTAAAGTTTATTTATTTATTTTGAGAGAGACCGACAGTGTGTGTGGGGAAGGGGCAGAGAGAGAGAATCCCAAGCAAACTCTTCACTGCCTGTGCAGAGCTCCACACAGGGCTTGACCACGAGATCATGACCTAAGCCAAAACCAAGAGTCAGACACTTAACCAACCGAGCCACTCAGGCACCTCGGTGTGAAATAATATTATTTACAAAACAGGGCAAAGGCAAAGCGACACTGGCATTGAGTCAGGAGAGTGGCCGGGAGAGAGGGAAGGAAGGAGGCTCTCTGAAATTCCCCACGAAACATTTGGTGACTTGGCCCATACCTACCACCCTTTACAAATGAAATCGTTTCGATTTTAAGAAGCATTTCTCAATTTCCACTATCCTGGAATAACAAGGCTAAACGGAAATGATACTCTGGGTTAGCTTCAGTGAACGGGTCCAGCCTCGTGGGAGCAATGTTCACAGGCAAAGTACTTATCTGGTGCGCTTATTTCCCATCTTCCACCCAGCTGCCTTTGAACCTGTCCCCTTCTGTATCTCTATCCCCATGACTCTGTAAAACCACCTCCAGGCTGACGTCATCATGTTCTCCTGGCACAGTGATGGCCTCTGGATGGCCATGTGACCTAATCGGGCCAATGGACATGAGACTTGCTAACGTCCCAGGGAGAGAGATGCTTCCTTTTTCCTGTTGGACTTGGAAATAAAGTCAGTGTCAGGGCTGGAACTTCTGAACTATCTCCTACTCCCACGTGCCAAGTGAAGCCCAAAGTGGAAGGCAGAGCCACGGTATGAACATAACAGAGATCTGATTATATATGATCGGTGCTCTGAGTCTAGCCACGTCCAAAGGTAGTGCTGCTTCCGAAATGTTCAGTTTGTGTGATCCAGTACGTTCCCCCTTTTACTTAACCCAGCTTGAGCGTGTTTTATCCTGGCACCTGCAAGTAGACTTCCGTGCTGTATCTGATGAAATGGGATGAGTGGAGACCAAACCACCCAGACCAAACAGACACCCAGGGGTGTTCTATGCTCATGTTTGTAACTTAGGTCAAGTGTTCAAATGTGATGCCCTTAAAATCATTCTCTTCAGAAGAAATATGCTCAGAAATCTCTGCTCTAATAGCCCCTTAACTGCAGCGGGGCCTCAAAAGTGAGTCTAGATATTTAAAGGACAGTAGACAATAAGATTCATTGCTAAAGAGAGTCCTCAGTTTTGGCGTAGAATGTTCTGCCATATACCATGTGGATAACTTGAGAGGATTTTATAATCCATTTTTAAATAAGTTTTTTAAATAAAGAACTTTTGGGGCACGTGGGTGGCTCAGTTGTTCAGTGTCCGACTCAGCTCAGTGAGTTCCTGAGTTTGAGCCCCGCAGTCAGGCTCTGCGCTGACAGTGCAAAGCCTGCTTGGGATTCTCTCTCTCCCTCTATCTGCCCCTCCTCCCACTCAAAATAAATAAATTTTAGAAACCTTTAGAGTAAAGAACTTTGCAAATTCTTGGGAGTAACTTTTGCCACGGTAGCAATGAACTCTGGGTCTGCTTCAGGGATGAATTTCAGTAGAACACTCAGGCTTCAGTTTTAAATGATGTTTCATTAAAGAAATACATTTAATTAAATCACATTGAATGAAAAGGACCGCGTATAAGACACAGCCTCGAGGAGCCTGATAATTTGTTGATTCTTCTTTAGTTTTCGGAGACTGAATAAAATTATGAAATCTAACAGTTCACTCGTGATTGCGGTAGTCGTTTTGCAAATGAGTGGTAAAATATTTCATTTCTTTTTCACTTGAAAGGAATGAATGTAGTGAGTTTTTGTCCCTCAGAGTAGTAACATTATTCATTTTGAAACATGAAAAGATCGGGGTGCCTGGGTGGCTCAGTCAGTTAAGCGGCCGGCCTTGGCTCAGGTCATGAATTTGCGGTGAGTTCGAGCCCCGCGTCGGGCTCTGTGCTGACAGCTCAGAGCCTGGAGCCTGCTTCCCATTCTGTGTCTCCCTCTCTCTCTGCCCTTCCCCTGCTCACGCTGTCTCGCTCTCTCTCAAAAATAAATAAAAAAAACATTAGAAAATAAAAAAGAGACATGAAAAGATCTTGATTGTCCTTGAAGCTTGGCTGACCACCCCTATGCTACACACACCCCACCCCCGGGTGACACGCCGGCCCTGCTCCTCCCAGACTTACCTCCCGTGACCCCCTCTCTCAGATCATGGCTCCATTAGCCAGGCCCTCTTTCCATATTTGGTTTCTATCTCTCAGGTCTGTGATGGTTCCTCTTTCTCAACCTGGCAGGACCTGGGAATGCCAACATATTTGGTCAAGTATTTCCTGGGTGTGCTGTGAAGCTGTTTTTATATGTGATCCCTCGGAATCAGTAACCTGCATAAAGCAGACTCCCTGCTGATGTGAGTGGGCCCCATCCAAGCCCTGGAGGCCTGAATGGAGCAAAAAGTCTCATCCTCCAGCCAAGTCACAGGGAACTCCACCTGCCTGCCTGCTCTTGCGCCTTCGGCTGGAACAGAGTGTTTTTCCTGCCTTTGGATTTAAACAGAGACATGGCTCGTCCTAGGTCTTCGCCAGCCTGCTTGGCCTGGAAGCTTGTAACATCAGCTCTGCTGGGTCTCAGGCCCTTTGCCGCCGACCTGCAACGGCCAGTGTGCCAGCTGCGAATTTCGGGACTTGTCTATAATCGTGACTGCAAATCCCCTGTAATAAATTTCTTTCTCTGTTTTTCCCTTTGTATCTGAATCTATACTTACATCTATATATCATATTGGTTCTGTGTCTTTGAAGAACCATTATACAGGGGCCTTCTTTATCTTAAGGGGGAAAAAGAAAAGAAAAATGTTTGAGTGAAACCTGCTGCCTCTTAGAGAAGTAAAATAAATTTGTCACTTTATTGGACCATGATGGTACCTCCAGCAATCATTATTTGCTTTTTTTACCCTGTGTCTCAGGTGTCACTGGTCTGTGGCCACTCTCGCACTTCTTTATTTTTTAAAATTTTTAATGTTCATTCATTTATTTATTTATTTATTTTTAATGTTTACTTATTTTTGAGACAGAGACAGAGCGTGAGCAGGGGAGGGGCAGAGAGAGAGGGAGACACAGAATCTGAAACAGGCTCCAGGCTCTGAGCCGTCAGCACAGAGCCCGACATGGGGCTCAAACTCATGGACCATGAGATCATGACCTGAGCCACAGTCTGACACTTAACCGACTGAACCACCCAGAGCCTCTTAACTGTTTTTTTTTAATTTTCTTTGAACCTTCTAATAATTCATCACCCATGAATTATAAATAAGTTTGCAATTTAGTTGCCAAGTTTTGGGAATTTCCTGTCATCTTTCTGTGTAAAAATAGATCAATAAATCAATTGATGTATTTGATCACCAATATCTAATTTGATTCCATTGTGGTCAAGCAATACAGTCTGTAAAATTTCAAACTCTTTTAAATTTTTTGAAGTTTGTCTTATGGCCCAGGATACGATTGATATATACTGGTACACGTGTCATGGGCACTTAAAAAGAATGTGTATTCTGTTGTCATTGATTGGAATGTTCTATAAATGCCAAGTAACTCTTGTTTGCTGATGGTTTTGTTGAGTTCTGCTACATCATGGCTGATTTACTGTTTAGTCTTTCTATCAGTTGTAGAGAGAAGGGCATTGAAGTGTGTAATTATGATTGTAAATGTACCTATTTCTCCTTTTGTTTCTTTTTTCTAAAAATTTTTTAATGTTTATTTTTGAAAGAGAGAGACAGAGCATGAATGGGGGAGGGACAGAAAGAGAGGGAGACAGAATTTGGAGCAGGATCTAGGCTCTCAGCTGTCAGCACAGAGCCCAATGCGGGGTTCGAACTCACGGACTGGACCACAAGATCATGACCATAGCTGAAGTCGGACGCTTAACCGACTGAGCCACCCAGGCGCCCCTCCTTTTGTTTCTATCAGCATTAGCTTCATATATTTTATAGTTCTGTTATTTGGTGCATATACATTTAAGGCTGCTATGTTTTCTTCATGCATTGATCCTTCTATCATTATAAAATGTCCCTCTCTGTCTCTGGCAAATTTCTTTGCTTGGAATATTTATGTAGCCACTACATATTTATGTAGCTTGATATTTATGTAGCCATTCCTGCTTTCTTTTGATTTATGTTTGCATCCTTTTGCTTTCAACCTGCCCATATTGCTGTATCTGAAGTGAGTTTCTTCACTTCAGCACACAGTTGGTCACGGTTTTCCATCCACATTGCCAATCTGTCTTTGAATGTTGTATGTTGATGTGTACAGTTCTGTGCGTTAAGTGCATTCACATTATTGTGCAACCATCATCCCCATCCATCCCCAGAAATTCTTCATCTTTCCCAACTGAAAGTCTCTATCCATTAAAGACTAACTCCCCCTTTCCCCTCTCCTTCTAGCCCCTGGAAACCATTATTCTACTCTCTATCTGTATGAATTCGATTACTCTAGATACCTCTTATAAGTGGAATCATACAGTATTTTTCTTTTCATGATTGGCTCATTTCACTTCGTGTAATGTCCTCAAGGTTCGTCCATGTTGTAGCCCGGGTCAGAATTTCCTTCCTTCGTAGGGCTAATATCCCATTGTATGCGTGGACCCCATGTTGTTTATCCATTCATCCATCCGTGGATACTCGGGTTGCTTCAACCTCTTGTGGCTGCTGTGAATAATGCTTGGGTGTATGAGTATTTGCTCAAGCCCCTGACTTCGATAATTTGGGGTATGTACCCAGAAGTAAAATTGGATCATAAAAGAATTCTATGTTTAATTTTTTGAGGAGCTGCCATACCATTGGCACAGTGGCTGCACCATTTTACATTCCCACCAGCAAAGCCAAAGGTTCCAGTTTTTTCCTCATGCTTCACCAACACTATTATTGTCTATTTTTTTTATAATAATTATCTTTGCATGCTGTTATTTTTTTAAGTTTGTTTATTTTGAGAGAAAGAGATAGCATGAGTGGGGGAGGGGCAGAGAGAGAGAGAGAGAGAGAGAGAGAGAGAATCCTAAGCAGGCTCTGCACCACCAGCAAAAATTCTGATGTGGGCTTGAACTCATGAACCATGAGATCATGACCTGAGCCGAAATCAAGAGTCGAACGTTTAACCAACTGAGCCACCTGGGGAAACCTGGTACTCTGTCTTTTATATCTCTAGTTTTCTTTTTCCTGCCTTCTCGTGTGTTACTCAAATATTCTTTATAATTCCATTTTTTAATGTATCTATGGTGTTTTGAGTGTATCTCTTTGCATAGCTTTTTAAGTTTTTCCTCCAGATACTACATTGCATAATGTATCACAGTCTACTGGCTGGCATGGTCATCTTACCAATTTCATCATGATGTAGAAATCTCACCACCTTTTATACCTTGTGCCCCTAGATATACTTGTTTTAAACATTGCCTCTGCATTCATTTAGAATCACATCAGATAGTGTTATAATTTTTCCTTACACCATCAAACAGAATCGGGAAAATTAAAGAAGAGAAGGAAGGTGCACTGTACTTACCTATATTTTGGCTTACCATGTTCTTTCTTCCTTGTTGATGTGCCTGATGTGGGGCACAGTATTCTGTGTCATGCTGGGCTGGTTATTGTTTAAAATGCTCTGGCTGGCTGGCCTCCTTCTTTCCTCCTTTTATCATTTCCTTTCTACTTAGAGAAGCTCCTTAAGCTACTCTCCCAGGGGAAGTCACCTGGGCACATTCTCTGAGTACTCCTTCATTTGAGGATGTCTTGATCTTCCCTTCCTTACTAAAAGGATGTTTTCACTGGATATAGGATTTTGGCACTTGCCAAAGACTGGATCACTTCCTCCTAACCTCCAGGTATTTGGTGAGAAATTGGCTGCTTTTGAATTGTTTTCCTCTTTAGGGAAGGTGTGGTTTTTCTCTGAGCACTTTTAAGATGTTGTATCTTTGTTCTCGAAGTTTCATTATGATGTGTCTGGACTCGCACGTCTCTGGGTTTATCCTGTTGGTGTTTGTTCAGCTTCTTGTAGCTGGAGGCTCACGTCTATTGCAAAATTTGGGAAGTTTGCAGCCATTATTTGAGTACTTCTTCAGCCTCCCCCTCTTTCTCATCTTCCACATGCCAATGACATGAGTGTCAGATTTTTTTGTTACCAAAGCCATCCATGGAATTTCATTGCCCACTAATAGTTTGCAGCAGAAATGTCCTCATGTTTGATATTATATCAAAACTCAAATTTTGGCCGAGAACCAAGGTAACATAGTATTTCCTTGTCTCCTTTCACAGTATTTCCTTTCTTTAATTCCTGAATTATACTACTTTCTTTCACTGTTAGCAAAAGACTGTCAGAGCCCAAATACAGATTCCTGGACCATCTGGGCTCACTCAACCAGCACCAGTGAGCGTCTCTTGTTGGCCAGGTCCCCACTGGCTCCTGGGGGAAACAAGAATGGCCCTTGTTTGTCAATGTGGAGCGCCACCTTGCCAGATCACCTGAAAAACCTTTTATTAGATCATTTTAAATTGCCTGAAATCTGCTATCGGCATTTTCCCCAGGTATATAAGGCATTAGTAGTAAGTCAAGATCCTCTTATTTGGGAAGCACTGGGCTTTTGAAACCAAAAAAGAAAAACAAAAAACAAATGTAGTAAATGGCCATGGTCCAACCTAAGTTTCAGGGTCTTAGAAGCGAAACCCACCAGAGTGAGACAGACCTAACCAATTTCATTTCTCAGTCTGGATTAATTAATTCCCTTATCCCAAAGAAACTGTTCAAGTTCAGGCCATGCCACGTAAAAGAAAGATCAGAATTCACTTGCTAAAATCATGTGCTACAGTAAAATCCGCTCGGTGGTTCAACACAGCTTTTATATGTATAATTGCCTTTTGAAACCAGACCACATGACTCCACTGTTTTTTAATTTACATTCAACAAATCAAAATTCATAAGGTGGATAAACATCAAGTGGGTGGCTCTTTGCCTTCACAAAAAAACATTAAGCCTCAGAGTTATTTACATTTTTTAAAATGTTTTATTTTATATTTGAGAGAGAGAGAGAAAGGTGGGGGTGGGGGGGGAGAGAGAGAGAGAGAGAGAGAGAGAGAGAGAGAGAGAGAGAGACAGGGCATGAGTTGGGGAAGGGCAGAGAGAGAGGAAGAGAGAATCTGAACCAGGCTCCAGGCTCTGAGCTGTCAGCACAGAGCCTGATGCAGGGCTCGAACTCATGAATAGTGAGATTGTGACCTGAGTCAAAGTCAGACGTTTAACCAACTGAGCCACCCAGGTGCCCCTAGCCTCAGAGTTATTTAAAATAGTGAAATACAGGGTTTTTTTTGGGGGGGGGGTCACCTTGAAGATGTCAACCACTTGAGAGGAAAGCACAAGGCATTGCACTCACAGGTGCTGGCAGTTAGAGAAGTTACTGCCACGGGAGAACTACCCAACATGAGACAGAATAGGTCTGAAATGCTAATACAATGAACTGCTAATACACAGGTACAATGAAGTGCTCATAGTGATAAAGTAATACAATGTTCCTAAAACATAATCTTACCCTGTATCCCTTTGGTTTAAAGCCTCTCAGTGGCTCCCTTCAGGTATGGAATTTGGCAGCGCTCCTTCATTACCAGTGGCACCGGCTATTTTGAGCCTTGCCTCCTGCTGGTGTCTCACTCCTCAACTTTGGGACTGTGGCTCCCTTGACACGTAATGTGGTTTCACTGTTGTTGCCACCATGCAGGCTCTTACCTCTGCCTGGACTCCTTTCCTACCTTTCCTCCATCTCCTGCCTCCGTCTCCCCCCTCTCCTACTGCACAAATACACCTTGCCCTTCTGATGAACTCCTACGCATCCCTCAAGACCCAGTATAACGATTCACTTCTCTGCGAATGTTTAACTCTCTTCCCACATCTGATCCATCATTGTAGCTGGGACTGAGAGGCTGTCTCTTAGCATACACTCAGTAAGTATGTGTTGGACAAATGTAAAAAGACACACAACCCGATTAACTAGGGTGATTGTACAAACTGTCATGCTCCTGAATTTAGAATTCTCATTTCCGGTTATTTTAATATGAATTATAATTTAGAACCTTCGATCAAAAGTAATGAAATAAATAGGATGCATGGGTGGCTCAGTCAGTTAACCATCCAACTCTTGATTTAGGCTCAGGTCATGATCTTGCAGTTTGTGAGATCGAGTCCCTCATCGGGCTCTATGCTGACCATGCAGAGCCTGCTTGGGATTCCTTCTCTCCCTCTCTCTCTGCCTCTCTCTCTGTGTCTCTCTCTCAAAATAAACCTTAAAGAAAGGCAATGAAACAAATATAACTTAATGTTATGTTTTCAGTACTTATTTGAATTTTCCACACCAAACCCCTTTAAATGTTTTCTTTTGTTGATTGGGGAAGTCAGGATACTAAGACTACTGTGATTTACTGAAATACTCTGAACCTGTGCTTTTCTCACAACTGACTAAGACATTCTTTTTTTTTTTTTTTTTAACATTAATTGCTTACATCTAGACCTGTCTGAGCTTGGAAAGTTTCCAGGCGTATCAACCATCTGGCTGGACTGTGTCCATTTCCAGACTCTTGCAAAGATTGAAGAGAATATACAGTGTGATCACTTTCCAACGGTTTCACATTGAGCTGAATCAAGAAGGATGATGGTCTTCTCTTGACCTTTCTGCCTGTGGGTAATTCATAATACACTTTGCTAGTGATGACCCAACGTTATTTGGAATCCTATATCTCAAAGAAGTAGGCTTGAGCAATGAGTGTATCAGTGTTCTCGCACCAAAAAAGACAAAGACTATTGATACCTTAAAAAAAATCCATGTATAACAGAAAAAGAGGGAGAAAATGCAGATACACAGGAAGGGACCCTATATGTATTATTACTTACCTAAATTTACATTTAAAGGGTAGCCAGGTCAACAGCAGAATCCTGTACGTAAAAAAGCAAAGCTATCACTTCGGATTTGTAATACTTAAAAGCATCTTGGTTAACTCACATTTTAACCAGATGGGGGGTAAATGTGCCTCTATTATAGATGCCTTTGATATTTCCAGAGCACTTTTATGTTATAAACGGTGCCCATTCATTGTTTTAGTCGGCTGAGCTAAGCAAGTGATGAGGTAAAAAATTTGTTCATTCTGGGGCACCTAGCTGGCTCAGTTGGTTGGGTGTCTGATTTTGGCTCAGGTCATGGTCTTGTGATTCATGAGTTCAAGCCCCGGGTTAGCTCTGTGCTGACAGCTCAGAGCCTGGAGCCTGCTTTGGATTCTCTCTCTCTCTCACTCTCTCTCTCTCTCTCTCTCTCAAAAATAAACATTAAAAAAAAAGAAATTTGTTCACTCTGTTATCTACACAACTAGCATAGTATAGTGTTTGGCATATGATAAGTATTTAATAACCATTTGTGGAATCACTTGGTATTTATAAATTGACATAATTTTGTCTCTCTCATTTACTGTTGTATCTCTAGCACCTCAAACAACATCAACAACGTTGCACGCTCTTAGGAATTACTCCCCCGGTAAACAACTATATTAGAGATGGGCCTCTCCACCCTTCTCCTTGGAAGTGAGGACACAATGCTATGTCTCAGTGTAGCTGGTATTCATTACCTACTCACGATGTGTGCCTTTTTATTCTGGTCAGCTTTGAAAAACACTGAGGTGTCCAGGTAGAGAAAAAATACCCCCCCCCCTTATTAGCAAACCACAGACCCTCAGAAGAAATATGGCCACCATCAAGCAAATAGGACAATTTTCACCTGATAGAAATGTGCGTATCAGAGCTTTGAAATGCTTATTGATTTGTGATGCTTATGACAATAGAATGGTAGAGACCCTGAGACACCACCCATGCGTCCCTCAAATTAGACAGATGAGAAAATGGAGCCTCAAAGGTCTAAGCAATTGGCCATGGGTCCAAAGGTATGTTGTTAGTAGCTGGGCAGGGGGTGAAATTCACACCCCCCTCCCATCCCCTTCTCTGGACCCTTTTCCATTTTGGCAGATTGTCCTAATAATACCTTGGATCAATCAGAAGAAAAATATTAGGGGTGCCTGGTGGCTCAGTTGGTTAAGTGTCTGACTTCAGCTCAGGTCATGATCTCGCAGTTTGTGAGTTTGATCCCTGTGTCGGGCTCTGTGCTGATAGCTCAGAGCCTGGAGCCTGCTTCGGATTCTGTGTCTCCCCCTCTCTCTTCCCCTCCCCTGCTCATGCTCTGTCTGTCTCTGTTTTGTAATAATAAATAAATGTTAAAAAAATTTTTTTAAAGAAAAATATTAGAACTTCCAACTTATCATCTGTAAATGATTCTCATCTAGAGATGTTCTTCCCCAGAAAACCCATTATTTCTAAATTCTAAAAAAAAAAGTTATTTGGTGAGGAAAGTGGAAGAAAAAGATAGCTGTATGATCAACATATAGTGAATTTTATAATTCCTCATGTGTTTATAGACTTCAGTATTTACAGTTAGAGATACTGAAGCCCTAACTCCAGAAGGTTCTGACACACTGGGTGTCTGCTGGGACCTTAGAATCATTACTTTTTTTTGAGGATCCACAAGAGTGTCAGAGGTACAAGAAATGTATGAGAACACAGAGCCTCATCTATGGGTAGGAAGGGAAATGGTCCTCAAAGGATCAGATGCCTCTGGTAGTGAAGAGCTACCCCAAAGGCAGAGAAGGCAGCATGGCCAAAATTATGCCTTTTGGAGGCAGAGCAGAGTGATTAAGCAGTGTGGTTTCCGGAAGGAAAGACTGAAGTCTCAATTCTACCTCTACCACTTCCTCATTTATCTTGGGCAACATTTAAAATTCTCAAAAGCTTTCATTTCCCAACTTATAAATGTATATGAGGTATTTATCACAGTCCCTAGCACTTAGGGAGGATACATTATTGAAAACTCTTAGTTGTAAAATATTCCATATGCATAGAAATTTCTAGGGAAAGATCAACCTAGTGAAACCAAGCTCCATGCAGCACCTAACGGTCAGAGCCATGCCTGATTGAATGCAGAGGAAGGGGTCTTGGACACGCTGACTTCCTATCAGCACAGAGCCCCGAGCACAGAGCAGGAGACCGAAGGACAACGACCAATGCCACGCTTTTCTTCTTCCACAGAACTCTGCCTTTCATCTCTGTCGCCTGGAGGACAAATCCAGGTGGGTCTCTTTATTGCCCGGGTAGAGCTTAATGTGTACAAACACCTGATCTTCCAGAAGCCCTCCTTCACCCCACCAGGATCAGAAGCTCTCACTCCCTTGTGGAATTCTGGCATTTTTGTGTCTGCATTTTCCATGCGCCCTCCTGGCTGGGAAGCAGGGCTGTCTTTAAAGCTTGGTTCATTTTACTCTAGTTGACATTTCTTTTTTGAAATGGGTTGTTTTCCATCCACGGCATGCCAAGCCTGAGCGGGAAGTGCACCTCTCCCTAGGGAGGCAGAAGCTTTTTCCAACTGCTCACATGCCCCCCAAAACATCACAGAGCCCAGGCTTTCCCTCCTGAGCCAATCTGACAGGGGAGTGAAAAGGGAAGTAACTTGTTGTCCTATTTCTTAGAACTCTAAACAATAGAAAGATTACTTGAAAGCTGAATATTCTTGTAAAAGGCATAGATGAGTCCTACTGAAATCTGGAGAAGTATTCCGTGAATCCCAAGAATGCCTGGGTTCAACAGAGGCAAAAGGAAACAAATAGCTAACTTCGTAAGGGTGGGTTCACAGGCGACAGTCTTGGGACTGGCTCTGGGCACAATGCAGGGTGTGTGTTTGTTTTAGCTGTGTTTTTTCTTTCTGATATTCTTTCTTTGTCTCAGGGAGCCTGTGAACCCACCTTGAGCAAATCTCTTTATTCCTAGAGAAAAACAGCTCAAAAGTGAGCAGTTCAAATTCAGTCTTTTGATTGAAAACTAAATCAAGCTTAGCTTTATCCTTTTGCAGGGCGATTTGGGTTTTAAAAGGTGATTATTAGAGAGAACCTGCTTAATTCAAAGGAAGGCACGCAGGGGGCATTTCTGGCCACAGTGAGGGCCATTTGGGGTGGCCCCTCCAGGAACCCCCTTATTCCCCCCTCCCCAACCCCGCAGCTTCCTAGTCTCAGAGGTAAGGGCTGCGGACAAAGGCAACTCCAATCCTCCTCTTTCCTTGCTCTTTCTTTGTAAAGTAATGAAACCTTTCTCACCTCTCTGTTCCCTCCTTTTTCACCTCTCTGTTCCCTCCGTAGACAGGGCAGGTAAGAGGAACCTAGTTTTCCCAAGTGCAAAACCTGGGCGCCGCCCATAGGTGTCGCTGTTGGACTCAGTTTATCTTGTTTCTTCACAAGCAAGGTGTCCTGTGCTTCCTTATCTCAAGGTTTCCCTGGAAGGAACTGAGCCTTTCGACCCCAGAGGCTAAGGAAGAAGCCTTCTTCTCTCTCAGAGTTCTGCACAACGTTTCTTGGGGAAGACTTTTCACAGGAGGCTGGGGTGAGCTGGCAATGGAGGCGGGAATGAGATTCCTTTCCTGATGCCTCCTTTCCTTAAAATGAGCTTGGCTCTCGCCTAACTGCATTCTGCCAAGCCTCCGCTCCTTGCCTTTGCCCTGAATAACTCTTAATTGTCCTTTAGCCTGGTGCTCAAAGTGCACCCCACAGAGCAGCTGCTGGGCTAGGACAGCCTGTTACGGCTTTGGGACAAGATAGGGAGCTTGAGTCAGAAAGTAAATTGGCTGACTCACTGAGCACACAGTTCTTGCTCTTTCTTAGCAAGGCTTCCCTGCTGAAGGGAGCTGGCTGTTGCTTTATCTTCTGACACGAGCTCCTTTTTTGGTCACGGACTGGCTCTTGAATAGATCTGCCTTAGTATGGGATTGATAAGCTCCCCCTCTGGACAGCTTCCGGTGCCCCCCGGAATCCCCCTCCTCTCCCACCCCCCACCTGCCAGGGTCAGAACACCCTGTGGGTTCTCTGGTAATTGTCTGTCTTCCCCAACTAGTTTCTAAGCATCTTTAAATACCTGGGCCTTGACACATAATGGGGGCTTAGAAAATATGTGTTGAAGGAGCCAATGGATGATATTTTGATATTTTCAATACTGATCATTCCTTTTGTGTAGTTATCCCCTTGGGTGAGAATTTTTAATTACCGTTTGATGCAGTTTGGGATATCATACTTCCTTTATCCCTCTTATTTCAAGCCTTCACTAGGATTTCTAGAGATAGAAGAAATAGATTTCGTCCTTCAAATAAACTACCCTTTTCACAAATATCACACACAGGAACTGGAAGGAAGTTCAATCGTGTTCGCTCGAATGTGAACCACCCATTTATTACCATCATCCCAAATCGTAAATACGGTAGATTGTGGCGTTCAAGATGTTCAGATCTCACATCCAAGTTCTTCTCCGTCTCTCTGCCTGTTTCCACTCTGGAATCTTCTGGCCGTCTTTACCTATGACTTCTCCCCACGCAGCGACCCCTTGCCAGGTGCTGTGGGAGGACAGAGGGTGCCCAGAGGTCTTTTCCCCTCCTAGTGCATCCAGGAATGCCCCTTCTTTCTCACTGAAGCCCAGATTCCTTAAACAAATATCTAAAGTTTGGTGGGGGGGGGGGGGCTGAGGCACAGAGGTGTAGCTACAGTTTGCCAGAAGCTACCATTCAGGTCGTGTGTTTGTTTTTCCTCATGCTTTGCATCTTTTCTCGTAATAAAACTTGCCTCTCTGCTAAATGATAGGTCACCTAGAGCCCCAAGTTTGAGAACGGTAACGTGCCCGCTACCCACCGAGGCAAAGCAGTATCCTTCCACCAAAAATAAAATGTATGAGAGAAATGGAAAACTCCCTGGGGAGCGGGGGGAAGATGGGTATAAGGAAGAGGTGGTTAAATCAGTCACCGGAGCCCCAGCCTTTTGGCACAAATCTGATCGCTCATTTCTTTCTCCATGTCCTGTATATTTCTCCCACATTTAGGGCCTGTGTGTGTGAGAGTGTGTGTGTGTGTGTGTGTGTGTGTGTGTGAATGTTTCAAGTAAACATTCCAGGAACAACTAGAATTTTTTTTTTATGTTAAGCCTGCCTATCCCTAACCCTGAGGGACACCCACACGTTGAGATCGAATTAACTACAAGAATCCTTGAGTTGGGTACTTCGTGAGACAGGTGCTGGCTGGCTGATGTCTGACTCCACATGACACAACAGATTCAATGAACTTAATTTTCTATCTCCCATTCCTGGGAGGAAACTAGCTTTCCTTTGGAATCAGCCTTCCAGCCAGAAAGATCCCCTATTAAAAACAAAAATATCACTTGGTTGTCAGCAGCCTTTGAATGGTTGGTAGAGGAGGTTTTCATTAGCAATAATTATACAAATCTGACATTTGCAAAGTGTTTTTAAAATGTAGCAAGCACTTTCATTTTCCTCATCTCTCTTGATCCTTTCAAAACAACCCACATTTTCGTCAGTTTCAAGAACAAGGACTTTGAGACTCAGAGATTCCAGATATTTCACCCCCAAATCACACAGACGGTGAGGGGCAAATCGGGACTCCATGTCACATATTTGGACCCCATATTCTGGCATCTTCCCCCTTGTTTTTGCCCTCCCAAAGCTCCTGTGAGCCAAAGAAGGAAGGAATGTAATATTCATGACAGATAATCACCACCTGTTTCTCTTGTCCCCCAGTCAGTCAGGATGGGCACAGAGAAAGTGACTTCCTCCATCTGCAAGGGCAGAGTCCCCGTGACCTCTGACATGCCTGCTTCTTCCACTGCCTAATCAGCTCTCCGGATGCAGGTCTGAACACCTGCACTGAGGAAGGTCAAGTCCACAGTGGCACCAGCTAAGGAGCCTTCCTTCTCCTCCAACATCAAAGGTAATGCAATGTGACAGTTTCTTCCAACTGTCATTTGCCTCTAGGCTACAAGATGAGTTCAACAGTTGGGCTAAGGATGGAGGTCATGGAGATTTAATCACACTGAAAGAAACCTGAACTTCCTTTATAAATGATATCCCTTTGTTATAACTGCCCACAGAGCTTGGCATTAGCAACCGAAATCTTCTTCGAATTAAGTGAATAGATCTTGAGATGTCCACTAACCTTGTCGGTTGAAGGTAATTATTTCCCTGGGGCTGTAAAGCAAGCTGAAAAATATTACGTTTTTACATGAAAAAAACCTGGCTGAAAAAGTCTACTGAAAATTTGACCTCCTCTCACAGAAGCTGCTTGTAAAGGTTTCAGTAAAGAGGAAACTTAATTATAATTAGCATCTGATGATTGCTTATCATTGGACTCCCCCAAGCTCTGCTCTTCTCTGTGTCTGAACGTCTAAACTCTGAGTGTTCAATATGTATTTACTGAAAACGGATCAGGATAAAGTCTTTTGTCTCCCTTTGTGTTTAAATTACTCATACCCCAACCCTGGGAAGATTTCAAAATTAGTTTTAGGCAGAGGCTAGACCCTCTGACCCCCAAAAGCACAGTAGAGACAAAAACAAGACTCTCTTTCATTGGCCATCGGGGCCTCAGGACTTGGTAAGGATTCATGGGGCTTGAGGGAAGCCGGAAGCAGGACTAAGAAGCCAAAACAAAAACGGGTGAAAATGAAAGAAAGGAAAATGGTAAGGATAAGGGGGAAAATAGGGGTTCCCAAACCATGAACTCAGCTGTCACTGTGGATAGACAGGACATTGGCCGCTTCAGCCAGAAGCAGCAGGGGACCCTGAGCAGGGGTCCTGCGAACCCATAACTGCAGGCAAAGCGACAGAGTCTCATCCACCCATGTGGGTCTGTACCCGCCGTCTTCCCACGGCGGGCGGGGCATGATCAGTGATGAACAGAAGGGAACAGAGCTCTGGATAGAAGATTCCACCATGCCTTACACAAGGATCCCCCAGGAGTGCCACGCAGCTGTCAAAAAGAACAAGCAGGTCTCTCTGTCCTAACCTGGAAGTTTCTTCAATGAGAGACAGGTGATCACGTTCATCTTATTTAGATGTTTCCTATTATTTTTATCAAAAACATTTTTCATGTTTATTTATTTTGAGAGAGAGACACAGAGCACAAGCAGGGAAAGGGCAGAGAGAGAGATACACACACAGAATCCAAAGCAGGCTCCAGGCTCTGAGCTGTCAGCACAGAGCCCGATGCAGGGCTGGAACTCACGGGGCTGGTGAGACCATGATCTGGGCCAAAGTCCCAAGATGTTTCCTATTATTAACTGTGTTCATAATTATCACATATTATTCAACTTTTTAAATGAAAATACACACATAGATGGAATTCCCCAAATGGAGAGGGGGAAAAAGCCCGAGTACATTTCTTCCAGTATTACACTTGACCGTGTGATGCCTGTCTGGCTGCTACAGAACT
>CM053561.1:4137997-4224647 GCA_028646485.1 Cryptoprocta ferox
GGCAGGCTGAAGGCAGCGTTTGGCTTACACCTGTAATTTAATTTCAGAGAGAGGATAGAGATGCACCACGTAGAGTAATGTCTAAGTCTCAGTCTTTACCAACTGTTCTCTTTCAGTCCCAGGAGAAACACTGAAATACATAAATAAAGGGAAGGAGGTAGGGGAGAATTCTGAGCAATAAAACAATCCCCAAAAAGAAGGGGGGGAAAGGATCCACGGCACTTGACTCAACAGAAGAGACCATGTTCTCACTGAAATGAGTCCAGATTTTGCCCATTTACTGAACACACACGTTTAATTAAATTTAATGAACTAGTTTGCTGTGAACTAGTCTACCAGTTTCACGCAGAATACGTCACAGCCACCAGGGGAAGTTGGCGCTCACACTCTTGATCCTGACTCGGGAAAAATACACATTAATTATTATTACTACACCTCACCTAACAATTCAAAGGCTCGGTTCAAAAAATAACTTGCCTCAAGTGATTAGAACTGTTTTTTAAATAAGTACTTAAAGGATTATCTTTCCATTCACTGCCAAATTCATTTAAATTAAGCAGCTTATTTCTGAGCTGCTGAACAAATGCAGAAGAAAACTCCCTCCTTACCCTTGACTCTAAATGTCTCTCTTTGAACTCATCCTACTTTGAATTTTTGTCATTTTCTCTTTTAAGTCTAATAGAATTTTCAAAATCTCCCTATGTGCCTTTAAACTTCATCCTCACAGAAGAAAGAATTGAATTTTTTTTTTTTTTTTAATCAGTAACGGCAATCAAATCTTGCATGATGTAAGGACTTTGGCTCTGGGAAATGGCTCATCCTCTATTCTGGGGGGTGTTTTAAAATGGGCTCTTTTTATAGCATCTGTATAAGAAAGTCCCTTCATCTTCAAGCTCTCCTCTGTTATGGTAAAAAGCATCACAAGTGTTCACAGAAGGGACATCCTGATGAAGCCTGTGACTGAGAGGAATCCACAGACGAGAGTTGGGTGTACATGGGGGGCTGGAAGGTGGGGTTCCTAGCGGAGCAGGAAATAGATCGTGGAGGAGTGTGGGTAGGGGGCACTGGTGTGAAGCAGAGGAGGCCGTGAATGGACAAGAGGCCACGAGCAAATCAGGCAGGTTGGGCCTCGGAGGGGCCTCGGAGGGGCGGGCAGATGGGCGCCAGGGTTCTGTTCTCTTGGCCAGCTGGCCTGGGATGGGGCTGGAGTCGCCTGTGGCTGGAGATCTGTCACTTTGAGGCCAGGGGGCGAGGGGAGGGTTGAGCTGGGCTCAGCAAGGAGGAAGTCAGGCAATCAAGGCTCAAACCAGAGCTGGCCAGCTCGCAGAGCGGTGGGCTTACGGCATACAGGTCAGCGAGGCACAGAAGTGTCTCTGGCCAGGTGTCCGCTGGTGAGCACGCTGACAACGTCCAGGTCGGTGACCCGTCTCCTCTTCTTCTCAAAAGGGCAGGGCCGCCTCCTGAGGAAAGAAGGCTGCTCCCGAGGGGGAGACAGCGAGCCTCCCCCTGGTGGTGGATTAGCAACAAATCACAAATTCTTTGCCATTCCCGCCGGGACCTGACGAAGTCTCCTGGCCTACGTCTCCAGGCTGGGTGGCCGGGTGACTCGCTGTCACGGCTAGGACACAGCAGAAGTGACGCCAAGACTGTCTTCCGCTCCCCGTGCTTGCAAAGCCGTCGCCCCCTGAGTCCGCCCGGCCTCCTCCGGGGAGGAGGAGCAGTGTGCAGAGGGACGCCCCTCCCAGCTCAGGGCCCAAGTGAACGCAGGGGCCCAGCTCGCAACGGGAGCCAATCAGCGACCGCCGTCCTCTGCGCTCGATTCTGGGGCTGCTTGTTACGCAGCAATAGGCACCTGATACTCTTAAGGATCTGAACAGCCTCTTCGGTTTGCGGTCACTGCCCGGCTACCGTCCCCACCTGTGATGTGTTTTCCGTCGCTCCCCAGGGGCACGGCCGCGGCCCCGCACGGAGCACGGCAGCGGGCCTCACAACACACCTTCCAGCTCCAAACCAGCCGCCCCCGCCCCCTCCAGGGAGAAGCCTCCCCTCACCGCCCCCCTGCTCCCGCTGACCTTCAGCGCACCTGACCTTCAGCGCACACCCACCCCACGGGCCCCGCGACTTCTGCGGAAGAGGCCGGTCTTCCGGCTCTGGCTCGGGCACCTGGCTGGTGGGAGGGCCCAACGCCCACCTGCTGGCCGCGTGTCACCCCCGGGCCGGCCGCGCTAAGAGGGACCGGGACAGCCCGGCCCGCGCGTTGTCCAGAGGCCTTGTCTGCAGATTGGCGTCCGTTCCCGAAAGGTGAGCAAAGGGAAACATGACCTTGCCGCTTTTTGCTTGCTCTGTTAGCATGCTTTTTCGGAGAGCAGGAATTGCTGGGTGTCAAATGGGGCAAGAAGATATTTTTTGAGAGCAAGTCCTTGGGGCTCTCTAGGGTCAGTGGTGAGCCGCTGGTTATTTGGTTCTGAGGCCTGGCCTGCGGGAGTCAGCATGATGCCTTCCACGGCCCCCCACAACCCCCAGGACCCCCCCACTGCCCTGGGCCACAGCACGCTGCCCCCTACTGCCCCCAGGGCCCCCACTGCCCCGGGCCACAGCATGCTGCCCCCCCACTGTCCCCTATCACCCCCCCCCACTACCCCCCATGGCCCCCCACTGACCTGGGCCACAGCATACTGTCCCCCATGGCCCCCCACTGCCCTGGGCCACACTGTGAGGACAACAGGCGCCCAGGACTTTATGTGAGAGCTGCCAGGAGGCCCAGACGGCAGGCAGGACAGTTGTGTCCACTTAAATGTGCAAAGAGAAATCCATATGCAGGCCACATGACACCTGGCTTCTATTGTGCAAGTCAGTGGGGGGGGCGTGGATTTCCCATAAGTTTTCCTTCACTGTCTGGATCACATACATTCTTCTTCTGCTTTTTCCTGTTCCTCTTCTTCCAATCCCGCTCTCTCCTCCCCCTTCTCCTCAATCTCTGGCCCTCCCATCCCTCCGCCCTACTGCTATTCCTTCCCTTTCTCCTCAGTATGCAATGGACAGAGAGAACAATTTAGTTTTAAATAAATAAATAAATAATAAAAACCCGTTGGCCAAATGGATTAATCGATAAATATCTTCAGGCATTCATTTCTTTATTCCTTGCGAACTTGTATGCAGTTTTCCTCAACTAACTTATGTTTTTGTAGCTTTTGTCCAAATTCTGGAATTTTCTAAGGGACTGTTGCTAATTTGAGGAAGATTCGCTACAGGGCGGTTTTCTTCACTTTGGCATTGTTTTGCTTTCAGATGTTCCTCGATGTGCCTCCGGCAAAATCTTCATGAATTTTTATCTTTGGAGCAAAAATAAATCGGTTGAAAAATGCATGTTTCCAACCACTGATAGCTCATGTATGTGGGCCCTTGGCAATTCTGTGCCAACTCAGTGAATTTGTCTTCTTTCAAATTAATTTTGCTGTTTAAAAATTCATTTCAGCCCTCAACTTTGTCTTTTTTTTTTTTTTTTTTTTTTTTTTGAAGTAGGCTTCATGGGGCACCTACCTGGGTGGCTCAGTCGGTTAAGCGCCCGACTTCAGCTCAGGTCATGATCTCACGGTTCATGGGTTCAAGCCCTGCATCGGGCTCTGTGCTGACAGCTCAGAGCCTGAAGCCTGCTTCGGATTCCGTGTCTCCCTCTCTTTCTCTGCTGCTCTGTTGCTGTCTCTCAAAAATAAACATTAAAAAAAATAATAAGGACTTTTTCTCTAAAAAAATAAATAAAAAATAAAGTAGGCTTCATGCTCAGAGCCCAATGCAGGGCTTTAACTCACGACCCTGAGATCAAGACCTGGGCTGAGATCAAGAGTTAGGCACTCAACCAACTGAGTCACCCAGGCGCCCCTCAACTTTATCTTTTAAGCAATGATGTATCACACTAAGGGAAGGAACTTTATAAAGTAGTTACCACCCTTGTCCTCTGGTTGAAGGCTGTGCGCATCCTCTGTGGAAGGTTTCCTGACACTCTCAAGGTCCCATGGACTCTCTATTGCCATCACCACTCTGGCCCGGGCACTCAGGACACTTTATTGCATTTGCTTGTTTCAGTGTTGGTCTCCATTTACTAGATCTGCCTTTAATTTAGAAAACCGTTTTCTGTTCCTCACATATAGTTGGAGTTCAGTAAATATCTGTTGAAGAATGAAATGAACATCTGTGAAATTATACCCTCTCTGTGTATAATAATAATAATATATTCCTTGATATCCTCACCACGTGTCGATTTTGTGCCAGACATCTCTGTGGGTGCATTATCTTCAAAGCAATGCTACTAGCTAATACTACATCAGCATCTCCATTTTATAGATGAAGAAACTGAGGCTCAGAACAAACAACTCACTCAAAGTCACCCATTTAGCGATTCGGGGGGGAGGGTTGGGACCAGAACCCAAGTCTCTCTGTATTCAAAACCCTTTTTCCAATCCTTATGCTCTTTTCTCCTTCAAGAAAATTGACAAGAGTCAATCAGAAACATTCTCCAAAACAACTGTTTTTGCCCTCTTTGCAAAAGAAGGCTGGATTTCATGATCACTTGGGTTTGTGCCCCGATTGTGAGATTCACCAGCTAAGGAGGGTGATCTTTGGCATGTCGCTTTGCCCCTTAAAGGGTGGTTTCCTTTTCTCTAAAGCTTGGATAATGAAACTGTTTATTTCATCGAGTTTTGTGAGGATAGATAAAATGAGACAATGTGTACAAGGATGCTTTTTAAAGTGTAAGGAAGATTAAGCTGTGTCTAAATATTTTCCCTCTGTATTTAGCAGAGTTTCTTTTAAGTGTTTGCCTGTCTTGTCTGTGTAAAAGGAACAAAAGAGTTCAGATCTGTATCTGGTCCAGGATTATAAAGAGAAACAAACATCCTGGTGCAGAGCTCGGTAGGTGCTCCAAAAAGAAAAAGAAAGAAAAAGAAAAAAAAGGTAGCTCAAAGAATTATATCTTTTCTTGATTTGGACCACAGTAAAGGCATATCCAGGAATTTTATTTCTTGAGTGTTTTAGCAAAAGTGAACTATAGGGCGCCTGGGTGGCTTAGCTGGTTGAATGTCCGACTTTGGCTCAGGTCATGAACTTGAGTTTCATGAGTTTGAGCCCCGAGTTGGCCTCTGTGCTGACAGCTCAGAGCCTGGAGCCTGCTTCAGATTCTGTGTCTCCCTCTCTCTGTTCCTCCTCCACTTGTACTCTCTCTCTCTTTCTCTCTAAAGATTAAAAAAAAAACTAAAAAAAAAGCACTTTTTCAAAAAAGAGCTTTGATATGAGAGCTGGTCCTTTAAGAAATTAAGGAATCCAGGGCCTTCGTGAGCGGGGATGAGCTCAAGCCATGTTTTTGAGTTTCAGAGTCAAGGGTAGTGGACAGGAAAGTTCTGAACTATGTCCAGTGACAGGGAAGTAAATAAGGTGCCAGATGTAAAACCACCCTGAGGAAAGAGGGAGTCAAGATGCATATTAACCATGTCTTTAATTTTCTGGTTTCTGATGCTTTGGTATCCGGGGCCTTGCCGACACTGGAAAGACCATCCTTCCCAGGGTTAGCCAGTTCCTAAAGATAGTAAATAAATCACCTGAGAACGTGTCTTTCAAATAAAAAATGATCAATCTGGACCCCAGGCCACCAACCAGCTCCCTTTTGGGCTCTCACACTCCTGGGGGACCTCTGTCCCCTTGCCCCCATCACCCAGGGCCAGGTACCAGACAACTGGGGACATCCCTTGTGCCCCAGAGCCCTGAAATTATGCAAAGCAGTCAGTCCTAAACCCACTGGCCCTGCTGCACCTGTTCCTTCCTGTGGGAACCAGAGGAAAGGCTCTTGCCCACAGGCCTCCCTTGTCCTCTGCCTCCTGAGGGACTCTGGTGCTTCCCTGTGCGACTCCTCCCCCCACGGCATGGCCTGCCCCCTCCTCTTGGGAACTGTAACAATCTTTTCTTTTTTCTTTTTTAATGTTTTTTTCATTTTTTTGAGAGAGAGAGAGAGAGACAGAGCGTGAGTTGGGGAGGGGCAGAAAAACAGAGTCCGAAGAAGGCTCTAGGCTCTGAGCTGTCAGCACAGAGCCCAACACGGGGCTTGAACCCACGAACTGCAAGACCATGACCTGAGCCGAAATTGGAACCTTAACGGACTGAGCCACCCAGGAGCCCCTGAGGCCTATATGCTTAAGCAGTCGACTACTAAAGAAGTAGCATTGTCACCGTGGTATCAACAGTCACACAGGTCACGGCGTGACTCTCTGTCAGTGCAGGTGGAGCATCAGAGTGGTAATTAGAAGCAGGAGGGTCCCCAGGGAAAGCGGAGGGGTGCCCGGGGCATGCAGGGTGAGAGGCTGGGGCCATGTACCTTCTGTACCTCTCTCTGCCCAGATTTTATAAACATGCAATTTCTCTCTCTAAATCATTGCAGACTCCCTGCTATAAGTCTCAGCAGCGGGCCCTCCGGATCATTCATCTTGCTCACAGCGTTCTCCCAATTATGGGAGAAACCTGTTCCCTGTTTCCTTTTTGATTATTGTACTTCTTTGTCTGTTGACTGGAGGTGGGTAATGGGCCATGTTTTAAGAGAAACAATGGATTCACAGAGAACCTGAACACCACAGACCCGGGACAGATCTCTTGGCTTCCTGTGGGTGGTTTAAACCCACTATACTGAGGCAGAGGCGTCGTGTTAGAAACCAGGTGATATAAATGGGGCGGAACCATAACCCATATGTCTGTGGCTCATTCCGGTAATCAAGCGAGTGATTCGTTAGATTTGGAGATGAAGGACCAGACAAGAGCAAATGCTTAACTTTGTGTTTTCCTAGTTGTTTTATTTCTGTAAATAGCTCTCGGGGAGTCCATCAAAGCTTTGGACACTCTTCTCTCCCTTAGCTGGGGGGCCTAGAAAGTGATGGTGCCTCAGGGGCTGGGATATTGTTTGTTAGAAGGAACTTCAGTTTGATCTGCGTTGTTTAACATGTCCGTTTATAAACATATATTAGTGGTATAATTTAATCGTAGTTGGTAATGTAACATGTGGGTAGAGAAAAGACAGCTTGTGACGGAGACTGAGAGGGACCAGACCAGAGATAGCTGGAGAGCAGGCAATGCTGACAGAGAACTTGAAGAAACATCCCAGCAGGTCCTAAGAGCAAGACAGGAGCAGACATGTGGTTCTCCCCGTAGTTCTCAGTTTGGGCAGCCATGGGCTCGCCAGGGACCTTTGCAAGAATTATTTCCATGGAAGGTTGGAGCATAAGTCACATTGCAGCAAAAAGTGAGGTAAGCAAGTAGAGACAGCAAATACGGACTATGCTTCCTTTCTGGAAGTCTCCCCCTAGCGGGAAGGAGTAAGGTAAGGGAGTGGCTGGGAAGAGGCACCATTTTGCAAAGGTGCTAGAAGTTGGATATCCTGAGGAGGAGATGGTGGAGAAGTCGACGCAGGACCCGGATGAATCCAGCAGGCTTCGGGCTGGTGATGCAGGGGCACCCCTCCCTGATAAGAGAGTCAAAGAAGGTGGGATGGAGTCAATAGAAATTTTTTCTAGGGGTACAGAGTGGAAAGTTGATAGGATCCATTTTTTGCAATGTAAATCAAGGCAAGATTTTCCACCAAAAGACTCCATAAAGATGGGGAGAGTATTTGAATATTTATATAGAGACTCCTTCTTAAGACTTACTACTTTACCAGTATCTACAAGAGTTTGGTGAGCTCCAGACTTCTCACTTGTGAATTAAGGGTGATTCAAGTTCATCAGCTAATGATCGAATGCTCACTTTGTTTTAGGTAGTATGCTGAGTACCAAGAACACAAAGATGTGTAAGAAGCTGCTGAAATTATCAATGAATTATAATTTAATTCATTATAAAATGAATGGGTGATTATTAATGAGTACATTAAAAAGTAGAAAGCTACAGAAGGAAAAAATACTCTGATGTTTTTCTTCCAGTATTTTTTATGCACACATATCTTTCTCTTAAGGTAGGACGATATTATATTTAGAAATTTCTTTTTTTTATTTAATGTCACACCCAACATGGGGCTTTTACAACCCTGAGATCAAGAGTCTCATGCTCTTCTGACTGAGCAAGCCAGGCACCCCCATTATTCTTAGAAATTTCTATCCTAATTTCCCCTCCGTCTCATTAGCTATTTTTGGAAATGTCAGTTTAATTTCTAGATAATTATGCATCATATAGATGCACCGTAATTTATGTAGTAAGCATGAGCTTAATAAAAGAAGTAAAACCTACTTATATTCAAATTTAGAGATTTATGTTCTAAGACTCCGTGGGAAGTAGGAGTTAGAAAATGGAGGTAAAAATGGGGCATGTGGGTGGCTCAGTTGGTTAAGTTTCAGCTCAGGTCGTGATCTCACGCTTTGTGAGTTCGAGCCCGTGAGGCAGGGCTGGCTATACAATTTATAGGGCAAAATAAAAATGTGGGCTATTTTGTTCAAAAACAAAAGGGAAAAAGTACCACTAGAGGTAGTAAGATATACAGGTTTTTCCTTCCTCCTCTAGCCTTTCTCGAAGTGACATGGTATGTTTTTAATTTGCTATTGTCATTCTACGTAATAAAAATTCAGTTTGAGTTATTAGCATGAATTTTACTCTTCATCTTTCCATTGTACACTGCCAACTTTAAATGTGGATCACCAAAAGTATGCAATTTATATTTTGTAGCTCATATATGCATATGTATTTTGTTCTCAACAGAACAGTGGAAATAATGCACAAAATTCACCCAACCGTTTCTCTTTCACTTCTTGGTAAGCATACTTTCTACCAACACTCTTTACGTTGCTTACGGATGAGTAAGTTGGGACAGAAGGGAAGAGGGACTACATCTGCCCCATCTCTCCCTTTCCTTCCCTGTCATTTTTGGGCATGAGTGGTTGGCTAATACAGGCGAGCTATGACACCACTAAGAAAGATTATGTTTCTTGATCACTTGTGTTTCTTAGAATGCCGTTGCAATTTCTCCATGTTCAAAGCAAGTTCTGATTTGAACAGAAAACCCAGCCTCCTGTGGCTGGCAGAGTCCTTACTTACTCTGTTGGGTATAAACATAACACCCTTCCCTTGTACTCACTTTGAGACCTGCTGAACCCCCAAACAGCATGGGTCCCCTGGAATTCTGGGCTCATGGGACATCATGAGGCAGGTGGACACACATCTATCTCCTGCTTACACCCAGGCTTCATCGTCCCATTGACTTCTCCTACAAATACCAATGGAAAGAAAAACTCAAGAGTTTCTAGAGGGTGACAGACAGCAGAGCATTAAACCAAAGCACAGATCCTTCTGAACACGGGTCCTGGATCACTGTCCAGGTTGCACACTCATAAAGCCAGCCCTGATGTTATCTGGCAGGTGTATCTCGGTCATGTTTGTGCTCTGGACTAAAAGCAGATTTACTGTGAAGCTTATGAATCTTAAGCTTCAGAGACTGTCCCCTTCCCAGGCTGATGATTCTTGGGAGCTGATGGGAGTCCTAGAATGTTCTAGGTGGGAAGGAAAAGCCAGATTGCAATGAGAAAGCATTTTTCTATAAAAGTTTCTGGTAAAGAGCTCTCAGAAGAAAGAGGCCTGCATTTTCTAGGCTCAGTACTTTGTTACGAATCTTGTGCAAAAAAAAAAAAAAAAAAAAAATTCACCTTTGTACTTAATTTTGTAATTGTTCTCTTAACAAGATGGCCCAAATGACATTAGCTCCTGGTTCCATGATACCTAAGTCAATTGGTCTGCTGAACTCAGTAGGGAAAATAAAATGGGCTGATGCATTTGTTCTCATCTTACTAATCACGAAAGCCCTGAGCTTAATTAACCTGACACTAGCTAGACTTGCTGTCTAGACACAAAACAATATTTGAATCCCATCCAAGAAATATCTATTCTTCTCCACTCAGGTCACCATTCCGTTCCCACTGGGGATGTACTTTTGCCTCGGCAGCCTGTCTTCATTCCTGGAACGATCTTATCACTGTTTACCTCAACCCACACACTGTGTTTATAAGATTGTTCTTGAATGCTCTAGAGTCATAGTTAGCTATTTTCCAGGAAAAGGGGATCTTCAAACAAACTCCTTCTCTTAGAAAATCCGAAACCCTTAGCTAGAACAACCAAAGAAATTCAATAAGTTTCTGAAAACTGACACCAAGTGTTGAAAGCAAAACTATGGCCTTCACTAAGTAAATAGTGACTTTCCTTTAGCAGTGAGTCAACAACTTGGGACCTATTGGACTTGAAAAACGAGATCTAGGTGTGGCTTGTTGGGAAACTGACAGGGATGGAAGGTTGGCCACCCAGAGGGCAGGGGTAAAATGGGTGTGGTGAAGTTCAGGGACAGTTGCGAAATACGTTGCGTCAAATATTAGAAATACAGACAGACAGCCATTTTGATTTTTTTAGATCTGCCTGCGTACGGTAAAATTCCAGGCAGCTGGCCTGGGATCCAGAGACAACATCAAGGCTCTGGGTAGGATAGTGGTAAGGGTAGTGGTAGGAGACGGACCTCGCCATCAGGGTCCCAGCAGAACAATTGTCTATCAAGGCGAGGCATGAACGCAACGGAGGAAGAGCAGCTGGCCGAGAGGGGCACTTGCATGGAACTGAGTAGAATGTGAGCAGGTGAGGGATCTTCTAGCCTGTGCTGTTTTGTGGAGAGACAGTAGCAGAGGCAGACAGCTGTGACTAAGGGCAACGTGACTTCCCAGCATCAATTCCTGCGGACCCAAGATTCCTGGTTTTCAGGAACCTAGCAGATGGAATGGAACCACAGTGTTCCCAATCTGCAAGAATGCCAAACCACATCTCACGGGATGGGACACAGATGACTCAGAAGCTGGGATGGCCCAAGGCTCTAGGAAGGACCCTTGTGGACCCATCAGAGAAGCCTGTGGAATGCAATGGAATGAACGTGAATGGGGCAGAACCACCTGGAAATAATCAATAGGGTTAAAAATGTGATTTATAAGTAGTTATCTAGAATCTTGGCTGATGTCAGAAAAGTATGTGCTTACCAGGTGGATGTTATCAATTAGAAAAGTTATTTTTTAATATTACAGAATTAAAGTCCTTGGTTTTTTGTTCACATGCCCTGAAGGTCCATCTATGGCAGAAGAGAAGCCACGGGTGATAAGAGAAGGGAAGTTCAGTTGGTTTACATAATCACACTTAAAACAAAACAGCAAGGTTGTCTCAGGAACCCTGAGGGCTGAAATTCAGTCATCCAGGACCTAATAAATTCACAATCTTCCCAAAGAGAACGAGTCAGAGACAGAGACACACAGACAGAGACAGAGAGAGGAAATCTCTTCAGCGCTGAGGTAGACTGAGTTATTAGCGCCAACGTTCCAGTCAGCTGTGTTTAATCTTATCCAATCACATCCACCCTGGGTTCAAGGTTGGCAGAGTGTACTTTCCTACCCCTAACTTTGAAGTTTCCCAGATGACTTGCTTTGGCCAATGAGATGCTAGCGAACGTAGCTCAAGCTGACACAAACTATGGTTGTGTCTTTGGACTTACATTCATGCCCTTGGGTGGCCCACGATGGGCAGACGGCGCCTCAAGGGCCGACTTGCCCTCAGCCTGCCTCTGAGAATGTGACACAGGAAGCAGACCACACTCCAGGTGGCTGCACATCCAAGAAGGCTGAGAGACTGTGGAGTTGAACTTGAACACCTCAGAGCCTGAAACCTGGGGTCCAGCCACGCCACAGATCTGACCTCATGAAAGCAAATTACTGCTTTTGCAGCAACTTTTGAGATCTCTTCCTGTTTCACTAGTGCAGGAACTGCTGACCAATACCAAAAATGGGGTGTTGCCCTGAGAAGAACCTCAAATTCGTGGAATTAAAACGGTAATGAATGGGAAAAACCAAAGCAGCCATATAGGAGGCTGAGCCAACAGTAACTCACATTATGTAGTGAGAAAGCATGTGATAAAACTACTTTGTGGTTAATTTCGAAAATAGAAAATGTCCCTGCAGAACTTTTAGTCTTGGGTGAGGAAGTCTGCAGGAAGTAAAATTGGAAAGAGAAGATGTGTTTGGAAAATAGCTTGCCGGTTGCAAATAGAACTGAAAGGCATTTGAGGGAGTCCAGAATTGTGCGGCAGAGTTACGAAATGAAACAGTTTCTCACAAAGGCAAGGCGGGGGCCATCATAACAGAGCCTCAAGGCAAAGACCAAATCTAGGGTGCTACTAATGTGACACAGCTTTGGAGTGACTCAAAGCCTGCCTGAGGGACTCTTTGGTAAGACATCAGAAAGATGTGAAATGGCTGCTAATAGGTCCCTTCAACTGGAGGAAAGGAAAGATTAGAAAGAGTGGGAAGATTATGGACAGGCTCCACAGGAGTGTGATTTCTCAAAAGCACCTGTAATTGAGGCTGGAAAGAGGCATATTTTGAAAAGCATTATGGGGGTGCCTTTTGCCACACGCAGTTGACTGGAATCCCTTTCCCAGAAAGCCCACATTTCGAGAGAGTTACACTGGCAAAAAGACTACCAGCCTGGACATAAAAAAGACGGAGACTGGGAGAGATACAGAAAGACGTCTTGGCCCAACTTTCTCTAGGCAGTGTGATGACTAAATTTATGTGCCGATTTGACCGGGTCAAGAGGTGTTCAGACATTTGGTCGAGCATTATTCTGGGTGTGTCTGTGATTCCTTTTCTGGATGAGATCAACATTTGAATGAGTAGCCTCTCTAAAGCAGATTGCTCCTCCCACCCCTTACCCCCACGTGGGTGGGCCTCATCCAATCAGTCGAAGGCCCGAATGGAACAAAAAGGCTGATCCTCCATGAGTAAAAGGAAACTCCTCCTGCCTTCAATCTGGGACCTCCAAGACATTGGGGTCTTTTCTGCCTTCAGACTTGAACTGAAAGTTGGCTCTTCCTGGGTCTCAAGTCTGCCAACATTTGAAATGGAGCCGCACCACGGGCTGTGGTGGGTCTCTGGCTTGCCCCCTGCAGATCTTAGGACTTGTGGGCCTCCATGATTGTGTGGGCCAATTCCTTATACAAAATCCATCTCCATCTATATATGTATACTTGTACATACACACGTAGCATATACTGTATATAATTTACTAGTATGTGTACTCTAGAATATTTTGATACTCGCTCTACTGTGCTTCACTATACTACATACAGTATAATATATATGCATTATTGCTTCTGTTTCTCTGGAGAGCCCTCACTCAGCCAGAAACTAGTGGCCCCAGATCAAGCCACCCCCTCCAAGCTCCCCTGCCCCTGCGTGGGCTCCCCGCCCCCCACCCGGTGACACGGCCTTTGGTCCAGAGAGCGGAACCTAGAAGGAGACAGTAACCGAGAACAAGGCAGTGTGAAGTTGTGGGGTCTGTGAGCTCACGCTGGCACGACATTTTTGGCATCAGAACTTTACATTTCTACAGGCTTTTCCCTTCATTGTTCTCAGAGTTTCCCTAGCAAGCTGTTTTTATTTTCTAGGTACCACACCTTTTGATGATTTTCTCTGGGTGCTCAGAATTTGTTTCTATTTTCTTTGCTCTAGTCCTGCCTCTGCCTTCTCCAAGTTTCTTTGTCTACGCTGGTGGTTTGGTTTGCGTCCTTTATCATTGAGGGTTTTTTTTTTATTTCTCCAAACATTCGTGGTCCTTAAGTTCACTCTCCTATTCAAGCATGAGACCCGAAAAGCTGACAGGAGGGTGGGGGTGGGGGAGGGGGCTTCTTGACTGGCAGGCTTTCTAGGGGAGGGCAGGGGGTGATCTGAAGCTCAAACTGGGTTGGGGGGGTGCTGCTAAATCACAGTGGGCGAAGACTTTCTCCCCACAAGGGACCACTCAGCATATTCTGGCCTGCCGCTCATCAGGGAGCGGAGTGAGAGGAAGGTATGAGGTTCTCAAGGGACAGCATGGGGACACTCACTGGACCCCCTCTGTGTTCTGCCCATGGCCTCACCTGCATCCTTCTCTGCCCAGCGTCAGGGTCCCTGGGGTCTCTAATGCAATTTTCATAGAAAGTTGGCGCCCATCGTGTGCAGGGAACAAGGAGGATTCCTTACAGCGAGGGCCTGGGGAAGGTCAATAGCTTCCTGTAAGTCTGTGCTCCCTGCACGGCCCCTCCAGTGCATGAGCATTGTGGGGGGCCCACCTCCTCTCCCCACGAGGGCCACCCTCTGGGAGGACTGCTATGTAACCTCCTCCACCTCCAATCATCCGTGCTCCCTCTGGATTCCAAAGCCAAGTCCCAGTCTTTCCTCGGCTTTTGTTACCTCTCCTGTTCTAACCAAAACAAGGATAATAACCCTGGAAAGTGTGGCTCCCTCCATTTTTGCAGGGCTTTGGTAGAGAAAGGTGGTGATGAACATCTGTGGTCTGTTTGGCATGTTGAACCAGAGTGAGTTTTCAACTTTCCATATGTTCTCGGAAATTCCAAGTGCGATGACGTACATAATAATCTCTACCCCAGCATGGGGCTCAAACTTACAACCCTGAGATCAAGGGTCACACACACCACTGACTGAGCCACCCAGGTGCCCCTGACTCACTCATTTTTAAAGTGGCTCCTAGGGGCACCTGGGCGGCTCAGTCAGTTAAGGGTCTGACTCTTGATTTCCGTGCAGGTCACGATCTCGTGGTTCGTGGGATTGAGCCCCGAGTTGAGCTCTGCGCTGACAGTGTGGAGTCTGTTTGGGATTCTCTCTTTCTCTGCCCCTCCCCTGTGCGTGCTCTCTCTCTCTCTCTCTCTCTCTCTCTCTCTCTCTGTCTTTCTCAAAATAAATAAATAAACATGAAAAAATTTTAAAGTGACTCCTAGTTAACTGTTTCCAGGATTTCAGAGTTACATTTGATATGTTCTGGAAACTAGATGGTCTCCTGCAGCCACTGCATCAATCCACATGCAAGTGGATTCTCTTCCCCGTCTGTTGCCATGAATGCGCTTGACAATTTCTCATCACTGGCCCTGTGCATGGTGTTGTTAAAAAGAACACAACAGGCCCCAGATGGCATCAGGAACCAAGACTGAACAGCGAACCTAGCTGCAGTTGCCACCCCCCAGGAATGTAACCTTTCCCCGGCAACATGGAATTTTCTGGGCGGGCGATACTAGAAAGTTTACTCACAGACTCCTTCTGTTCCCCTTGGGAGAGCAACCTTACCTAAACAATGCACTGCCCGCTAATAAATCCCTTTCCTCTTTAACACCCTCTCTCTGCCTTTGAAAACCTGTTCTTTAGTTCCGTGGAGCTCCCCTCTACTCGCTGGGATGGGATGCTGCCTGAGTCATGAGTCCTTGAATAAAGCCAATTAGATCTTCACATTTACTCAGTTAAATTTTGGTTTTTTCACAGTTCTAATTAAGAGAGGCCAAGAGAATGATCACATGCGGTTTGCCAATAGCCAACCCTTGGGATGCTGGACCACTTCTGGGTTCTCCCTCTTCCCATCTCCCTGCTATACTTGATGTCCATAGGTGATGTCATACAGACCCCAAACCACCTCTGCTCATGCCTGGTCTTGAATATACTATATGAGAAAGTTGCTCGTTCAGTCTCTGATTTGCCCAGAATTTCATTTTTTTAAATGTTTATTTTGAGGGAGGGAGAGAGAAAGTGTGAGTAGGGGAGAGGCAGAGAGAGAGGGAGACACAGAATCTGAAGCAGGCACAGAGCCCGATGCGGGACTTGAACCCACGAACCGTGAGATCAGGACCTGAGCCGAAGTCAGACACTTAACAGATTGAGCCTCCCAGGCACCCCATGAATTTCTGAGTCTCCCATGAAAAGAGCTGGCTCACCATAGTGACTCGTCTTCTTTTTTTTCCCTAATTTTTATTTATTTGTTTTGAGAGAGAGAGACAGAGAGAGAGAGAGAGAGAGAGAGCGAGTGCACAAGCAGGGGAGGGGTAGAGAGAGAGAAAAAATCCCAAGCAGGTTCCACACTGTCAGCCCAGAACCCAGTGTGGGGCTCAAACTCATGAACCATGAGATCATGACTTGAGCCAAAATCAAGAGTCGGATGCTTACCTAACTGAGCCACCCAGGCGCCCCAAGTTGCTGCTTTCTAATTATAGTCACTGAAACTAGTCCAAAGGCAGAAGGGAACAGATGCATGGGTCCCATCTCCTCCATTATCCCTGTTTCTTGTCCCCAGAGTTCACTAACTCTTCCCTCTTCCCCCTGGGAAACAAAAGTAGATGCCACAGATGTGGTGGGTTGTTTATACTAGAAGAGTCGATCCCGCAACCAGCCAGCTATAATGCCTTGAAACATGCGTGTGCGTGTGCTTGCATGTGCACGCGTGCAGAGGCACACATATTTCTTTTCAAATTACTATATGTTTGGAATTGGGGGAGGGGAAGTTTAAAGAGATAAAGACTTCAACTTTTATTTTTTTTTTAATTTTTTTATGTCTTTATTTTGAGAGAGAGAGAGACAGAGAGTGAGCAGGGGAGGGGCAGAGAGAGAGACACACACACACACAGAATCTGAAAGCAGGCTCCAGGCTCTGAGCTGTCAGCACAGAGCCCGACGCGGGGCTCGAACCCACGGACCGTGAGATCATGACCTGAGCTGAAGTCGGACCCTCAACCGACTGAGCCACCCAGGAGCCCCAAGACTTCAACTTTTCTTATTTTCGAGCAATCCCCTTAAAAAGTTGGGCAGTTCGGTAGATATTCTAGATGACTCTTCCACTGCTTAATTAAAACTTTCCAAAAGGGTAAATAAAAAACCATGATATTGTGGCCAAAGCAAGGGCATACCGCATTATCAGGGACTGAAGACCGACGTCATTTGGATGATGGCACATCTCGTGGTTTGGCTGTGGGCATATGGTCCGGCTTCTCTTTAGTGATGACACAGTGGGTTCTAAGTCTTACTAAAGCCTTACTCAACCTGAAGGAGAAATGAGAAAGCAGAGGGTAAATAGGTATAATTTTCAGGACCGAAAGACTCTAGCAAGCACATATTGATTTGAGCCCTTGGTACACAAATGAGTGTATTGATCCTGCCCTTTTTGTTCAAAGTGCCCAGTTTCATTTTCTACTCACTTGCAGACTATAATTTAGGAGTGGGCAGTCTGATTAAGTGAGCTGGTGCAAGCCTAATGACTTACTTTTAAGATCCCACAGTGTGCTCTGACTTTTGAAAAATCTCCATATTCTTAAGGCTCCAGAAGGAAAAGGAAACTTCATTGATTCTTCCGACGGTGACATATAACATTACCAGCAATCAACATGTGGCTTCATTAGGGGGAAATTGAAATAAAGACATCCCTAGGAGGCATTTTGTGTTCAAAACTGCTTAGTTTCTTTCTGCTGCGTCCCAAAGCCAGGATTCTGTTATTCCAGAGAGGGAAATGAGAAACGATGGTCGACCCGCTTCAGGTTCATGATGTGTTGTGTCAGCTGTGGGGATAAAGTGTCCCTGGAAACAACCATTTAGCAGGAAATGAGTCTGTGCTACGCAGCCAGTAAACACGATTTCAACATTTCGGGTGGGAAAAGAATAGGAAATGAACAAGCAATTGTCTGTGTATCTCTTCGCTCCTTTCCGGGGTCACAAAGGCATCGCTTCCACGTCGGTGCCCATCTCGTTTCAGAAATCAGGGGCATGCGTGAACGGTGGCCTCATTTGACAGTGGAAAGTGCCACTGCAGAGAGACTGGAAGGATCAGGTTCAGGTGTAAGTAAAAGATCTTACTTTCAGATGGTCTCCGTCCTAAGGATGACTCCCAAGTGGGCAGTTACCGGGATCCTTCTTCGAACCCTCCAGGGGTGTAAGGCCTTTCCTGCCCCTACCAGGTGGCTTTCCCCCGGCCTGCGCAGGATGCCAGGATCCCAGCCCCCTACGGTGGCAGCCCGCTCCCCCTCCCAATGAGCACATGAGCAGCATATGGCCATGCGCTTCTCAAGGACAGAGCCTGCCGCTTTTCCCAGCTGGTTAGGGAAATAAATTTGGATGAAAAAGAGAAGGTTTTAGAGTAAAACCAAAAAGATTAAGCTCTTACACCCGGGCTCTGTCTCTTCTGGACAGAGAGGGAAACATTGGACCGAACATTAACGTGAGGATTGGCATGGCAGGAAAGTCCAAGCCCGTTTTCACTGCGCACTGTGCCCAGAGGCGAGGGAACAAAATAGAGTGGTGTGTGTGTGTGTGTGTGTGTGTGTGTGTGTGTGTTCGTGTTTTCAGATATAAAGTTCTCATCTTTCCCACATGCCACAAAAACAATAACACTTTTAAATAGGGCACCTCTTCAGCCTTTTAAAATATGATTCCCCAAAAGATGCAATACTTAACATGTATTGTTAAGAATAAAAATAACGGGCGGGGGTGGGGTCTGCCTGGGTGGCTCAGGCAGTTAAACATATTAATTTTGCTTTGCCTCTGGTCAAAAACAAAAGTGGTAAAGAGCACAGGATCAAGAAAGGAGTCTAGAGAAGCTTCGCTGGAGACTTCTGAGTTAATAGGGAGCCGGGAAACAACATCGCTGATGGTAGGTTTCTTTAACTTCTGGGTTATCTACGTGACACAGCTGTCCCTCCATCTACCTATGAACTTACCCCGCGGGATAACCAGTTGACTTTTTGTCAAATGGTTTCTTGAACTCCAGTCATGATAGCTTTGACTGATACCTCTAATGCATCCTGACCCTGATGACAAAGAAATACAGTTGGGGCACCTGGGTGGCTCAGTCGGTTAAGCATCCAGCTCTTGATTTCTGATGAGGTCATGATCTCACAGTTGGTGGGATCGAACCTGGTATCAGGCTCTGTGCTAACTGTGCTTGGGATTCTTTCTCCCTCTCTCTCTCTCTCTCTCTCTGCCCCTTCCCTGCTCTCTCACTCTCTCTCTCTCAAATTAAATAAACTTAAAAAAAGAAATACAGTTATTTATTTTAATTTGTTTATTTTTTATTTGAAATACAGTTATTTTAGAAGATCTCGTTCACCGGACCCAGAACAGAGTCCAGAAAACACTTCTTTTCTAATGGGTCACAATCTGTGTTTTTAAAAATGTACTCTAAAATTTTCCTCGAGATTAATGTAAACCTTCAAAGCCTTTAATCTGGCCATCTTCCACATTTAGAAAATTACATTTACCCGTCAGATGCTCATAAGTTTCTCTCACAGCTATCTCTTCTCCTTTTCTGCACTATCTTAATCACCGTTCTTTTCTTCATCATCTAGCATGATATTTGCCACAAACTTGGTTTCTATAAACTTGTGCATTAGATTTTGGTTGTAAATATGTCAGAAAAATAGCTTGCTTGAAGCTTGCTTTTAATTTTTGCTCCAGGGAGACAAGTATCAAACCACTGCACGGAACATTAAAAATCATGCTGAGATTTTTATAGTGCCCTGCAGGGGATAGGTAATGACATAAGATTTTGGGTGGGAAAGAATTTTTTTTAATCCAATAGGTTGGGGTGCCTGAATGGCTCAGTCAATTGAGTGTCTGACTCTTGATCTCAGCTCAGGTCATGATCCTAGGGTCGTGAGATGGAGCCTCAAGTCAGTCAAGCCTCAAGTCAGTCAAGCCTCACTTGCACTGAGTGTAGAGCCTGCTTAATGTTCTGTCTCTCCCTTTGTCCCTCTCCCCTGCTCACTCTCTCTCTCTCTCAAATAAAAAAATAATTTAAAAAGTTTAAAAATTCCCAATAGGTGGGGGCGCCTGGCTGGCTCAGTCAGTAGAGCATGCTACTCTCGCTCTCTGGGTTGTAAGTTCGAGCCCCATATTGGGTGTAGAGATTACTTAAAAATAAAATCTTAAAATCCCCATCGGCTTATTTAAAGCTTGGTTACATTGAAAATAATGAACAGTAAGAACAATCATTATCTTCTGTCCCTGCCATACTTTATAACCTCTTACAATAATCTAGACATTTTCATGTTTGAATGAACAATAAAACAATTTGACAGTAACAGTAATCTGATCCTTTTTTTGCATTGAAGGCCAAAATCCAAAAGCCGGAAAATTTCCTCTTATGATCAAACACAGTCAAAATTATTGCCCTATTGGAAATTTGTTTCAATTCAGTTGCTTGTTCAATTCAGCCATGCTCTTTGTTTCATTTCCCGGGTCATAAACACTCAGTGTGTCCTTGGCTTCTCTTGTAGGTAAAGAGAAATCGATTCACAACGTAGAGCTGAAAATAAATAAAAGTAGGTACTTTTCAGTTCAAAGGACTTGCTTTGCCATCTCTCTTTACTTAAAGCTTTACCTAAATTGAGGAACATTTGCAATTTTATTTTTCTCCCCCTATTCAAAAAGGATATTCAGGTAATTGTAGTCCCCTGCCATCCACCCATATTTTTCATGTTCCCTAAATACCATAAATATGATATTTATCATATTATTCCTTGCACAAAAATACTTACCTTGGCTTTCAATTTATTTTATCTTATGCCTTGGTGGAATACAAGGATAATGTGTAGCAAATTCTGGAAGAATGCACTTTATTTATTATTCTCAAAGGTGAACGCTATTGGTTCCTGATTTCATCCATTCTCCATGTTGCAATGTTGACTATAAAACCTAGACATGACCCACAGTGTAGCACCTAGATGTAAGAATTTGTTATTAATGAGTGAACCTATACTCTGTAATGGGAACTATCAGTATCATACTAAAAAAAAAAAAAGAAAGAAAGAAAGAAAAAAGACCCATAAGATGGGGTAATGTCAAGGATACCCAGAAGCCACCTGAAGGATCTCCCAGTGGCCAAAACTGGGACAATCTGAGTGACAAAAATAAGTAGAGGAGTATTGGGTTATAACCCGACTCATAAATATCCATGAGTCCGTCCTAATATGAATAAATGATTGAATAAATTCATAAATGGGGAAGAATGAATAAATTTCTTGTACAGAGAACATTTTAATAATTTGTGTAGATGCTCAGCCTTCAAGGAGGTAGAACGTAACTCCTTGCTCCTTAAGAGAGAGCTGTGCATAGTGACATCCTTCTAAGGGAAACAGCTTGGGAAGGGGAAAAGGGTAACTTTATGGGAGGGGAAACTGACAAATACTCTCTTAGCTTCCAGATGTTCAAGACAACATCACAGCAATGAGTCATGTTGGGAGTTATGTACCTTTGATGGGATGTGAGGAAAATGGCGTTTTATCTCTGTGGTCTTCCTCTCCCAAAGCCCGTAACTCCAGTCTAATCGTGATCAAAACATCAGATAAATACCAATAGAGGGGGATCCTCCAATATACCTGAACAGTACTCCTTAACACTGTCAAGGTCACTGAACACAAGGAAAGCCTGAGCAACTGTCATTGCCAAGAGGAGCTTGAAGAGACATGACAGATAAATGTACTGGGGTATCCTGGATGGGATCCTAGAACAGAAAAGGGACATTAGGTAAATACTAAGAAAATAAGAAAAAAGTCTGGACTTTTGTTCATAACCATATATCAATATTGGTTTATTAATTATGAAATAAAATTTTTAATATTTATTTTTGTGAGAGAAAGAGAGTGTGAGCAGGGGAGGAGCAGAGAGAGAAGGAGACACAGAATCCCAAGTTGGGCTCTGTGCTGAGCTGTCAGCACAGACAGAGCCCAACGCGGGGCTCGAACCCACTAACCCTGAGATCATGACCTGAGCCAAAGTCGGACACTTAACTGACTGAGCCACCCAGGCACCCCTATTAATTATAAAATTTAAATTAAAAGAACTATCAGCATCATGCATGCGTGTAGCACACCTTGGTTGAGACAAGTCACCCAGCCATCTTCTCTAAGAAGCTAGTAACAACCTGTCCCTTGTGAGGCTTGCCTCTGCTTTGGTCTCATACTTATCCCTGTCCATGCACCCTACACTGCTCTCAGTCCACTTTACCTCTGCTGGGAAGTCTGCTTCTTGCCTTGAATGTTCCAACATTCAAAAATGGTTCTAATTTTTAAGTTTTTATCGATTAACCTATTGGTTTCCATTTGCTGCTGTATCAAATTACCACAAACGTAGCAGCTGTAACGCAACAGAAATTTACTACCTTATGACTCCGGAAGTCAGAAATTTAAAATGGGTCCCACTGGGCTAAAATAAAATATGGGAACTCTGGGTGCCTCCTGAAGGTACCAGGGCAGAATCAATTCTCTTGCCTTTTCCAGCTTCTAGAAGCTGCCTGCATTCCTCGGCTCATGGCCCCCTCTCATCTTAAAGCCAGCGATGGCCAGTCAGATCTTTCTCATGATGTCATCTTTCTCCTTTTGACCCTTCTGCCTCTTTCTTCCGCATTTGAGGATCCTGTGTACATTGGTCCAGCAGGATCATACAAGATTATCTCCCCACGTCAAGGACAGCTGATTAGTAAACTTAATTCCATCTAACTTCTTTAATTGACCCTTGCTGTGTAACATGACATATCCGCAGGCTCTGAGGATTCTAACATTGGCCATCTTTGGGGGTGTGAGCATCATTCTGTCAATTTCTTCAGAAGGTTTTGCATGCTTCCGGGGCACCTGGGTGGCTCAGTTGGTTAAGCATCTGACTTTGGCTCAGGTCATGATCTTGCAGCTTGTGGGTTTGAGCCCTGCATCAGTTTTTTTTTAATTATTTAAATTATTAAAATTAAAATTTTTAATCATTTTTAAATATTTTATTTAAAGTAAAAGACCGTCATTACTTCTTGAAAAGTAAATAAAATTAAAAATGCATTTCTAGTTCAGTACATTGACACCCCAAATAAAACTAGGTTCTCTTTTCTCTTAGAAAGTGAGAAAGGGGAGTAGAAACTGAGTATCTAACCAGAGTATCTACCACATAGGATAACCATTTTCTCGTCATCCAAGGAGAGTCTCATCTGAAGGTACAAAGGGTCCAGGGGAAAAAGCATGTGAAGTGCATTACAACATTTTCAAGCTTGGAAAAATTGCTGCAGGTTAAGTGGTTTTTGCCAACTGTAAACAGTGTTCTTCCTTATACATATAGACGGTCCTCTTCTGTGACACCATCGATCTGGAATGGAAGAGGTACAAACGCATGAGAAAGCCACAGCGTCCTTCAAGCAAAGCTAGTGATGAAAACACTCAGCTGTCATCCCCTGCTAGGTGCTAGAAGTCTGAGAAACCAAGGTCAGTGATCCTAATGAACCACTTTAATTAAGAATAAGGATTTGGGGGGCACCTGGATGGCTCAGTCAGTTGGGCAACTGACTTCACTCAGGTCATGATCCTACGGTTCATGAGTTCAAGACTTGAGTCGAGCTCTGTGCTGACAGGCTCTAGCCTGCTTAGGATTCTGTATCCCCCTCTCTCTGCCCCTCCATGCTCGCACTCTGTCTCTCTCTGTCTCTCAAAAATAAATGAATGTTAAAAAAAATTTTTTTTAATAAAAACGAATAAGGTTTTGGGAGTTCGCTAGAGTTCAGAGCCTAATGGAGGTTGTTAATGCTGTGGGTGAATAACTCGAATGAGGAGTTCTTTCTTGGGACACGCTTGTCATCCTCCCCAGGACTAAGGAGGACAAGACTCTACCATATATCACTGAGCTCACAGGCAGTGGATATTTCTGAATAACAATCAGAAACAACTTCTCTTTTAGATATCTGGGGCCACGCTCAACAAACACCTGCAGAGCACCTACAGAAGTACTTTAGACTAAATTGTCCAAATGCCATCTTCAGGCATCTCACTGATACTAATGTCTACAGTGGAGGATCATCCTGTATGTAATAAGTGAATTGATGACACAGCTTACCTGTCCTTTTTCTCTTTTGTTAATTCAATGAAAATCTTCTTATTTTAAGAAAATGTTGGTTAAATTTACATAGAAAGTCATTTGCCAGTGAACAGGACTGCTCTCAAACCCAAGAGAGCCTCTCACCCCAGCCTACCTGCTTAAAAGCCACTCTCGCTCTCCTCCAGCCAGACCTCTCACCATGGGTCAAGGAGTCAGTGAAGCCAGTGGGAGTTGGTCCAAGCCACCTGTCCCCCTTGGACACTCGGAGGGCCCGGGACCCTAGAATTCCCTGGATCAACGGCCCCAGCCACTTTCACGCCTGCCTGGGACTCTTCTGAAACCATCCGTCCAAGCACTTGAGCGGTCGCTGAAATGCAATTCCCTGTGAGGTCAGAACTGGGCAATGACACGGGGGTACAAGGCCCATCTGGTTCCGGACAGAGTGGGTGATGGAAGAGAAGGGAGGTGGGCAGGGCCAGGCAGCAGCTCTGCTTGTGCCTCCACATTCTAGAAAAAAACTCCACAAGTCCAAGAATTCTGAGTTTGAGCCTGGTCTACCAGGTCTTTGTGAAGACACATCTGTCAAGGTAGGACACGTTTTACTTAGTGCCTTAATCATTTCATTTCTAAGTTTCCAATATTTGGGCATATGATATGCAGGCCTTCAGTTCTACTCCCTCTATAGACGTCTCTCCCCTCCTATGGTTAAAGTCACATATTTTTAAAATTTAAATTGTTATATTCTGTCCTTTTAAAAGCAGCATTCTGTTTAATAAAAGTAGTATATGCAGATCCTCATTTTAAATATTTCTTTGAGGGGAGCCTGGTGGCTCAGTCAGTTACGTGTCAGACTTGATCTCAGCTCAGGTCTTGATCTCAAGGTCATGAGTTCAAGCCCCACACTGGGCTCCATGACCAACGTGGAGCCTACTTTAAAAAAAGAAAGGAAGGAAACATTTCTTTAGACAGCACTCTCTTATCTGCATGACTGGAGTAGGGCATGGATGTAAATTGCTTTCCATGCCTGTGACAAGGAGTAATTTGAAGGTAGGAAGCAAAGCACGCAAAACACCTTTCTTCAAAGGAACCTACAGAACTAAACGTAAAATACTATTCTCTGTTCTAACACAACCTCAGTCTTTTTAATTTTGTTTCTAAATGATTCCCTTCTAATTTCTCGAAAGAATATCAGTGGATACATTATTTTACCCATTTTAAAGATAAATTGAACTCCAGGGGCACCTGGGTGGCTCAGTAGGTTGAGCATCCAACTTCAGCTCAGGCCATAATCTCCCGGTTCATGAGTTCCAGCCCTGCATTGGGCTCGCTGCTCTCAGGGCAGAGCCTGCTTTGGATCCTCTGTCCCCCTCTCTCTGCCCCTCCCCTGCTTGGCTCTCTCAAAAATAAATATTAAAAAAAAAGATAATTTGATCCCCAAAGAAAGCACAAAACATTGTTCTCTTCCCAATAGTATGGTGTCCTGGTCCACGGAACCAGAATTAGGAGGTGAGGCAGGGCAAGACACCCCTATGGAAACTAGTTTTCTACCTGCAGCCTGGGGCTTCCCAGAGCTACTTCTCTGACTTTCATGGCTTTCTGCATTCTGGAGCAGCCTACACTCGGTGCCTCCTCAGGTCAAGGGCTGTTTCAGCAGTACGTGGTGCCAAGGGTCCAAGTGGGGGCACGTACCGTTGGGATCCAGTCTTTGCTGAAATGGATCAATTCTCCCTAATTACATTTTGACCAAGCTAGTCCAAGTGAATCTCATCACCCTGGTATTCACATCACTGATGTCTGTCGGTACCGTAGTCTCTCAAAACCGGCAAAGCTGCCTTGTGACTAAGCATACCGTCAGGCTCTCCAGGTTTTACACCACTCTGGCGACTATTGGCTGAATTTTATTTTGTGCAATATTCATAACATCCCTATTGCCAGCACTGTTCATCTGGGGTTTTGGCAGCTTCACACAGAGACGGAGCCAAAGGGAAGGTCCCTGGGTGTGAGAAGGCAGGTGCTCTCTATGTGTGTACTTGAACTGCTTTCCAAAGCTGTTAGCTCATTTGCTATTTTGAATTAGTTGTACCATCTCCCATCCATTTACTGAATATGTACGAAGCTCAGTGAATTAATAATGGGAGTCTTAGATCTTTATTTCTGTCTTCCACAGATTTTCAGTTGTGTTCACTGTATCAAGAAGGAAGCCATATTTTTCCCAAGAGTTGTGATGAAACGGGCTTTAAGAATCTGCACTTACTTGGCCTGTATATTTGTAGGTCTTACCCTTCCAATCATTGTGGCTTCCACACCCCCCCTTTCGAGGCTCTTCCTGACCATCCACTTTAAATTGTCTCTCCCCCACTGCTCTGTTCTGCTATCTCCGTGGTGTTTACCAAAATAAAAAATTACATGGTATATTTATTTGCTTGTTTGTTATGTGCTCTGTTTCCCTACCATGACATTGAGACATTTTAATTGTGAATTTTTATTATGAAGACATAATGCCCTTTTCAAATATAACAGCTTTATTAAGATACAATTCACATATCATATAATTCACCCACTTAACAGTATATAATTCAATGATTTTTCATGTATTCACAGAGCTGTTCAACCATCACGACAGTGTTAGGACATTTTTTTCATCATAGAAGAAAATGTATACCTATTAGCAGTTGCTCCCCATTTCTGCCCAACCACTCCACACCCACCCTCACCCCTAACTCCTGACATTCTTTGCTGACTATTCATCTATTGTTGATAGGGAAAATTTGTTGTAAGATGGCTGACAGGACTAATAAGAAAACACCTGTCCCTGATGGATGAGGAATGCGGAAGTAACAGGCTATAAATTGTTCCCTCTGCTAATGCTCTGGGCTCAGACCTCTGGAGAATGATCTCCTCTGAGCCCAGCGGTGTAAAATAAACCTCCTCCCTTCCAAGATCTCTGAGAGCTGCTTGGTTCTTCCACCGGGTGAGCTAGACCAGATTCTGTAACACTTGGTTCCCTGACCGGGAAACCTAACCGTGCTGGCCCGTTGTTGCCACCGGTTTGGGAAAATGGCGAGGTGGTGACGGAACAAGGAATCGTAAAGGAGAAGGTGCGCCTTGCCTGAATTTCAGCAGTCTCCAGCTCGGACTCCTCAGGCCAGCCCTGCTCCGCCATTCCTGCCGGACTCTAGGAAACTTGGAAAGTGAGGACCTGGAACTGACATCAGAAACCGGTAAGGCCTGGGCCCTAAATCTGTCCTCTCCTGTCCACCCATAATGATGGAAGGGGGAGCTGATCACTCCCCAGAGACCTCACTGGTCTCATCTGTAGAAACTCTGTGGGAGGGAATGAATAACCTCTGGTGTGTATGTGAGTGTGAATGTGCGACTCGGTCTGGCTTGCCTGCCGAGTTCGATTCTGTGGCTCAATGGGTGGGCGCCTTTAAGGCCCCCAAAAGGCTATGGAGTCTGAGTGGGCCCATCTGTGATTCCGCGGTGAATGGCATACAATCTATGGTGGCATTGGAATAGTTTCCGATTGTAAGTCACAAAGCTGAGACCGCTATCGCTAAGTCTCACCTAAGTTCCTTCAGGACATGGCCAGACGGGCATCTGACTGGTCTCCTCATTAGAGGGGGCACCCCTACCCCTTTGTCTGTCTTTGCAATGCTGCCTCATGGGAACATTATGGGGTTGGGACAGAGCAAACCCACAGTTCTTGAAACTATGGATCTTTGAGAAGGGGTTTTTGGGAGACTATGGAATTAAGATGACCCCCAGCAAATTAAGGACCCTATGTGAGTTGGAATGGCCCACTTTTGGGGTAGGATGGCCCTCAGAGGGAACCTTAGATGTCCCAATGGTCCACTGTGCCTGGAGACCCAGGTTACCCTGATCAGTTCCCGTATATCGACTCCTGGTTAGAGATTGCCCAAACCCTCCCCCGTTGGGTGCAATTTTCCTGCAATGAACAGGGACAGGCTAGGGTACAGAGGTCCTGACCTCCACAAATCCCTGCCAGTGATCTGGAGGAAGAACGAATTTTGCCTCCACCACAATCTCCCCCGAGACCGTCAGCACCTGATCCCCCAGCTCCTGATACTCTGCCACCTTCGGTCTCCCCACCACCTCCAGACTCGACAGATCCTCTCTCCACTGGACCAGCAGCCAGACTCCACCCTCGGCCAGGTGCAGGTGCTCTCCAGATGCTGGTACTGGTGCATTGGCCAGGATGCTGGAATAAGGGAAACCTGAGAGATGATGAAAATGGAACACTCCAGCCTGGCTGCTTGATGATGTATTACCAGCCTTTCTCCACTACTGATCTCCTCAACTGGAAACATAACACACCATCATATTCTGAAAAACCGTAGGCAATGATAGACCAATGATAATGGAGTCCCTTTTGCAGACCCACTGACCAACTTGGAAAGACTGCCAACAGCTGCTCCATACTTTAACACTGAAGAAAGATGGAGAGTTATGAAAGGAGCTCAGCAATACCTTGAGGAACATGCACCAGCCGGGGTTGTCGATCCTGGCACCCGGGCTAGAACTGCCGCACCTGAAGAACGTCCTATGTGGGACTTCACTACAGAAGAAGGACAAGTCCACATCTGCCGGTACCAAGAGGCTTTCCTCTGGGGGATCTGAGCAGGGGCTAAGAAGTCCATGAAGATGACCAAGATATCCTCAATCACCCAGCAGCAAGGGGAAACCCCCCCCAGGGATTATTATGAGAGGCTATGCGAGGCTTACCCCATTTACACCCCGTTTGATCCTGAGGCACAAGAAAGCCAACAGATGGTAAATACCTCTTTTGTGGCCCAAGCCGCCCCAGATATCAGAAGGAAGCTCCAAAAACTTGAGGGTTTCGGTGGAATGACCATCACACAGTTGAAGAGAGAGTTCAAGAGGGCATGAAACTGTTAAGAGGTAAATGGGTGGGGTCCTCAAAGTCCGCCTCCAGATCGAGGTTGCTAACAAGGTCTACATGAACAGGGAGGACACTGCCGAGAGGGAAGTCGAGAAAAAGATGAGGAAAAAGGTCAGCCTCCTTGCCGCTGCTTTAAAGGAAAAGGACTACAAAAGAATGGAAAAAGTCCCACCACCAAAAGGGATTAAACCTCCTTAGCAAGGGATCAATGCGCCTACTGCAAGGAGAAATCGCCTGGCAGATGAAACAGCTAAAGTAGCAGCCATTAGGGAGGCAGACAAGGTCCCCTCCCTTACTATGACTCTGACACCCCCGGCAGAGACCCCTCCACCAAAATATACTAAAAAAGAAATTGAATGCGCTGAAATCGAGGGGGCCACCCAGACCAAGGAAGGATGGTGGAAACTGCTAGATGGGTGCATCTTCATCCCAGCGGCCCTCGGAGGGCATCTAGTTGGCGAACACCATCAACTCACCATCTAGGAAAAACTGCATTAGAGGCCCTCCATAAAAAAAAAAAGCAATACTACATCAGCCAGCTGCCAACATTATGTAGAGCAATAAACAAATGGTGTGTGACTTGTGCCAGGAATAATGCCTGATCCATGCTGCGACCCCTGCCAGGTGTCCAAAGGGTAGGAGCTACCCTCTTTGAAGACCTAGAAATAGACTTTACAGATGTCCAGCCAAGTCGAGGGTTTAGATACCTCCTGGCAATAGTCTGTACACACTCTGGATGGGTTGAAGCTTTCCTTAGGACAGAATGGAGCCAGGAGGTAGCTGAAGTCCTCCTAAAAGAGATTGTCCCCTGGTTCGGCCTGCTGGCCACAATCCACAGTGATAATGGACCTGCATTTGTGGTGGACATTATACAGACTTTAACCAACTCCCTCAACATCACTTGGAAGCTTCACACTGCTTACCGGCCTCAAAGCTCAGGGAAAGTAGAGCGAATGAATCGCATCCTCAAGGGAACCTTAGCCAAGTTCTGTCAGGAAACAGACCTTTGGGGAAGTGTTTGTACTGATGTTTGTGCCTCACACTTCAAGAAAAAGAGATCGTGCTTAGATTCACCTCCAGCCTTAAGGTTCAGGCAAAACAAGCAGTGTGGCTACCCGTACTCATAGGGGCAGAAATAGCCATGGCGATAGGGACTGGCATAGGAGGCATAGGCTCTTCTGCGGGACCAATAAATGGCTGACTCCCTAGTGTCCCTACAGAGCCAACCAAGTTCCCTGGCAGGAACCTCTTCTCTGACGAAAGAAAGGGCACCTGCATCTTTGGGGAGACTTTGTAAACCAGTCAGGAATAGTCACAAGCAAAGTTAGGGAAAGAAGGAAAAGAACCAGTCCATAATAAAGATGATGCCGTCTAATACAGACTAGATCTGTTTAAAGGGGCATCAAAGGGGGGAATGATAGGGAAAATCTGTTGTGAGATGGCCGACAGGACTAATAAGAAAACACCTGTCCCTGGTGAATGAGAAATGCAGAAGTAACAGGCTATAAATTGTTCCCTCTGCTAATGCTCTGGTCTCAGACCTCTGGAGAATGATCTCCTCTTGAGCCCAGCGGTGTAAAATAAACCTCCTCCCTCCCAAGATCTCCGAGAGCTGCTTGGTTCTTCCGCCGGGTAATCTAGGCCAGATTCCGTAACACTGTCTGTCTCCCAAAACTGGCCTATTCTGGACATGTCACACAAATAGAATCATCCACTATGTGGTTTTTTGTGACATAGTGCCGTGTTTTCAAGATTCATCCATGTTGGAACAGATACTTCCATTGTATGAATGTATCATATTTTATTTATTCATCAGATGATGGCTCTCTGGGATGTATCTACTTTGGGGCTATTATGGATAATGCTGCTATGAACTTTCACATACAAATTTTTTGTGTGGACATATGTTTTTATTTATCTTTACTATATACCCAAGAATGGAATTGCTGGGTCACATGGTTAACTCTATGTTGTGTCAGCATTTGAGAAACTCCTTTTGAAAGTGGCTGTACCACCTAACATCTCCATCTTCAATGTGTGGGGCTTACAATTTTCCTCCCCACCAACACTTGTTATTGCCTATTTTGATTATAGCCATCCTAGTGTGAAGTCGTATTCTGTGGTTTTGACTTGCATTTGTCTGATGGTTAATGATGTTGAGTATTTCTTTGTGTCATTATTGGCCAATTGTACATCTCCTTTGAAGAACTGTCTTTCAGATCCTTTGCACATTTTAAAATTGGACTCTTTGCCTATTTATTATTGAGTTGTATAAGCCCTTTATAGATGGTAGATATATGTCCCTTATCATATTTTTGATGTGCAAATATTTTCTCCCATTCTGTGAACGCTCTTTTCATTTTCCTGATGATGTTCTTTGAAGCACAAAAGTTTTTAATTTTGATGGAGTCAAAGTTATCTATTTTTTATCTCGTCACTTGTCAGTTATACATAAGAAGGCTTTGCTTTGTCCACAGTCATCAAGGTTTTTTCCTATATTTTCTTCTAAGAGTTTTATGGTTGTCACTCTTACATTTAGGCTATGATTCATTTTAAGCCCATTTTTGTGTAGGGTGTGAGAAGGATCATATATCTTTTTGATCTGTGAATTCTCAGTGCCTACAACAGTGTCTAGAACATAATAGATACTTCATAAATGCTTCTGGAGTGGAAGATGCCATGAAAAAATAGTCAACTTAAAGAAATCTTAATAGAAGTACCTGAAGGAATGCTAAATATCAATATAGCTCACTTTCAATGGCTTTCAAGTAAGGGATAAGGAATTAAGTTATCTTTTTTTAAAAAATATAGTTTATTGTCAAGTTGGTTTCCATATAACACCCAGTGCTCTTCGTCACAACTGCCCCCCTCCATGACCATCACCCACTTCCCCTTTCCCCCTCCGCCTTTCTGCCCTCAGTTCGTTTTCAGTATTCAAGAGTCTCTCATGATTTGCCTCCCTCCTTCTCCCTAACTCTTTTTCCTCCTTCCCCTCCCCATGGTCCTCTGTTGGGTTTCTCCTGTTAGACCTTTGAGTGAAAGCATATGGTATCTGTCCTTCTCTGCCTGACTTATTTCACTTAGCATGACACCCTCGAGGTCCATCCACTTTGCTATGAATGACCAGATTTCCTTCTTTCTCATGGCCATGTAGTATTCCATTGTATATATAAACCACATTGGAATTAAGTTATCTTAAAATGGCACAGAATATAAAAACTCTCTCTCTGGAAGTCTTGGTTGGTGGGTCAAGGAGAAAGGAGACTTCATGAAACTCAGTGGTATCAATGGGGCAATGAGGAAAGACAAAACTCCTGCAAATTTTGATGTAAAATAAGTCTTGATCATTTAAGTATAATTCAGCAAAAAGAGAAAATAATTTTTTATCTAACAAGCAGATCTTTCTTATCACTTGATTTCTTTCATATTACCTTTCTTTCTGTGGAGAATAATAACATATAATAATAAAATAACTTTGCTTATGAAACATTTCCACATAAGGCATATGTGTAAGATTTAGAAATAGCTAATTTCATTCATGCAATCACTCAACTAATATTTTTGACCTGGTTTGATGTGAACCCTAAAAGCATATATGTGCTTTACATTTGCTTTGGGTCTTGGTTTGTAATCATGGAACAAAATGGCTACTTAAACTTTAAAGTTTTCAAATGAAAACCATTTCTTTCATGAAAGTAATATATAACATTTGGAAAATATAGAGAAGTTTCAAAAGATTAGAAATTATCTTTGGTGCCACTACTCATAAGGATGACAAAAATTTACAATTGGGGGGAAGCTTCAGGCCTTTTGCTGGAGATTTTTTTCACATTGTTGTAAACCATATGGTTTGTCCTACATTGCAAATATTTATTTTCCAGATGTTTGATGATGAAAGTTTTCAAAATACAGAAAACTTGATGGAATTGTGTCATGGTTGCCCATTTACCCTCAGTCTCAGTTCAAAGATATTTAACATGTTATTAAAAATCTTTTTGTCTGAAGATGATTTATATCTTTTTTTAAACCTAGATCTAAATAAGATTCATGTGTTACATTTGTTTATTAAGTCTCCTCATCCTCCTTAAATCTAGAATGTTCTTGATCCTTCATCTCTTTCAGGACATCAGTTTTTTATCATCTTTTTTAACGTGTATGTTATGTATAATTCCATTGAAATGGACATTGTGGTGAGTTTTGACAAATGCATACACGTACACAACCACTACCAGAATCAAGGTACAGAACATTTCTGTCACCCAAAGATGTTCTCCTGTGATAATTTCCAGTCAACTCCCCACCTCCACTCCCAACCCCACACAACCACTGATCTCACTATCTTTTCTAAAACTTTCCTTAAATGAAATCATACAGTATGTCCTCTTCTTTTATGCCTAACTTTGCCCCCCCCCCCATTAACTTATTGTTGGGATACCAAGAATTTGGTTCTTTTACTACCATATATTGTTCCACTGTGTAGATATATGAAAGCTTCTACAACCATGTATTTATTCACCTGTTGGTGGATATTTGGGTTATTTTCCTATATGGGGCGATGAGGAATGAAACTTCTGTGAGCAATTGTACATAACTCTTTATAAGGATGCATTTTCACCTTTCCTGGGTGAAACTTGGCCAAAAAGGGAATTTCTGGGCTTTATGGTAAGTGTGCATTGAAGAAATTGCCAAATTGCCTTCCCAATGGTTGTGCATGTTACGGCGGGAATTCCCAGCTGCAGTTATGAAATTTCCAGATGCCACATCCATGCCAACAATTTATCCTGTCAGCTTTAAATTGTAACCATTCCAGGGCACCTGGGTGGCTCAGTTGGCTAAGCATTTGGCTCTTGATTTCTGTTCAGGTCATGATCTCACGTTTCGTGGATTTGAGCCCCCCTGTCAGGCTGCATGCTGACAGCATAGAGCCTACTTGAGGTTCTCTCTCTCCCCCTCTCTCTCTGCCCCTTCCTTGCTCTCTCCCTCTCTCTTTCTCTCTCAAAATAAATTTTAAAAAGACTACTACTGTCTCATCATCTTCAAAGGGTAGATCCTGAAGTTTAACTCCCATCCCACCAAAATTGTAATCATTCTAACAGTTGTGTAGTGAGATCTTCTTGTGATTTTATTTGTATTTCCCTGATAACTAATGCTGTTGAACATATTTTCATGTATTTATTGCTTACCTTTCTGGGAAGTGTCTTCAAACACTTGCCTAATGTTGAGTGGATTGTTTGTCCTTTTGTTATTGAGTTGTGCGAGGTCTTTATATATTCTGGGACCGAATTTTTGGTTAGTACATGAATTAGAAATAATTTCTCCCAGTATGTGGCTTGCTTTTTTTTAAATGATGTTTTTAGAAGAGCAGATGTGTTAAATTTAATGACATCCATTTTAGCATTGTTGCCTTTTATTTTTAATGCTTTGTGAACTATTTTAGACATGTTTGTGGTCGAGATTTTTCTCTTATGTTTTTCTCTAGAAGTTTCAGGGATTTTGCTTTACAGGTAGGGATAGGATCCATTTGGTACACAATCTTTTAGACATTGTTTTTATTGTGGTAAATATATATAACATAATATTACATTTTAAACATTTAAAAGTGTACAATTCAGTGGCATTAATCACATTTAAAATGTCATGCAACCAACACTACTATTTCTAAAACTCTTTCATCCCCCCAAACAGAAACTCTTTAACCATTAAACTAAAACTCCCCATTCCCCCTCCCCCACCCCATGGTAAGTACTGATCTATTTTCTGTCTTTATGAATTTGCCTGTTCTAGATATTTCATATAAGTAGAATCATGCAATATTTGTCTTTTGTGTGGCTTATTTTACATAGTATAATATTGGCAAGGTCAGACAAGTTGTAGCATGGATCAAAACTTCATTCTTCTTTATGGAATAATATCCCTTTTATGTATATATCGCCTTTTGTTGCTGTATTCATCTGTTGACAGACACTTGATTTGATTCCACATTTGTACTCTTATGAATAAGTCTGCAATGAACATTGTTGTACAAGTATCTATTTGAACCCCCGTTTTTCAATGCTTTGGGGTCCATACCTACAAGTGAAATTGCTAGGTCATGTAGTAATACTGTGTAGCTTTTTAAGGAACCGCCACACTGTTTTCCATAATGGCTACATCATTTCTTATTTCTACTAGTGATATACAACAATTACAATTTCTCCAAATTCTCACTCACACTTACTATTTTCCACTTTTAAAGATTGATTATCATAGTAATGATAGGTATGAAATGGTATCTCATGGTTTTTATTTGCATTTCCTTAATGACTAAAGATGCTGAGAATCTTTTCATGCACTTATTGTCTATTTGTATATATTCTCTGGAGAAATGTCTGTTCAAGCCCTTTGCCCATTTTAAAACTGGGCTCTTTATCTTTGTGTTGTTGAGTTGTAATTCTTTATGTTCTGGATATTAAACTTTTATCAGGTATATGATTTGCAAATTTTTCTGCCATTCTGTAGAATCTTTTCATTTGCTTGATAAAGTCTTTAAATGCACAAAAGTTCTTAATTTTAATGAAGTCCACTTTATTTTTTCTTTGGCTGCTATGGTTTTGCTGTCATATCTAAGAATCCAATCCAAAAGCACAAAGAATTGGGGTGCTGCATGGCTCAGTCAGTTGAGTATCCAAATCTTGATTTTTGGCTCAGGTCACGATCCCAGAGTTCTGGGATCAAGCCCTGCATCAGGCTCCCTGCTGAGTGTGGGGCCTGCTTAAGATCCCTCTCTCTCCTTTTGTCCTCTCCCCAACTCGTGCGCTTTCTCTCTCTCTCCCTCTCTCTCTAAAAAACGGCGGGGGGGGGGGTGCTGTTGGGTGCCTCAGTCAGTTAAGCATCCGACTTCGGCTCAGGTCATGATTTCATGGTTCATGGGTTCAAGTCCCATGTCGGGCCCTGTGCTGACAGCTTTCTCAGAGCCTGATGCCTGCTTTGACTTCTGTGTCTCCTCTCTCTGCCCCTCCCCAACTCATGCTCTATCTCTCTCTGCTCTCAAAAATAAATGTTTAAAAAAATTTTTAAGTGTGAAGAATTGACTTTATATTTTCTTCTAAGAGGTTTTCAGGTTTATACTTTATATTTAGGTCGTTGATCCATTTTGAGTTAATTTTTTGTATATGATGTGACATAAGGGTCTGGCTTCATTCTTTTATATGTGGAAATCAAATTGTTCCAATACCATTTGTTAAAAAGACTGTTCTTTCCTCATTGAATGGACTTGGCACCCTGTCAAAATTAAATTGGCCATAGGCGTATGGATTTATTTTTGGACTCTCCATTCTATTCCACTGGTCTATGTCAATTCTTATGCCAGCGCCACATTGTTTTGATTATTCTAGCTTCGTTTTGATTTTTGAAATCAAAAAGTCTATGTCTTCCAACTTTGCTCTTCTTCAAGATTATTTTTGGCTATTCAGGGCCCATTGAAACTTCACATTAATTTAAGGATTGGCTTTTCTATTTCTTGTAAAAAGGCTGTTGAAATTCTGATAGGGATTGAGTTGGAACTGTACATTGCTTTGGGTAGTATTGACATTTTAACAATATTAAGTCCTCTTACTCATGAACATGGGATGTCTTTCTGTAGGAAACAGAACACCACAATGACCACAGGTGCATATTCATTCAGGCTCCAAGATCTCTGAGAAAACTCGAGATCACAGGGTTAAAAATAATGCAACAGGACTTGAGTGAAATGCCCTTGGGAATGTGCCTCTTCTTTAGTACCCAGATAAGGATGTTTTGCTTAAGGGAAGCCAGCAGTAAACAGCACAGTGCATTCACTCCCCTCTTGGTGTTTCATCCTGCCATAAAGTTTCCTATTGTATCTTGTTTTTCTGCTGAGACCATTCTTGTATGGTGTTTACCTGCTGTAGCTGTCCCATATGTACATTTCTGCCATACTTCACTAAACCGTCGTAGTTAATTATAGTTGATTCCTAACTTTGTGTAAAGTATATATGATGATGCATAATAAAGCTCTGGTCCTTGGGCTGTCGGCTCGAGTCCCCTGTGCCTCACTATACTGTTGTCTCTTTTTCTCAGTTCCTTCGTGGCCCCGGGTCCCCGATCCATTGAGGTCGACATCTTTCCATTTATTTAGGTTCTATTTAATTACTTTTAGCAATGTTTTGGAGTTTTCAGTGTACAAGTCTTTTACCTCTTTCTAAAATGTATTCCTGTATGTATTATTCCTTTAGATGTTACTATATGAAACTGTTTTCTTAACTTTCTTTTTAGATTGTTCATTATAGATGTATAGAAACCTAAATGATTTTTGTATGTTGTACCTTGCAACTGTGCTGAATTCATTTATTAGCTCTAGTAGCTTTCTTGTGGATTATTTGGGATTTTCTGTATGTAGAATCATATCATCTGTGAATAGAGATAGTTTTCTATCTTCCTTTCCAATTTGGGTGCTTGGTATTTCCTTTTCTTGTCTAATTGCTCTAGCTAGAACTTCCAGTACAATGTTAAATAGCAATGATCAGTGTAGGCATCCTTGTCTCATTCCCAATTTTATGGGGAAAGCTTTCAGTTTTTCATCATTTAATGTGATGTTTACTTATGAAGTTTCACCATAATTGCTCTTTATCATGTTAAGGAACTCCCCTTGTGTTCCTAGTTTTCTGAGAGTTTTTATCATGAAAGTGTTAGATTTTTTTCGAATGCCTTTACTGTGTTAATTGAGATGATTATGTGGTTTCTTACTTTGTTAACAATGTGGTCTTTTACATTGATTTTTCTATTTTGAGCCATTATTGCTTTCATGGGAGAAATCCAACTTGGTCATAGTGCCCAATCCTTTTAATATGCTATTGAATTCAGTTTGCTAGTATTTTGTTGAAGATTTTTGCATCTATATTCATCTGTAATGTTCACTTCTTGTGATGTCTTTATCTAGTTTTGGCATTATGCTAATTCTGGCCTCATTCAATGAGTTAGGAAATGATCCCTCCTCTTCAATTTTTTTGAAAGTTTAGAGGAATTGCTATAATTCTTTTTCAAATGTTTGGTGGAATTCACCAGCGCAGCCATCTGGTTCTAGTTTTTTCTTTGTTGGGAGGTCTTATTACTAATCAGCTCTCTGTACTTGGTATAGGTTTTTTGAGATTTTCTCTCTTTTTATTGAGTCAGTTCACATAATTTGTGTGATTAGATCCTTTTCCTTCTGTCAGGCAGATAGAACGTAATCATGTATTATATATTTCTTCTATTATTATCATTTTTCCAAAGGCAACATGCATTCAGAATTAATTCCATTTCTTCCCTCTACATTTTTGTTGAAATGTTAGTGCTTTCCCTGTCGGTAGGTTTTACCAGCTGAAGCTCAACTCCTTTATACCCAGAATTCTTGTAATGGCAGGAATCTCTCTCCTTCACTGAGTCATCCATTACTCATTTACATTTCAGAATGACGAGTTTTCAGAAGGAAAATAACAACCAGTAGTTATTTAAAGAGCACTGCTACAACTAACTGGCTATTTGGCATCACAATCTTCTTCATGACAACAAGGGGATACTCGCTCTTACTACCAGGATGTATTTTATTGTATTAACTATGGTGGTAGTTGTAAATGGAAACATGCCTCCCAGTGTCTGCTCTAATTAAAAGCATCATAAAATGTTGTTAAATTCCCTGATCCGAAATACTTGACTCATTAAGAGTTTCCTCACATCAGTTAATGGGTTCATTAGCTAAACTCCTTAAATTAAATCCTTTATCAGCATTATATGTGGGCAAAGATACAAAATTCGCATTCGTATACCTCACAAAAATTCATAGAAATACAAAGAAAGCAATTTCCTGTAAGTATTAAATAATAAAATTTTGGAAGGATTCTTCAACATCCACTTAGAGATAAGGGCAGCCAGAAGAGGGGATATTGCCCACCAACCACATTATGATTTTCTTAATGGTCTCCTGTCAATGGCCTAAGTGTCTGTCAACAACTAGTCAGTAAGATAACGCCAACGATACCATTTCTATATGCAGTTCCATTATTTATTTAAATACTTGTTCTGTTTGGGATGCTGTAGGACAGATTAAGCAGTCAACTACTCCTCGAGTCCGAACCAAAAGGTCTCAGGGTGACAGTGGGAGATATGTTGGGGATAGTGCTAAATTTGGTAATAGTCCATCTCTTTTCCAAGTTTAAAACAAACAAACTCTATGTGTGTGTACGTAGAAAGAAATCACAATGCATACAAACTGGATGGCACTATTAAGGCTTCGACCAGTGATACCTCAAGGAAACTGTCGATCAGAACAGAAATCAGCCACAAACAAGCAGCTACTCCTAGACCTCTATAGATTGGATGAATGTCAGCCACTATGAGTGTGTGGGTGCACACGTATGTGTGTGTGTGTGCGTATGTGTGAATGTACCAACTATACGTGTGTTGCTGGTGTATTGTGAGAACGCAATGAAAGTGCAGAGGCCAAGAGGAGAGAGGAAAGGGATGGAAAAATGGAAGAGACAGTGTTGACCCAAAGGTGAGGCTTTACAGGCTCCAGGATGCTGCGTACCACGCTAATTACAGGGACTTACATATTTTTAAAATATCTTTTAGTTTTTCAAAGCTTTTAGCTTTCCAAGGTGCCTGACCTTATCTTATTTTATCTTCATAATTAAAAATAACAAACACTCTGACTTGATAGCTTCAGTAGAGAATGAGAAAAATGAGATTTGCAAGTGGTCTTCTAATGTGCAGGTTGGACACATTTTTCCTCTGTGTGTGGCCTGAAGGAGAACCGTGTTTCCCAGACTCTGGGCAGAGACTCTTTCCCTTGTATCACGTGAATTCGGCCTCCCAGATGGGGAATCTAAAGCAAGCAACCCTGCCACAGTAAATTTGTCTGTACAGCAGACACTTGGCTTCTTTCGCCGGCTCCAGCGAGCTCCGTCCTCAGATCACTCCTCACGGGCTTACTTCCTCTGCTCCTCTAGATGTTGGTTCTGCTCCTGACCTTGGTACCAGCTCCGCCTTTGCAAATCTTCCCAAGGATACAATCTTAGTGCTCATGTGTGGCTTTATTGTTCCCGTGTCAATTCCTGTGTCTAGTCTCTCTACACGACCCAAGATGAGCACGCTGTTCTCCCATGTAGCATGGCCATCATTATTTTTTGTGTTTTTGCCAGCTGAGAAAGTGAAGCTTTGTGTAACCCGTTTCTCTCGGATCTCTTTTGTCTGTGGGAAAGCAGGGTTGCGCTTACAGTCAGAACCACTGCCAATACTGCTTGCACTTCAAAAATCTTCCCCTTTTCCATCTGTTTCTAGGAGGCCTCAGAGTGTTCTCTCTTAGGTTTTTGCATGGTGTCTGCTCATTTTCTCTCTCTTCTTCTGAACTCTGCTCACCCTCCTTCTGGCAATATGCCTACAGCCGGTATGGCACATCAACAATTACAAAGTTTGTGAGGATAGCCGTGTCTGGTCAATGTCGAGGGCACTGCCACGCGTGCCAAAGGCACTGTGTCTCTCCTTCACTTCTACCAAGGATTCCTTTGCCGTTTCTAACCACTTCTGTTGCTTCTTGATGCTGCTAAAGCTGTTTGTTCTATAGATGTCAAGTCTGAAGGCACTGGTCTCTGCCTTTAGAGTGCTTCCAGATGTATCCCTCTGAGAGTGCTGGTAATGTGCCAGGGCACTTGAGGTACTCGAGCTTGGGCACGTTCTCTAGAGGCCCCATTGGGCCAAATACTTCTGGTATCACAGCAAAATCCTTTTTCTCCACTTTTATGCTAATCTCTGTTACACAACTATCTGAACTTTAGACAAGGGGAATATAGCAGATCATATGTGACCAGGTCATCTACAAGACGGTTGTAGAGTCTTGAGAGACTCTACAGTATTAGAATCAATGTCTCCCCAGGCCCTCGTTCCCTCTTTCACCGCCCTTTACTCTCTCTACTCTCTCTTGCTTCTTATTTATCTCTGACCATTTCAAAGCTCTGCATCTCTCTCTGTCTCTCTCTCTCTCTCTCATTCCCTCTTACTATGAAGACATTGCCTTCAGGGCAATGAGTTGATAAGAAATTGCCTCTGAGTGACCCACGTTTATATATTTCCAAGTTCACCACTTCAGAAGAAGAGAAACCACTTCTCTCTTTCAACAGCTACATACAAATCTCACCAAGGACAAAATTTGTCCCACATTGTGTCGGTACTCTTCCTCCAGTCAATCACTGTACTGAGGGGATAAGAAGATACTGGGACTGAAAGCATCATTAAATCTTTATAAAAGATAAGGTGAGGCAATTCTGCAAAGAAAGGAAAACACTGCTGTCAGAAGAAGGGAGTGAGGAATGTTGGGCAAAAAAAAAAAAACAACGGTAGAAAATGCTTGGTTGAAAAATAATTGTCTTAGAAAGTTTCATTGAGAATATCTTAAAAATTTTTGGCCATGTATTTCTACCTAGAACTCAGAGATGAATCCATTGGAGGTGGGTCAGAGCAACAGCTTAAGGACAGACATACTCCTCACCTTCCCATCTCCTCCCATGACCAAGGAGGGCTCTAGTACTGAACATAGCTTATGCCAACCCTCTTTTCCTGGATGAGTTCTTTTGTAGCAGACATAGGGACAGCATAGGGAATACAGTCAATAGTACTGTAATAGCATTGTATGGTGACAGATGATAGCCACACCTGTGGTGAGCACAATGTAATGTATAGAGTTGTCAAATCACCGTGTTGTACATCTGAGACTAAGGAACATTGTGTGTCAGCTATACTTCAATTTTTTTTTTACAAAGAGTAATACTCTCCGCAGAGGGCCATTGCACGGATACAAGTTACCTCACGGAGCGTGCCCAGCATGGAGCTTGAGATGGAACTGCAGATTAGTTATTATTACCTCTCCATAAACTCCTCAGAACTTTCAGGACTCTAAAATCCTTTGTAAAATAACATCATTTTAATCTGTATAGATTTATAATTCTGTTCTCCAGGTAGTGCATTTGACTACAAATAACGAAAACTGACTCTAAGGAGTTCCGGAGGCAAAAATAAATATTCTTGACGAGGTTAGTGGTGTGTATCACCGAATCCAGGGAAGAAGTGAAAAACTGAACCTTAGTGAGAAGAGTAACAGCAAGAGAGGTTCTAGGGAGTTCAGTCAGTTTGTGAACTTTTCTACTTTAGCACCGCTCTTAGCATGACTCAGCTCCAGAGACCACAATCTGTGTGCACCTCCCATAAATCTCCAAATCTCTAGGTGATAGAATCTCACTGACTCTGTTCAGTTAGGGCCATAGATCCAAAGTTAACCTAAGAAGATGTGGCTGCTGCGGGTCCACTCAAGGGTGTCAGGGACAAATTCCAATAGGGAGAATTGCTACAAGCCAGGGAGTCATCCCAGAATTTTTCTCTTGAATTCTGCCGGTTGGCTGCCCAACCCAATACATGTTTATGCACACATATTGAAAGTAGTCTCTGCCTAACACAATCTAACTATCTCACATACGATCACAGGTTTTCACATTAGTTCCCCAACCAGAGACAACTCAAAGACACATTCAGCTATTGCCTCAAGATTCAATAATGTCATTGAGATCCTGTGTTCCCCAGGCCAAGAAATCAGTTTGATATGAACTTCTCTGCTAGTTCCATTGTGATCTGGTCTCAAATCACTATAACCCCAGAAAACATAGGTATATTTAACCACTACCACATAATGGTAAAGAACAGGAAGACAGAGGAACATGGAAAAGAAAAAAATCATAATCTGTTTAATGAAAAGGAGGTACCAATCATTCATTCATCAGAGACTTCACTAACAAGCAAAGGAATAGTGGTGGAAGCCGTAGTATTCATTTCGAGTTGGCCAAGAGATCATAGAAGGTGTTGATGATTTCCCTCCTCTCTCATTCAGTCCATGTTGCCAATACTCCTCACCCAGAATCAAGGTTGACAAGAACAATAACCAAGACAGGGTTCACCGTTGTTTTTCCCTTGGCTTACTACCAATGTGAAGCAAGGATACACGTGAGATAAGCAATCAAATACAAAGTCGAGGCTCTCCTTTATCTCTTTAATTTTCTCATGGAGGCATACTTGAAATTTGGCAGTCTATACTTTGAATGCAGAAGGAGATTTGGCCATGTCACATGAATAACTGCCTTATGTATCAGCAACCAGAAGTGATTTTTTAGTTTGATGTTATATGATGTATTAGGTGACATTGGTGCACAACACCAGGACTGTCTCTCCTATCTGCTCCAGAGGACAAGCCAGGGTTTTTCCACTTATGTCCATGGCAGGGCTTTCTGTAAACAGTTCTAGCCTTAGTGTACCTTGTCTTTAGCCAACATGTCACTCGTCAACTTTCTTTGCTCATTGAATTAACCCACACCATGATTTCTGAGAGACCTGAGACTTTGATGATCCAGACTGTGAGTGTGAAGTGGTTTTCCATTACCTGACATGGAAATGCAGGATTTCTTCAAGTTTCAAGTATCTTTCCTGATGTAGACGCATCACCAACACCAACTATAATGACTATTAGTCAAAGGCCATCATCCAACCTCCCCCAGTACGATTATTTTTCTCTAATTTCCTTAGTCATATTAGTCACTTTTAAGGATGAGATCACAGTCTGACCTTTTATTCAGCAAAACCTTTATTGTAACCCATGGCACAAGTATTCCTTCCTTAGTACTGTTATCTCCAGATCAGGATAAGTCAGTTACATGGGAATTTAAGGCAAAAACTTTGAGACTGAGTCATCAGGCAAAACGGCAATAGACTCCACTTCCATTTCTGTCTTTTGTTCTTGAGATCTGTATTTTCTGGCAGTTAGTAAGATGGTAGCATGCATTTCTGGCTGACTAGAGCATAGAGCATATCTTTTAAAAAGCAACACAACATACTGTGGCATTGTTTCTCAATTTGCATTGGCCATTGGACAACACAGGGATTAGGGGTGTTGAACCCCTGCACAGTCAAAAAACTCTATGTATAAATTTTGGTTCCTCAAAACTCTAACTACTAATATCCCACTTTTGACCAGAGCCTTATGAATAACGAAGAGTCAATTCACACATATTTTGTATGTTCTATGTATTCTATACCAGATTCTTACATTAAAAGAAGTCAGGGGAAAGACAATGTTATTAAGAAAATCATGGGGGGGGGTGCGCCTGGGTGGCTCAGTCAGTTAAGGGTCGGACTCTTGATTTCAGCTCAGGTCATGATCTCATGGTTATGAAATGAAGCACAGTGTCAGGCTCCATGCTGGGCATTTAAGATTCTCTTCCTTTCTCTCTACCCTCTCCCCTGCTTGCATGCTCTCTCTAAATAAATAAATAAATTTTTCAATTTAAATTTAATTACATATGAAAATTCCCTTTAAAAAGGGAAAAAAGGGTTTCCTGGGTGGCTCCGTTGGTTAGGCATCTGACTTTGGCTCAAGTCATGATCTTGTGGTTCATGGGTTTGAGCCCCACATCGGGCTCTGTGCTGATGGCTCAGAGCCTGATGCCTGCTTCAAATTCTGTGTCTCCCTCTCTCTCTGCCCCTATCCCACTTTCACTCCCTCTCTCTCAAAAATAAATAAACATTTAAAAATTTTTATAAAAAAAAGAAAATCATAAGGAAAAGAAAATGCACTTATAGTATTGTATGTTATTTGTTGGAAAAAATTCATGTATAAGTGGACCCACGCAGTTCAAACCCCAGTTGTTAAGGAGTCAACTGTATATAAAGTCGTTTGATCACCACCGCAATCCAAATATAGAACATTTTCATCAGCTCTAAAAATTCCCTCATTCCCTCATTTCCCTCTGCTTTTGAAGGCAAGATAACAGATGCAACATTCGTCTTGGCCCCCTTGATGATAGAAGGTTTCCAGACTAATGATCTTTCTTGCCACCAGAAAACTGCCTGGTCCCTGAAGCCATGTCAAGAAATCAGAATATGGTTATTGTTGGCAAAGCACACATTCAAATAGTGATAGCTATTGACCCTTGTTAATGGTAAATTCCTGTTTCTGAGGCCAGGGAGGTCGTCAGTGTCTACTACCACTGCATTTTTATCCATGAGTCCATTGCTCAAGCCTGGGGCTGGCTCGGGAAGTGGTACTGACCTCCATAAAATGGGTCACTTTGTTATCTATATATCAGTAGCAGTCTTTTTGTGGAAGACCTCCTGCTGAAGATTTAAAAGGAACACAAGTCAGTGAATGGTGGAATAAGGAGAAGAGATATTATTGGGAAAATAAAGAAAGTCTTTGGGAAGCCCTTGATATTGGATTATATTCAAATGTATCATAAAAGGGCAGAGTCAATGTTCTGCATGAAACAGCTGACCTGGACACCGGCCTAGAACTTGGTCAAAATAAGAATGGAAATTGGAAGACCATAAAGCTATCAGCCACGGAGTGAAAATTTTCATGGTGTGCACTAGTTAACTGTTTGTGTCTTGTCTTGTAAGCAGGTGGATAACTCAGCATGGTCATAAAATTATTCAGGCGTATATCCCAATTTTGAGTTAGGTCTTTTCTCTTGAGTGTGGGGCACTTTTTCCTGATTCTTCACAAGAGGAGTGCTTTTGAATTGTATTCTTGACATTATATCCAGGAAGCACTGCGTTCCGTTATGTTCCCCCAGTGACCATTGTTGTTGTTTGAATAGGGAATTAATTTGGTTGGACTTGAAGCCATAAGTTAAGTGGCGGCCCTCTCTCAGTTCGGTTGTTTTGTCCCTCGTTGAAGGACTTTAAGACTGCCCTTTGCATGTATATTCTGAGGTCAACCAGAGACTTGAACAAATTGTATATATTTGACGCTCCTGCTCTGTGCCCCTTGCTTTCCAGGATTTTCTCCTCACTTCCGGTCGATAAGATGTCTGTCAGCCTAAAAGCCATAAAACATGGGAGACTAACTCTGTACTATTTCTTCCTTCCAGGTGTTGCCTTCCCTCCAGACTCTGCCTGCTCTTGCTTCCTCCCCAGAGCATTGGGTAGTTGTTCTATGTTTCATCCAGTGTTGATAATGCTCACCACTGGGAATAGGAGATGACTGGGTGGCACCATCAGTGCAAATGACTCCTTTGGTTTTACTTCCACCTCGTCACTTACTACTTGTATGAACTTCAGCACATTTTTAAATTTATCAGTATGTTAGTTTCTTTGTACAAAGGGAAAATAGTATTATCCATGTTCATGCTTAGAGTTGCAGAAAGGATAGATGTATATAATATACCTAAAGTGCTCGGAAATATTACTATTATTGTTTTATATCTGAGAGTGTTATTTTTGTGCCATTATTGAGAATTCTACCAACATATTTAGTCATTTTCTCAATGAGTAATTACTATGATTCATTTGAAATTTTCAGGCAATTTGTCATCTAGGAGAGCACTAGATGAAATTCACCGATAAATTTTCATAAATGTATTAAATCCCCAAGTCACAAATCACCATTCTCATTTCAGATGATGTTTCCCTAGTTACTCAAACACCATATGACATTGTATCTTATTTCCGATGTCCCAGATATTGTGATTTATAACCACTTCATAAACAGTTAGAATTGAATTTATAGTTTTTCACAAGTCACTCTCAAATATTTATTACAATACTTTTTATTAAGTTAAAAAATAATGTTAGAGTTGGCCTTTTCACTCTTCATGGTCCTCTACTGGAGAAAAATTTACTGACTGCCTACTATTTCCAAGAGCAAAAATTAAAAGATATGATTGTGTAAAAAGCCTTGCAATATTTTGGCTGGTGTTCAAAACATTTATTTTATAAATTTATCTTATTTAGGTCAGAAAAACTAATGCCTGTAATAAAGTGTAAATGTGATTGTATAACGGTTCATTAGCATTCCCTAAGGCATTTAGTAAGATCTTTGAGGCCAGAAAAATAAATCACATATTCCCCAAGGTGTGAATAAAAGAATAATCTTTTGTTGCCAGTACCACTTGGAGCCAAGAAATTTTTTAAGAAAAGAAACAAACAAACAAACAAAGAAAAGAAACCTGACAACAAAGGATTACACAATTGGGCTTATTTTTCTCATGCAGTGACAATCCAGATGTAGGCAGATAGGACAGGTGCAGTCCCCACAAACTTGTCCACATAGACGCAGGCTCCTTCGATGGACTGGTTCCTCCATTCTGAACATGTGGCTGTTGTTGGCAAGATGGCTGCCACACCTCCTGAGGTTGTATTGGCATTCCAAGAAAAGAAAGGAGGGAGAGTGAAAAAAAGGCAGGGGTTGTGCCATCTGACTTGGTCCCACCTTCTCAGAAAAACAAGTGCTCCGAAGACAGCCCTCATCCCCAGCAACTCAGCTTAGAGTTCATTGGCAAGACCTGGGTCCTAATACAAGGCAGTCTGGCAAGATAAATATTTTCGTTGCATATGATACCACCCTGAAGATAATTAAGAATCTGTGAGTGACCATGAAGAGAAGAATGGTTACTGAGGAGGTCAAAACTTTGCAACCACGGGTAGCCTAATTGCGGGAGAATATTAAGACTTTCAAGGAAGCCACAGAGATCATTTTTTTTCAACCTCTGTGTATACAGTCTGTTCTAAAAGTGAGCTGTCGAAACAAGCATCTGGGATTAAGGCATCAGACCAGTCCCAGTTGTCTCTAACTACCCCTGACTTTTAAAACTGACCCTTTCTTGGGGTGCCTGGGTGGCTCAGTTGGTTGGGCGTCTGACTTCGGCTCAGGTCATGATCTCCCGGTGGTGGGTTGGAGCCCCACTTTGGGCTCTGTGCTGACAGCTCAGAGCCTGAAGCCTGCTTTGGATGCTGTGTCTCCCTCTTTCTCTGCCCCCTCCTGCTCGCACTCTGTCTCTCGCTCTCAAAAATAAATAAACATTTAAAAAATTTTAATTAAAAAAATAAAACTGACCTCTTTCCACTTTGCAAAGGAATAGATTGATCACTGTGCTACTTTTGGCATTAAAACCAAAAAGAAGACATTTTTTAAACAGTGACATTGTTTAACAAACTCCTTCTATTCCCATCTATTTACATGTGTGCTTCATAGCCTTTGCATATAAAACATGAAAGATAGGAATGAAACTGATGGTGAACACTGTCTCACATTAGCAATACGTAATATTCACCCATGGAGATATGCACTAATCCAACAAAAAGCCCAACCCAACTCATTCAAAAGGCATTTCTAATAAAAGTTTATATTTTCCACAGTAGTTGTCAAAGTACATAAATAATTGTTTTATTTTCATTGATATCATCCTATTAATATTTATAAGTATAATTTAATATAGAAAAAATATTTTTAATGTTTATTTTGAGAGACAGAGCATGCATACCTGAGCAGGGGGAGGAGCATAGAGAGAGGGAGAGGGAGACTCCCAAGCAGCCTCCACACTGTCAGTGGGAAACCCACGAACTCACAAACTGTGACATCGTGACCCAAACTGAAATCAAGAGTTGGATGCTCAACTGACTGAGCCACCCACGTGCCCTAAAGAAGAAAATATTTTTAACAGCGGACCCTGGGATGACCATCTTTTTAAAAAACATGCATATACATATTTATGTATATTGGAGAATATCAAATTGCTCTTGTATTTAGAATTCAATGGATAAATGATACTTATATTCCATTGAGTATAATGAAAATAATTATTTTATTTTACCAATTTTAATTTCTCTAAAGCCAAAATAACACCATACAAATATATCATAATAAAGTTATTTACATAATGTATTTTCAAAATATGTTTAAAACTCTAAGATAACATATTTTGCAACAATTCAAATTTAAGATGAAAAAAGTTTTTAATGTTTAATAATTTTTGAGAGAGGGAGAGAGAGAGCACACAAGCAGGGGAGGGTCAGAGACAGAGAGGGAGACACAGAATCTGAAGCAGGCTCCAGGCACCCAGATGTCAGCACAGAGCCCAACATGGGGCTCAAACCCACAAATCATGAGATCATGACTTGAGCTAAAGTTGGACGTTTAACTGACTGAGCCACCCAGGCACACCAAGATTAAAAATTTTTATGTCAACTTTAAAAAGTATTGTTTTTTGAAATTCTTTTAAGAGGAATGTTGGCAAAAATATTTAAGGATTATAAGTAAGGACAACTGGCAGTGTCATGGACATCTTTCCTGTCTCAGATCTACTGTCACAAAGCTGTCACTGTATGACTAGGTTTTCAGTATATCTCATAAGTTAGGTTATGGAACTCTTTTTCTTGGGTGGGAGGGGGCGGATGGTAGGCTCGATGCCCAGCAAGGAGCTCAAACTCACAACCCTGAGATCAAGATCTGAGCGAGATCAAGAATCAGACACTTAACTGAGTCACCCGGGCACCCCATCTTATGGAACTCTTAAAAGAAGCTCCTGAAGTTGAAGGCTAAAGCCACCAGGTGGAATGGTGTGAGTAACTAGTTAAACCATTTAATAACAAATATTCTTGGGGCACCTGAGTGGCAGAGTCGGTTAAGCCTCTGACTCCCGTTCTCAGATCAGGTCTCCATCTCAGGATCGTGAGATCAAGCCCCAAGTTAGACTCTGTGTTGACAGTGTGGAGCCTGCTTGGGATTCTGTCTCCCTGTCTCTCTGCCCGTTCCCCACTTGTGCTCTCTCTCTCTCTCTCTCTCTCTCTCTCTCTCAAAGATAAATAAATAACCACCCCCACACACACACACATATTCTTAAGTACCTGTTATGCTCTATGTGGGCACCTTACAGACCTCAATATGAATAAGAGATGGTGCCTGTCCCCAAAGAGTACACAGGTCGGCTTGAAATAAATAAGACATTATTACACAAGATGTCTGCTATTTTTACATGGTGTGCATAAGGAGTTGTGGGAACATAGGAGACTGGATTTGAGAGGAGTCGGCATCATGCAAAATTCCACTGTAACAGAATATTTAGATACCTGCCCCTCCCACAGATTTACAATTATGCATGTTTTCCTCTTATTTTGTGCATAGATAGATATCATCATAGTGAACATTTTCCATTTCTCCATGTTCTTTCATAGAATTTATCTGTGTGGTTATATCATTTTCATAACTTATGATTAGGGGCAAGTGCAATTTTACATTCTTTTTTTTCCCTTGTGAGCATTAACATACACATTTTCATAAATGGACATTGTTAAGTACAATGGAAGATGCATTTAAAGAAACCCAAGAGTCTAACCAGATACGTTTGTTCCCTAGTAACAATTTATGTCAGCCAGAGTCTAATGTGTAGCTGTGATTGAAATATTCCTTTAGGATTCAAACCTGAATCTTAAATTGAATTAGTTGCATGATATAAGCCTCTGAGGAAGGAACTTCTTCTAAGGGTAGAGAGTAATGGCCTTCAAAGGAAAATGGCGGCAAGGGAATGCTAGCATCGCCAGCTGATGCCTTCATAAAGACAAAATGTCTTCAAAAGACAGAGCAGCTTGGCCAGAGATTTCCAGACTGTTTGGAAATCCTGTGCTTTTACAGACTTAGGCAAGTTAACATCTTTATTTACATGTTTTTATTCTATCTTATACACGGCAATGTGCCACATAGTGTGTAAATAGTAGGGGAGATACAGAGATCGATACATTTCTATTATGGTAGAAAAGATCTCACTCATTTTTGCCGTGATGTGCAGAGATGAGGGGTGTTTGGTAATCTTTGCACAAGGCTTACCTTATATTCTGTGTCATTTGATGCTTAAGAAAGGATTGTCCATTAAAATGATAATACAGAAGGTGGTGGCTAGACCATAGCAGAGAATCATGCAACCTCCTATGGAAGGGACAAGAGCTTCTATGAAGTGCTACCCATGAGGCCAAGTGCAACACCAGAACTGGAGTGTGTGAGATGTATCGCTGTCTACCAGGCATGTAAGCTGTGTCTGGGGAGACAAAAGATATACATCCCTAACAATATGGAGAGATAGAGCATTAGACATACTGTGTCATATTCTTGTCCTAAAAACTTACCTTTTAAGAAAGAAAAAAATAATGCCTCAGTCAGTTAAGCATCAAACTCCTGGTTTCAGCTCAGGTCATGATCTCACGGTTCATGAGTCCAAGCCTTGCCGTTGGTGGTGTGAAACCTGCTTGGGATTCTCTCTCTCTTTCTCCCTCTCCCTCTTTCTCTGCCCCTCCCTGACTTGTGCGTCTGCTCTATAAATTAAATAAATAAATAAATAAATAAATAAACTTTTTAAAAAAGTTGTGGGGGGGGGGCGGTGGTTAGCAGCTAGTGGCTGCTAGCTGGTCTGACACTCAAAGCTGGGCCAGAATGTTCTGCTAATCAAACAATTTCACAGACCACTAACATCAGATGAGGTCACTGTGTCCAAGACTCCTCCATAATCATGCTTGAAGAAAGACAGAAACAAGAACACGATGCAAATCACTAAAATGACCAAGCTCCGCTCTCTCCCAGCTAACAGGGGTGACTGCAGCTTCTTTCCCAATTATGGCTTTAGCCTTGGTCCTCCACCCTCTAGATCAAAAAAAAAAAAAAAAAATTAAGCTACCCAGTCATGAAATTGTCCCAGCTTTCTGACAGCATCCAATCGAAAGCAATTGTCTGCTTTCTCAAACCCCCTCCAAAACCACTCTACACAAACTCGAACCCTCTAAAAAGCCCCTCTTGAAATGGTACCACCCTCTTCCTGAGAAGCCTCATGGTGCCTCAGAGTTCCCCCCGGGGTATATCTCTCTTCAGCTTTTTTAAAATTATTCATCTGTTGCCTCCATTATTAATGCTGATGCAAGTAATAAACCCAGTTCTGACCACAGATGTGTCCCCGGTGGTCTTTGGCTGGTGGGTGTGAGCAATATATGAATTCAGTTGATCTTCACAATGACCCCTTGAGGAGATTACTGCTCTCATCCCCATTTCACGGATAATAAAACAGACAAGTTGAGTAAACTGGCTAAAGTGACCCAGCCTGAGAATGGCACAGCTGGACTTTTAACCTTGGTGGTCTGGAACCCGAGTCTGTGACGTTTGCTGTTACCACACTACTCCACCATGAGAATGGAAAGGAGGGGTTAACAGCATGTTAACTGCAGGATGAACAATCCATGCAAAAGGAATTATTGGAGAAAAAGTCAAGGATGGAGTCTTTTTAAAGAGAGAAAGCCAAGAAAAGCTTTTTTTTTTTTTTTTTTAAGAAAGTCAATCCCTGTGCAGGTGTCCATGGTTCATGTGGAACTGGTCCTTCCAGGCTCCTTACGAGAGAGGAGACAGAAAGGCTATGACTCCAACTGCAGGTGCCTAGATCCCCCAAGTAACATGCCTAAGAGAAGGAGAAAAAATAACAATGCCTTGTTTGTATAATCCACTTAGTAAGAGACACCCTGAGACAAGAATGATACTATAGAGAAGTCTCTACATGGCTATTTTTGGTGGCTGCCCGGTAGAGACCTCCTGCCCTACTTCTGTGTGAGGTTCTTAGAACTATTGCAGTACTTCATGGGATGCCGGTGTGTTTTCACTGGGGAGGGGGTGTGATGTATTTCCTTCTCCTTTCCCCGCCTTCAAACCCCAAATTGATTTTAACAACTCTAGAGATCCCAGTGCAATTTTGTGAACACCCATCCCCCATCTGCTCCCACCAGTGAAAGTAAAGGTAGGTTCTGGGTATGTTAAAATTTTCTGGGTGGATTGAACATTTCAGCATGACATTATATCAGTAAATTTTAATGGGGACACCACTGTGGGAAAGTACTAGAAAAAGAAAGATAGTTAAAAACAAAAACAAGGTTCTGCTTCCAGAAAGGTGGAGTTAGATGAACTTTTCCAGATGCCTTCCACTAATTACAACGAAAATCCTTGGATATTCTATATAAATAAGCAGAAGTCGGCTTTGAACAGTGGAGAGAGGAAGACTGGCTAAAAGACAAAGAGCAACACAGTGATGAGTTCCCTGGGTTTTGTTTTTGTTTCAAATCTAAGTCTGGGTACTGAAGAAGCCAACAACATACAAACATCAACAGGCACAGAGTTTTGTTTTTTTAAAGAAAAGAAAAGAAAAAAAAAAGCCCTTTAAAATGCTGCCTAGTCTCTCTGTCCAAAGAGGAAACTCTTAGAAATAACCGCTCCATTGCAATCGGCTCCCCACTCCCAATCATACACTTGGACACATAAATCTGTGGCTTTATCCCACATATGCCACCAAAAGCTGAGTGAGGTGTCTAGACCTCCACTCTCCCAAGACTATAACAAATCACTGCAAGCTTCTGCTGGACTAGTGCCAGAGAAGGAGGAGATTTTCACCCCCACTGAGTGGGAAGGAAGCTCCTCTCCCCACAGCATTAGTAAAGACCGTATGAGAAACCTGGGCTCTTACCTGGACCAACAGGAAGAAGGAGCTCCCTTCCCCATCCTCTCAAGTAGCAGTGGAATAGAAGATTGGGAAACTGGAGTTCCACTACAAACTCAAAGTAACGAGGCTGTACCCCACCCCCTTCCCTTGCCAGAGAGGTGTGCAAGGAAACCAGCTGAGTCAGAAGGTATAAACAAGATGCAGTCATAGAGGATAATATCCAAATACCAGGTTTCAGCTGAAAAATCACCTGCCATAGCAGAAACCAGGAAGATCTCAAACTGAATTAGAGAGATAATCAATAAATACCAATTCCTAGATGACAGAGTTGATAGAATTATCTGGCAAAGATTTTAAAACATCCGTCACATAAGTGTTTCACAAGCCAACACAAACGTGCTTAAAAACAAATTAAAACAAAGCAAGTTTCAGCAAAGAAACAGAGACTAAGAAGAGTCAAGTGGAAACTTGAGAAGTGAAAAGTATGATAACTAAAATAAAAACTCTGTGAATGGACTCAACTCAAAAGCAACTGAAAGAAGGAAAGATCGCCTTTCCCAGAAATGACTAGACAATAATTGGATATCTACAGGCAAAAGGCAAAGAAATAAAAACCCAAAGTCTCACATCGTTTTACAAAGATGAGTTAAGGACTTAAATGTGAAATGCAAAACTATAAAACTTGTAGGGGATAAAGGGAGAGTATCTGCAAGACGTAGGGCAGGCAGAGGGTTCAGGCAAAGGATTGACCCCAAAAACAAGATCCAGAAAAGGAAAAGCTGATGCCTTTGACTCCATCAAAATTTAAAACTTTTGCTCTGAAAACACCTCTGTTACGATGATGAAGACATTTCATTGCAAGTAATTCCCTGGTTCAGCAAAAGAAATCACGGTAAATGGAATTTAGGAGCAAGAAGTCATTAAAATTTTCTTTTACATCTATGCAAAGACATGATGGTCATGGAGTTCTAACCCCTGTATACACAGAGACCTCCCACGCATCAGGGATCCAGAGTGTGGTGTTTATTTTTGCACTTATAAATGACTTCAAAATCCTTGTGATAACATTTGGAAGAGAAAGTCCTTGGGATGACAATTCCTCCCTGATGAGAGAAAATGGGTTGTCAAGAGACAGAGTAATTTATTTTCAGGGCCAAGAAGATCAATTCTCAGCCTGCTAGACTCCCCTGTTGATATTGTCCACGTTCCTGGTCTAATAACTAACAAAATTTAAATATATAGAAAGTGATTCACAGTTCTCAGGTATAGTTCTGTACTCAGATCCTGTGTGAAATCTAAGGGTTATAATAAGCATTTAATAGATTTTCCTTAAAAACTGCAAAAACTTAAAGAGCCCAAATTAAAGTTCTTGTGAAGTCAATTAACAATTAATTCAAGTTGGATTACAGCTTGTGTGTGCTTCCATCAGGAAGCACATGGAAATATCTTTGCACACCTGGTTTAGGCAAAGACTTATAAAATAAGAAGCCCTAATCATAAAAGAAAAAGTTAGAAATTGGACTCTACAAAATTAATTTTTTTGCTCCTAAAAAGATATCATCAAGACAATAAAAAGGCAAACCACCAACTCCAAAACTATTCATAATACATATACCTAGCAAAGCACTTTTATTCGAATTATATTTTTTAAATTCCTCCAAATTGGTAATTAAAGGAACAAACAGCCCAGTTCTTAAAATAGTAGATCAAGTCTCTAAAAGACCCTACACAAAAGAAGCTATGTCAATGGCCAATAATCACAAGGAAGGTGCTCAATATTATTATTGTCAGGGGGATCCAAATGAAACTATAACGAACTATTTGCCTACACCAGGATGGCTAAAAATAGAAACAGACTGGTAATACCAAATGTCTGCAAAGGTGTAGAGCAAATGAACTCTCATACACTGTTGCTGGGGTGTAAAATAACACCACCACCCCAGAGGACTGTTTAGCATAGATAAAGTTAAGCGTACATCTACCCTATGACACAAAATTCCAAGCTTAAAAAAGTGGAAACATATACCCACAAAACAACTTGTGCAAGAATGTTAGCCCCAACCTGGAAATAACCCCATGTCTGTCAATGAGAAAATAGCTAAACATATTGTAGTATATTCATGATCAGCAATAAAAAAAAAAATTCTACCAATCCACTAAATATGCAATAATATATTGCGAAAACATCATACGGAGTGAAAGAAGGCAAATGGAAAGGAGAGGAAGCAGATGTCATATAATTTCATTGCTGTAACTCAAAGGCAGGTGAGAGAAACTGATGCTAACATAGTTCAGTTCTGAGAGTGGGGAAAACGAACGAAGAGAGGCACAGAGAGCGTATTGGGGGTGAGAGGGGTATTATTTTGTTGTACGCGGTGGTTACAAGATTATATACAATTGACAGGCCTCACCAATCTGCACATCTGCATGCTTCACGTATGTAAACCACCCTTCTGTCATCAACTAAGGAAATTAACAAATACGTTGTAAAGAGCAAAGGGCATATGAGTAGTCATGGTCCTATCTCTGTGCCAGGCACTGTTGGGTGATATGAAAGCTAAGCGTTACTGCATGGAATCCTCATAGCAGTCCTAAAATATAAATATTATTACCATCTTTCAAAAGGTAAAATGCAAATTTTATGCTATTGATTCTAGGTAAGATTTTTAAAGATCGGAATCCAGACATGCAAAACATTTCTCAAACTCATCCAAGGTAGTGCAAATGACAAGTGGCCACGTTGGTGTTTCAATCCGAGACTTCGGTCTATAAAGCATAGTAGTTCTTTCTTTTCCACTCCCATGATTATCCCTCTAGCCGCTGCTCAACTTCATTATTGCAATTTCGCCCAGCTGACGTGCTTTGGACACCGCAGATATTTCTACCAGCTTTCAGTCATCTGCATCTTCCGTGATATTTTATTTGATTTCAAATTTGTATTATTTGAATACAAATAATTGTATGTATGTAAGTATACATATGGTATGTAAGTATAGTTGACATACCACGTTGTATTAGTTTCAGGTGTACGACATAGTGACTCGACAATTCCATACCTTACTCAGCGCTCACCATGGTAAGTGTAGTCATGGTCTGTCACCATACAATGTTATTACAGTATTACTGATATAATCTCTATGCAGTACTTTTCACCCCTGTGACTTACTTTATTTTAAAACTGAAAGTTCATACCTTTTAATTCCTGTTACCTATTTTACCCTTCCCTTCACCCACCTCCCCTCTGTCAACCACCAGTTTGTTCTCCGTATTACCATATCATTGATTGGTAACGGCGCCTGGGTGGCTCCGTCGGTTGAGCGTCCGACTTCACCTTGCAGCTTGTGGGTTCAAGCCCCGCGTCGGGCTCCGTGCTGACAGCTCCGAGCCTGGAGCTTGCTTCAGATTCTGTTTCTCTCTGTCTCTCTCTCTGCCCCTCCCCCACTCATGCCGTGCACTTGCATTCTCTCTCTCAAAAATAAACTTAAAAAAAAATCTTAAAAAAAAAAAACCCAACATCATTAATTGTGTTCCCTATGTTGTACCTTCCATCCCCATGACATATTCATTCCATAACTGGAAACCTGTGCCTCCCACTCTTCTTCACCCATTTTGTCCATCCCCCGCTCCCCTCTGGCAACCCGTTTGTTCTCTGTATTTATAGGTCTATTAGTGATTTTTGGTTTTTGTCTGTTTGCACATTTGGCTTTTAGATTCCACATAGAAGTGAAATTATAAGCTATTTGTCTTTATCTGATTTATTTCACTTAGCATAATACTGTCTTCATCCATCCATGTTGTTGCAAATGGCATGAACTCATTCTTGTTTATGCCTGAGTAATAGTCCAGTGTGTGTGTGTGTGTGTGTGTGTGTGTGTGTGTGTGTAGAGAGAGAATATACAGTATATATAAATCACATCTTCTTTATCCACTCATCCATTGGTGGGCACTTAGGTCTTTACTGAGATATTTTATAAGATGTACTTGTTTGTTCTCTAGAACTTGGTGATCAGTTCTCCTACCAGCTCAGCACTCAGCTCTCCCCCTGGGCTGGTGGCATCATTCTGAATGCTGGGCTCTTCTATAGGTGAACAGGGCAGGTTCTTTGTTAAAACCCACATCTTTTTTTTTAAGATTTTATTTTTAAGTAACCTCTACACCCAATGTGGGGCTCAAACTTACAACTCTGAGATCAAGAGTTGCACACTCTACTGACAGAGCCAGTCAGGTGCCGCTCCTAAATCTACATCTTAAAAACCAGTGAGTTTTTTTTAATGTTTATTTATTTATTGTGAGAGACAGAGAGAGAACGCGAGTGGGGGGAGTGGCAGAGAGAGAAGGAGAGGGAGAATCCAAAGCAGGCTCTGTGTTGTCAGCACAGAGCCTAACACAGGGCTCAATCCCACGAAGTGTGAGATCATGACCTGAGCTGAAATCAGGAGTTGGGCGCTTAACCGACTGAGCCACCCAGGTGCCCCAAAAACAGTAGTTTTGCCACTACCTCATTGCATTCTCTTTGTTTTGTGCTTTAACTTTGGTGAAAAGTCCAGGTTACATGTTAAACCTTCTTGGACTTAAGGAAATGCTGCCTTCTGGAACATAAGCCAAGGTGAATACTGTACAAAGGACCCCCTGATGGGAATGGCCAGCTGGACTCCAACTACGCACCCAAGATTGTCTCTAGGTCATCTTGCTAACACTACATTCAAGCAATGACAGCACCTTTACCATTGCCACAGTCACTATGCTGAGACCATGATTCCAGGAGAGACCTTTTGTTCCTGTCTAATTCCACTGACCAGAGTGTCTATTCTTGTTCCAGAACCACATCTTTATTACTGTCACCTTCTAATGCTTTCATACCTGATGAGAAAGCAGCTGGACACTTGAGTGGATTATATTCTGCATGACTGCCTGATATTTCTACCAGTTGTTAACGGAAAAACATGACCCTTTTCAATTCTTTAATTTAATTAACGTCCTCCATTTTCATGTCACAAAATCAGGTCAGTTCTCAGTTGCCAGGAATTAACTGACAGCTTTCTATGCCCAAAAGTTTTGGGATACGGAAAATAGAAAATATAGTTCAAGGAGATGAGTGGCTGATTGCTTTATAGCACCTAGCTGGGTGTTGCACAAGTGAATGCACTGAGAAGACATCACATTAGTGTAAAATCTGACAAGTGCTCTGATATTATGAGGCACAAGGCAGGAAGTGGGGGTGGAGATGGCTAGACAGGTGCAGAAACAGTACCCTTGAAAGAGAGTCACTGCTCTGACCCTGAAAGCTTAGAACATCCTGCTCTGGACCTCTTTGGGCCAATTTTGCCCCTTGGGGAGAAAATCTGCAGGACCAAGGATATATGCCTACCTGAACCCCATTGCCATACATTCTAGGCCAAGATCTGGATACCTAGCACTGCAGGATTCCTTGCCTGATGGCTCCAAGTCTGCTTCGATGGCTTGGGTGGCCTCTTTTCTGGATTCACATCCAAGGTAAGACCATCCCACCAGCATGTGTTTGTGGGCATGACAGGTAATGAAGGGCTAGCTATTGGCAGAGGGTTTGGATGGAGTTGGAAGTTGGGTTTGGCATAATCCCTGTGGCATAAGAGTGAAGCAGGAGTAAGGGGGGAAAGGGGTCAAAGGCAGGCCAGAGACTTGGACCCAGGTACCAGCTCTCTCCACGCAGACATGTTCTGGCCTAAAACTCAGAGGTCTGAGAATTGCCAGGTTAAGTCTGGATTTCTCAAACAGGAAAATAAAACATGTTTTGTTTACCAGTTTGATAAGTTCATTTATAACATCTACATATATTGTATGTGAGCCTTTGTTTTCCTTCTTGGCTTGACTGTCCATAGGTGAGCCTGCAGAGGAGGGCCCTGTGTGGTGCATGATCCCTGCCTATGGGCAGTGGACATCTCTGGACATGTTTATCTAGGGCAGTGACATATGTCTAGAAAGCTCCCCTTCTCAAGTGTGGAGCTTGGTCGTGAGTGAGTCAAGTTGAAAGCAGGGGGGCCAATTCAAGGGCTATGGAAACAGTTTAAGGAAAAGATGATGCAGGCTTAAACTAAGATGGTGACAGGAAATAGAGAAGAAACAAGTATTTCCTAGCTTACAGGTGACAGTCTTGGGGAGCTGATGTGCGTCCTTCACAGGACAGAAGCTTCGGACACAACGGTTCCTACGTGGAACCATTTGCTCCAATGTCCCACCTGTATTAGTTTCCTATTGCTGCTGTAACAAATTACTATAAATTTAGAGGCTTAACATAATACAAATGGATTAACTTAACAGTTGCAGAGGTCAGAAGTCCGACAGGTCTCACCAGGCAAAAATCAAGGTGTTGGCAAAATGACATTCCTTTTTGGAGGCTGTATGGGAATATCCATTTCTCTGCCTTTTCCAGCTGCTAGAAATTACCGCATCCTGTGCCTCCAAATACCTCTCTCTGTCATCAAAGCCAATGATGCAATGGCAAGCTATGTCCTTCTCAATGGCACATCACGTGGATATCTCTGCCTCCCTCTTCCAGTTTTTAAGGACAGTCAGGATTACATTGGCCCCACCTGGATAATCTAAGATCCATATGTCTACTTTAAGTTCAGTGGATTAGCAACCTTATTTCTCCCTTGTCCTGCAATATAACATACCCCCAGATTCTGGGGACTCAGGTGTGGACATCTTTGGCATTGATTTTCTGCCTGCCACACCATTTTAGAATGTGCTTCCTGTCCCTATGGGTCTGGTGGCTGGGGTCATTCATCAGGAGTGAGTTGGTGAAGCTCGTTAGGCAAGATATTTTACCATTTTATAAACTGAAAACAAAACACATTTAATTATGTTTTAGAACTCAGTTTGGTGTTATCTAAAAACCTCATGCATTTCAAATAATCTAGAACTGGGGAACCCCCCAGAATATGTTGCCCGTTCATCCCTAGGGTTGGTCTGCCTGTGGCTGGGTTGACGACATTCTCTGCAAGTTTTGAAGGTGCCTCCTTCCTCAAGATCCTTTTTCCTAACAGGCCATAGTTACAAGGTCCTTTCCGTGGGCTAGATTTCTGTTACTCCAGAGGTAACCTGTTGAAATTCAGTCCTCTACACTTGGTTACCAGATTATTGTACAGGCAGTGTGAAGAATGTGGCCCTTATGGATGCTGGAGGGAAGGGAAGGTAAAGAGAAATATCTGTAGTGTCCTGAGGTCTGTGGCAGGATGATTCTAGGGAGTGCAGGGGTACACAAGCACAGGAATAAGGGACGAAGAGTGGGAGGCCCTACAGGCAACACTGGGTGACCTCACAGTTCTAGAACTGGCCTTTCTGGTTACCAAAGTCTTCTGCTAATCACGTCGTTTTTTCCTCCAGACTTGCTTCATTTTTTTCCTAGGCATACGAATGAGATGTGTTGTTTTCAGTTTTTCTGCTCTCCCTACTGTGGAATTCAGTTCTGAAGCTAAGGTAGAGTCTTGTGGGGCTGTGGACTGTGCACCCAGGGGAAGCAGCCGTACACAATGGGAGCACCCAAAACACGCCAGCCATCACATGGTCCTCAGACATAGCCCTGACCTGACAGCTGAGTCAGGAGTAATTCATAGTATCATCTGTAATAGTTTACATGGAGGTTTTGTAGACAGAGCAATATGTGGGATACAGTGGAAAGAAATAGAGTCTTGGATTTTTCCAGTGCTTTCTGTGCATGAATATTTTTAGAGATTGTTTTGCTTCTGGCCCTGTAATGAGGAGGCTGTGGAACACTTGAGACTTACTGGGGAGTTATTAGTATTTCTGATACAGTTTCTATCAATTCCCTCCTCCACATCTTTCTGCCAAAACTAAGAAATACAATTTTGAAAAATGTATTGAACGTGCTAAGGGGATTGCAAATTGAAGCTCACTCAAAACCCAAGAGTGGTAAAAGAAACTTCTCAAGGCTTCTTCTTATGATGAAAAGAACTCACTCAAATTGTACGTATAAAGTACAACATTTCAGATTACAAGTTGATAGCTAAATATCAAGCTCATTAGCTTATATAATGGTGATAAGTCCTATAATAAAAGATACTTGACTTTTTCATCATGCACTAATTTCACTTGATATTTCAACATTCCAAATGGATCAAATGGCTTTTTTCCCCCCAAATAATCAACCTATTTGTGTTGAATTAGAGTAATTTTGATGACTGTTCTTTCACCTAATATCTCAACTTATTTTCCATATTAAGCCCCCAAATCAGAGCTCACAGTGGTTGATGAAGTTATACTAGGCATTGGCCGAGTTACCAGATTGGAGCGAGGGCCACAGGAAGGGCATTGCTATGGTCAATGCTCCTGCAAAATGAGACAAATCTGTGCCTCAGTTGTACAGTAAAGGGCTCAGTATCTATTTTATGTACTCCATACTCTTATTCTTTCTACCCTTATATTCCTCTTGCTTTATTTCACTGCTATTAAAAATACACAGTATTTGACTTTATTCATATGAAGTTCTATAACAAGGAAAACAAAGCTGTGTTGACACAAATCACAATAGTAGTTGCCTCTGTGTGTGTGTGTGTGTGTGTGTGTGTGTGTGTGTGTGCAGGTCACTGTGAAGGGTGTTGGGAAGATCTTACACTTGCTTTACATGGTGGTCCAATTTGTAAATTGTGGACACCTATGTATTTAATGGTACATAAAGCTGTCTCAAAAATGGGACTAATTTAGTGCTTTGTGAAAAACAAAATGTAGTGAAGGAAACAGCTAACCACATTCTTCCCTTTCCTCTACCTCTTCATCTGAATTGAGGAGTCTACCATCTTGGGACAACTCTGGCATGTCGAGGAATGTCAAATACAATTTCAGAAGATGCTATGAGATGCCCGGGAAGAATAATGAAGAAGACTTCAGGATCTGGAGTTGGCCATTAGATTCAGATTCTTGAAGGAAGGGAAGGACCCAGGTTTGGTGGTTCATCATTGGATTGTCTTGGGTGAGAAACTCACCCTAATGTGTGCTCACCCTAATGGGCAGGAGAGGTCAATTCTCTCAAGATTAACTGACTAGGGGGGTGCCTGGGTGGCTCAGTCGGTTAAGCAGCCAACTTCGGCTCAGGTCATGATCTCCCCGTTCATGGGTTTGAGCCCCGCATCGGGCTCTGTGCTGACAGCTCGGAGCCTGGAGCCTACTTCGGATTCTGTGTCTCCCTTCTCTCTGCCCCTCCCCACTCATGCTCTGTTTCTGTCTTAATAATAAATAAACATAAAAAAATTAAAGATTTACTGACTAGGGACACAAAGGGTCTTTTTGGAGCATGAGACTATGTGTGAGACAGAAAAAATATGTCACACATTCTTAAAGAGAGGGCACAACAATCAAACCTTAGCAGAAGTTAAATCATCAGCAAAGATTCTTTCAGTCAGTCATTTTTCTTTGCCACCTGGAAAAGGTATTTGGGGAGCTAGGCGTTCTACGGAGTGGTATTTAGGATCAAAAGCCATTTATTTCCCTACTGATTTGCAGCTGTTACCCTTGTAAGTTCCTGGGGAGAACACAATAATATTACACCTCTATTCCTCACTAGAACCAACGAAGAGATATGACCCAATATCAGGCAGATGTTTTCTGAGCAGGTTGGGATTGGTGAATGCTGCTTAGATCTGCAGGGAAGTGGACTTCCTGATACTTAGCTGCAGAATAGGATTTTCTATCTCCATCCAGTGCTGGCCACCACCGCCCTCCACCATGGGGGCCAAGGCTTCTGTGGCAAAGCTTCCCGCAGGACTGACAGAGAGTGGGAGTGTTCTCTGAAGTCAGGTTCCCATCCAAGGGGGAGAGGGAAGGAGGATGGAAATAATGCCCAGTTTTCTTCCAAACTCCCAGGCAACAAGTCACTTCCTTTCCAAGGACAGGAGCGTTGTGTTAGTGGAGATACTTGTATTGACTGTGCCTTGTGTTTTCTGTGGTTCTGATGTGACATCTGGGGCCTTGCCAACACTGGAGAGACCAGTTCTCCCAGAGTTAGTCATTTCCTACAGAGAGTAAACTAGCCCTCAGGCATGCCTTTTGAATACAGACCAACCAACTCCTGGAGCCCACACCTCTGCCACTTCCTCTATGGGGCTCTCACTCCAGGCCATATCTACCAGCCCTCATCACCCAGGGCCAGGTATCTGACCACCAGTGACGGATCCTATGCGCCAGAGTCCTGAAACATTCAACCTAACCAATCCTGAGTCTGTTCATCCTATCATGTTCCTTCCCAAGGAGACCACAATAAAGGTTCTTGCTCACAGTTCCCCTCTCCCTCTGCTTTGTAACGACCCTGGGAATCCCCCTGGGACCCCCCCCCCCCCATGGCATGGCTGGGCCCCTCGTCTTGGGAACTATAACTATCATTTCCATGACAGTTGTCTCCTGACCCATTGGACTTACCATAGCTGAATAATAATAAAACCTATATTTTAAAATAAGTTCTGTCCCCGGGAGGGTAGGGAGGAAGCATCCTTTAGAATAACATTACATATGGCCCCATGCTGGCGTTTGCTTCACCTCTGGAAGAGTTCCTGTCTCCCTGTTGCAAATTCTGTTCAATTTAATAAAGCTGGTTCGATCACCTTGGTGGAGCTGGGAAGCAGAGCCATGGACATTTGAGGCTCTGGCGTCAGACCAGGCTTGGGTCTCATCCCGGCCCATCCTGTCACCATGAGCTGGAGCGAGTAACTTACCTCCATGCTGCCTAACTTCCCTTATGGGTGAAAACGGGTTTCTGGGAGGGGCATCTGGGTGGTTCAGTCACTTAGGCCACCAATTGTTGATTTCAGCTCAGGTTGTGATCTCAGGGTTCGTGAGTTCGAGCCCCGCCTAGGGCTCTGCACTGATAGTGTGGAGCCTGCTTGGGATTCTCTCTCTCCCTCTCTCTGTGCCTCCCCTGCTCTCTATAAATGAATGAATGAATGAATGAATGAATGAATGAATAAATCTTAGAAAAAAATGGGTTAATAGGAATACTTCTTCCACAGGGTTGTTCTGGCATAGAAATGCTCAGTCATTGTGGTCCTCTCCAAACAAATTAGTCCCACATAAGGAAAACACCGTTTGGCTGAATTAGTTGGACCCTTTTTGCAACTGTTTCCATGTTCCCGCTTCTATCTGCACCGCCCCCCTTCCCCCAAAACTCCTTGGCCACTTTGGCTCCTGTGTGGTTATGTCCTTCTGTGGACTGGGGCTTTGAGCACCTCCAATTTTGGCCTTGGCATAGCCTAGTGGTCCAGTGACCTCCTCATGTCCTGTGCCCGACTGTGCCCGACTGTTGGACCACAGACTGGGACCTGGATGCTGACTATTTGTTTTCGGTGCTGCCCTTGTGTGCCCTCGGGTTCTCTTTCTGTTCTAGTCTGCTTCAGCGAGCTCTTTGTGTCTAAGGAAGAGGCGCTGGCGTCTGACCTTCACTGCAGACTCCTCCTGTGTGCTCTTGTCCTGTGTCCTCCAGGGCTTTCTACAGCCACTTCCTTATTGCTCAGCTGCTGCTCCTGGATTTTTGCAGCCTCCTTCTGTCACCTTCTTTCCTCAGCCACTAAGTAGACCAACATTAAAGACGACAGCGCCTCTTCCCTGCCCCTCCCCTACACCTGCCTCCCACCTCCTTCCTTGATAGTACACTGAAAACACTTGTCCACTTGGGTATCTGTTTTGCCCCCTTCCAGCTCCCCCCTACCCCAGCTCACATGGGCAGGGCTGCCTGTCCACCTCTAGTTCCGGTTCTGCTAAAAAATATTCAGTGTGACCTGCTCTGCTGACATCAGAGGCTCTGTGGTGTGAGGGGATTGGGGATTAATAAGTCTCTAGGACCTTGTTCGGTCCCATTGTCAAAGACACATGAGCACAGTAAGAATTTGTTGCCACTGTTAATCTCATATATGTAGCATTTGTAGTAATTTCCACCTAAATTAAAAAATTTTAAATACAGAGTAACTCTATAGAAAATTGTTAAAAGGAAAAAGGATAAAAAGGAGTGTTAATCATTTCTTGTAATGGAACATGATGTTATCATATCTTGCTGTGATGTTAATAGGTGCCTAATGCTATGCAATCCAATGCATTCTTCTGCCTGGAAGGCTGAAAATTGTACTCTTATTTTTTGATTTTTAGGCAAATGAGAAAATGACATTTGTTGATTTGTTGACCCGTTCTTTCTGAAAATGAAGCAATAAAAAGAAAGTGACAATGGAATAAATTGTCCTAGAGAACAAATAAGAGGAAGATAGGCTATGTTATTATTCTCACTTAAGTCGAACACGATTCCATATTTTTCTAATCCAGCTCATATGTGAATCAATATTGCTGATTCAATCAGCAGAAAATCACCCATGGTTCTTAGTGATAATAAGCACATCACACTTGAGATGAGGAACTGCAGACTGGAAAATGCATGTTTCCTGCATGATGTAGAACAGTGGGGATTTTGGCTTAACAAGGAGAACAAATATAATAGTGTTTATTTTCTCTTTTTCCTCATCTCCTTCCCGGAGGACTGCCAGAGACCTGGGAGTGCTTTAGTAAGCACGGTGGACCCTTCCTGTATACACTCTGCTTCACAGCAAGCCCAGCGAGGAAGCTCCCTATAAAAAGCCTTCAGAACTAGCTGGGGCGCCTGGGTGGCTCAGTCGGTTAAGTGTCTCACTCTTGATTTCTGCTCAGGTCATGATCTCTCAGTGTGTGAGTTCGAGCCCCACATCCAGCTCTGCACTGACCGTATGGAGTCTGCTTGGAATTCTCTGTCTCCCCCTCTCCCCTTCTCTCTGCCCCTCCTCTGCTTGCTCTCTCTCTCTCTCAAAATAAATAAATACACAAACTTTAAAAACAATTAAGAAGCAAGATTAAAACTGAAATCACATTGTTTAAAAAATTCAAGTAACCAGGGAGAACAGAACAAATGTAAAGGTCTGTCTGCATTTTACTTGACCAGCTCCCATTCTTGTCCAGTTTGATTTGAGAACACCACGAATGGTCCCCTCCATCCCCAAGTGTCTTCCACTGGCCTTGCCATTTGCTGATATGGAGAGGTAGCATATAAAGACATGATCATTTATTAACATGGCTTAAATCATTTCATCCATGAACACTTTCACTTCTGGGTTTTGCTCAATCTGTTTCTTCAGTCTGGAAAGGCTAGAATGACTTCCCATCTTATTTATCCATCCTTCAAATTAAAATAATTTTTTTCTTTTATAGTTTATTGTCAAGTTGGTTTCCATATAACACCCAGTGCTCAGCCCAACAAGTGCCCTCCTTCATGCCCATCACCCCTTTTCCCCTCCCCCCTCCCCCCATCAACCCTCAGTCTGTTCTCAGTATTTAAGAGTCTCTTATGGTTGGCCTCCCTCCCTCTCCTTAACTATTTTCCCCTTCCCCACCCCCAAGGTCCTCTGTTAAGTTTCTCCTGTTCCACATATGAGTGAAAACATATGGTATCTGTCCTTCTCTGCCTGACTTATTTCACTTAGCATAACACCCTTGAGTTCCATCCACATTGCTACAAATGGCCAGATTTCCTTCTTTCTCATTGCCACGTAGTATTCCATTGTATATATAAACATCTTCTTGATCCATTCATCAGTTGATGGACATTTCGGCTCTTTCCATGATTTGGCTATTGTTGGAAGTGCTGCTATGAACATTGGGGCACATGTGCCCCTAGGCATCAGCACTTCTGTATCCCTTGGGTAAATTCCTAGCACCATTATTGCTGGGTCATAGGGGAGTTCTATTGTTAATTAAAAAAAAATGTTTACTGTTTATTTATTTATTTTGAGAGAGAGGGAGAGAGAGAGCATGTGTTGCCAGCATGGAGCCTGATGTCGGCTCGAACTCACAAACTGTGAGATCACGACCTGATCTGAAAGCAAGAGTCAGACACTCCACCGACTGAGCCACCCAGGTACCCCTCCATCCTTCAAATTTTAATTCAGACCTTTCCAGACACTCCATCTCCCCACCATTGTGACTAATCCTGTCTTCTTCCTGATACCCTAGTGAGCATGAACTGTGTCAGTTGTGTCTACAGTGCCCATTATGGCATGGTCTTTTCAACACAGTACAAACTCAACACATGTTTTTGAACTGGATGTATTTAAGACAAAAAGACTAGCAATCCCTCGGGGGGTGCTGGCTATCAGGACCTGTGCAGCCTTTGGCAAAGTCAATGATAAGTTGCTTACAGGGAAAACATTGAGAAATAAAGGTTATATTATGCAGAATAAACTTAGAACCAGACAGTCAAAGATGAGATACGATGTGTCGGGGAGAGTGGAACGTTCTCGATTTAAAGTGTTAATGTCAGATTCTTTTAGAGATTGCTTTTTCTATCCCAACAGCCACCCAAATGGCTCCCACGTCCTTCGTTCAGCTTGGCCCCTAAAAGAAAACAATGGCAGAATTTTAATTTCCAGCCTACCCACTTTCTGCATCCACACAGAAGCATATCACCTCCTACGCTCCCCATCCTCCTTTCCAGGCAACTGTGGAACCAGCAAAACAAGATTCTTCTTTAAAGAAACCACAGTGTGGTTGGTGATTAAGTTGTATCATAGCTTTTCCCTCTGTTGACAACAATCAAATAGCAATTACCTGTCCACCCATTACTTGAGTTTTTCTAATGATCCAATTGTTGACAATTACAAATCGGGACAAATGTCTTTGCGAATGGCAGGTATAAGACCCTGATCCAGGCTCTGTTGATGGACTCACTCTCTAACTGCTGTTAGAAATTCACTCCCATCCCATCCTCCATGAAGGAACTAAACCCTTTAAACCCTTTAAACTCAACCAAAGGGATCCCACCATGGCTGTCTTGCCGTAACTTAAGGAATTGATTCAACATTTCCCTTACTTCCTTACCTGCCTGAGGACAAACCTCAAGCTCAGGCTGGGCATTTGTTGGTTGCTCCCACATGTGTTGGGATATGTCAGCCCTCACCGTAATTCTGCGGCGTGGGCATCATTCACCCTAGGGTTTAGGGAAACTGAGTGACTACTCAAAGTCAATAAATGGAAGGGGGAGGAGTCCAACCTGGGTCTAACTTCAAATGAAATAATTGCGCCATTTTGAGTGCTGATCATTTACAATGGACAGCCCAGAGCCCCCTCTGCCACTCAGATCTTTAACCGGTCCCGTGGTAGCTGGTAGCTATTTTTCCCTCCCCCCATCCTGTGAACTTCCCACTTGCTCCCTCTCCTCATGCTGTCAGTAGATGTCCCAAATTAGCGTTGGGAGGACAGGCAGGTGGAAGAGAAAGAACATGAGAAGGAGGAGGAGGACTGTGAGCAATTCCACCAACGCCCTCCTACTCATGAGTAGACAGGTCCTGGAGAGATTGCTTGCCTTCCTACACTTTTTCTTTTTCTATCCATACTCATGACTAATTCTCCACACAAGCTCCCCATGAATTCATATGTTAAGCCACAGAGCAGACACCGAAGTGTTAGAGCATTGATGGCATTTCTGCTGAGTCAGATTATCACCAGCTATAATTACTATGAAGATCTCCATGTGATTTACAGCTGCCTGGGAAGAAAAAAGTCTCAATGGTGTTGTTTTTCCATTCATCCTTGCTCTGATGTTGGCAAATCGATTCAAGCACAGTCTGTAATCAAAAGGAGAAAAATCTCCCCAGACATCTAAGTTTCATACTAATCATGTTAGAACTGGACACTTTTCCTGGATACACAAAGGTTTCCTAAGGGTTTTAACCCAAAAGTTTTCTAATTTCTTCTACATTTTATTTAGAGTCCATATGTGTGAGCTTTCATTCTTAGTTAACAGATACAGAAAGAAGAGGTGAAGGCAAAAACAATTCAAATGATTGTTTCTCTAGGTACATCCAGTCCCTCAAGTCAGGAGAAAAACCTCTTTAAAATGGAGTTGGGAATACAGACATCTGAGTTTCCAGCTTGAATCAACATGCATCAACACTGTCTGCAGTGGAAATGCCTTGTGGGGAGTCTTCCCTAGGCGCTGCTGCTGTTGTTGATGGGATTTGATGTTGGGTCTGGGAGAGAAACATCAAGAAACAATCCTGGACACATTTTTTGGGGGGAAAAAAGGTGCTTTTATTACAGCACAGGGATAGGACCCTTGGGGAGAAAGAGCTGCCCCAGGATTGTGAGAAGTGACTGATTATATACACACTTTGGAGTTGGGGGAGGTAAAGACAAAGGAGGTTTCCAAGAGGCTTTTCATATGTTAAAGAAGACTCACAGGATCCTGGAAGCCTAGCTGTTGTCAAGCTAAGGTTGTTTTTCCCTCTGGCAAAGCATTATCATCAAGACAGTTAGGGAGTTCCGGGAGAAATGCTACTACGCTCTGCCTGCCTCAAGTATTTGTCAATGGGCTGCAGGTTATAAGGAAATTTAATTTCATCTGCATTTCCTTTTGCCTTTGTTCTCCCCATCAGATGTCGTACACGGATAGAGGACTTCACCACGTGTTATGGGTTGCATTGCGTTTCCCCCAAATTCGGATGTTGAAGTCCTAAATGCCAGCACCAGAATGTGACCTTATTTGGAGATAGGTTGTCACGTTAAAGTGAGGTCGTTAGGGTGCTCTAATTCAGTACTTCTGCAGGGAAAGTTGGTCACAGAGCCACAGCAGAGAATCCCTTGTGAATGGGGAGATCTATAAGCCAAGAAGAGAGCCCTGGAGCAGATCCTACCCTCCCAGCTCTGAGAAGAAACCGGCCTTGCCAACACCTTGATTTCAGATTCTGGCCTTCAAACCAAGACAATAAACGCATGATATGTAAGCCCCTGGTTTGTGGGAGCAAATGAATACACTGTGTACTTTAATGTCCACGGTCACCAAAGAGCTGTGAGGAATTAACAGATGAGCAAACTGGGGCGCCTGGGTGTCTCAGTCGGTTAAGGGTCCAACTTCAACTCAGGTCATGATCTCCCAGTTCGCGGGTTCAAGCCCTGCATCAGGCTGTGCGCTGACAGGTCAGAGCCTGGAGCCTGCTTCAGATTCTGTGTCTCCCTCTCTCTGTCCCTCCCCTGCTCACGCTCTGTTTCTCTCTATCTCTCTCAAAATAAATAAACATTAAAAAAAAATTTCAACAGATGAGCAAACTGAACCTCAGGCAAAGGATGAAGAGATTCACAGACCAAATACTATTCCTCCATCCGTAACGTTAATATCAAAGAGTCCTCACTGGTTTAACAGCACCTTTTCCAGATGAAAAGAAACACCCTCATATGAAACATATTTATCACTAAAGAGATGATTGTAATCATATTAATGAGTGCTATGGGTATCCGGCATTGTTCTACACTGTTTATGGGTTTATGTGTATTAACTAATTTAATCCTTACCGTAATCCTATGAGGGAAGTATATGATCACCCCCATTTTAGAGATAAGAAAATTGAGGCACAAAAAGGTAGAGATTTTGCCCAATTTCACACAAATATGGCCAAGCTGTGTTTGTCCATGTGCTTATCAAGAAGTTACAGGAGGCAAGAAAATGGCACACATTCGATAGCTGTTGTCTTAGCTGAGCTGGAAGCCTATGTCTTCTGATTGAATGCCACTGGATTTCCACGTCAGTACAAGCCTCCTAGGTATCATCTTCATAACAAAGAAGTTAAATATGTGTCTGATAATCGGTATTAGATCTGGGAGGTGGGAGCGTGTGATATACACATGTACAGAATTGAGGTGGAAATGTTGGGGTTCAGAGAGACTGATAAAGAATGAATTCTTGAGATGTCTTTGGGGCACATAGGTGGTTTGATTAAAGCACAGGGGGACAAGGACCTGTGAGCCGAAAGAGCAGCACTGGGATGGTGAGGAGCAAGTGATTATACACCTTCAAGTTGGGAGGGGTTCAGGATTAGCATAAGTCTAAAGAATTCTGGAAGCAAGACTTCCGGGACTTCGAAGGGGCTACCTGTTGTTAGGAAAAGGTTGTTTACTACTGTCTAATAAAACCTTAGTCCTGAGACCCTTCAGATGAATATGAGGGGGCCATGTGTTTCGAGGATGATTGCTAACATATATCCTTGGGGGGTAGAGATAAAGGAAGTTTCTAAAGGAATTTTTATATGTTAAAGAAGACTTACTGGATCCCGGAGGTCAGGGATAATGTTAAATAAGCTAAGATTGCCTTTTGCCCTTAGCAAAGTGTCATCAAGGCAGCTGAGTTCCTAGAGGAAGGTCACTCTGCCTGTTTCAAGGACTTGTCAATGGGCTGTTGGCAGTAAGGAAATTTAATTTATTCTTTTGCCTTTGTTCCCCACATCAAATTAAATTCCTAAAAACTGAGCGTTTAATGTAAAAAGTTAAACTGTAAAAGAGAAAAAAAATAATGGAGAACATATATTTGTTTTCAGGATAGGAAGAACTTTTTTTTCTTTTATAGTTTATTGTCAGGTTGGTTTCCATATAACACCCAATGCTCAGCCCAACAAGTGCCCTCCTTCATGCCCATCACCCCCCTTCCCTCTCCCCCACCCCCATCAACCCTGTTTGTTCTCAGTATTCAGAGTCTCTCACGGTTTGACTCCCTCCCTCTCCTTAACTATTTTTCCCCTTCCCCACCCCCATGGTCCTCTGTTAAGTTTCTCCTGTTCCACATGAGTGAAAACATATGATATCTGTCCTTCTCCGCCTGACTTATTTCGCTTAGCATGACACCCTCAGGGTCCATCCATGTTGCCACGAATGGCCAGATTTCATTCTTTCTCATTGCCATGTAGTATGCCATTGTATATATAAACCACATCTTCTTGACCCATTTGTCAGTTGATGGACAGCTCTTTCCATGATTTGGCTATTGTTCAAAGTGCTGCTATGAACATTGGGTACATGTGCCCCTATGCATCAGCACTTCTGAATCCCTTGGGTAGATCCCCAGCAGTGCTATTGCTGGGTCATAGGGGAGTTCTCTTGTTAATTTTTTGAGGAACCTCCACACCGTTTTCCAGAGCGGCTGCACCAGTTTACATTCCCACCAACAGTGTAGGAGGGTGCCCGTTTCTCCACATCCTCGCCAGCATCTGTAGTCTCCTGATTTGTTCATTTTAGCCATTCTGACCGGCTTGAGGTGGTATCTCAGTGTGGTTTTGATTTGTATTTCCCTGATGTTGAGTGACGCTAAAGGAAGAACTTTTTGAGTAAAAGGACAGAAAGAAACCACAAGAAAGAAAGATTGATTGACCAAGCACAGGACATCAGCACATGAGTGACTATGTAAAACACATAGAAATAAACACAGTGCAAAATGAGTTTGTAATATATATCATGATGGGGAAAAAAATAAAATAAAATCTCTGGTCCATCCTGGAAAATATTCTTCACACATATACAAAATTAAGCGAAGAGGTTTGTTAATGAAGTCACATCAGAGCAGACTGCCACAGACATCCCAGAGAATATGCTGATGAGATCACAGAGACAGAAAGGAATCCCACCTTGTATATAACCTAGCAGGTGAAACCCATCACTCAGGTTCCCGGGATTCATGCTCATCCTTCTTCTCGTAGGAAGACCTGACGACACCATGTGTTAAATATTTAGCTGGTAATCAGGGCAGCCAATCTGTGCCTTTATCTGAGGGAAAAAGAAAACCTCTACTGTATCCCAGTCAAGCAGGAGGTTTGGAGCCCGGTGGCCAGGTTAACTTACCAAGGTTGCCAGAAGTTAGAGGCACTCTCTTCCTTGATACTGCATTTCAAAAAGAGGACTCCAAGCCCTTGAGAAATCTCCCTGAGTTGTAAGGCTGGCAAGAGGCTTATTTGGACTCTAGAAAGATTTATATACATATCAAAGGAAGATAACATAACAGAAGAAGGAAGTTATTTCCAAGGAAATGCTCTGAAAAAAGGTGGGTGAAGTCTTTTTCTTTTTTCCACAACAGGGAAACTTCAAGGTTGTTTTGGCTCGTTTGTTTTTAACCTTGACCTAGACCATCATAACATCCATATATAAAGAGCTCTTAAAATCATGGGGCACCTGAGTGGCTCAGGTGGTTAAACAACTGACTTCGGCTCAGGTCATGATCTCGTGGTTCGTGGTTTCGAGCCCCGTGTCAGGGTCTGTGCTGACAGCTCAGAGCCTGCTTTGGGTTTTGTGTCTTCCTCTACTTCTGCCCCTCCCCTGCTCATTCTCTGTCTCTCTCTGTCTCTCAATAATAAATAAACGGTAAAAAAAATTTTTTTAATAAAATCAAGCAGAAAAAGATAAGCACACCAATAGAAAAATATGCAGATGATTTGAAGAGATGATTCATGAAAGGAGAAATTTAAACGGCCTTTAAGTATATGAAGACAGGTTTATGTCATCAATCATCAAAAAAATTCGAATTACAATGAGATGTCATATTTGACAAAAATCTGGCAATTTGACAAAAATTGCAGGGGGGGAACAGGTAGTACTTAACAGTGACTTGAGTATAAGGAAATAAGTAGGGAGATTTTATAGTCTCCTGCTAGGACCATACATTGGCACACCTTTTCTGGGGGACACTACGAAAGCAGTGGGTGTCAAATACCTTATAAATGTCCAGAATCTGTTTTCAGTGGCTCATCCAAAAAAAGTATCAGAGATGTACATAAAGATGCATTTATAAATGTATTCTTTAGGGCACTATTGGGAAAAAAAGGAAAATTTCAATAACAGAATCAGTACGATTTTGGTATATCCATACAATGTAATGCTGTGTCACTATGAAAATCTAATTTGCATAAAGCATTTAATGACAGAAAGACATTCATGACGCAAGGTTGGCTGAAAAGAGCGTGAGGAGGAGAAAGATACCTGACTTTATTAACAATTGGCATCTCTACGTAGTGGGAGCGATTATTTTCCTCTTCTTACTTGTAATTGAAAAAAAGAAACACATTTTTAGAAAGGGTTGTTTGTACAGTGACGAGTAACACAGAAGGATCAAGCTAGCTGACATCCACCGTCCATTCCGAGCTTCTTTAAAAGGCAGGATCAGGGAGATGTCGTGGCAAAATTTTTATGCCAGTGACCTCCCTCCAGAGGCAAGGAACGGCAACCCCAGACAGTGGCGACCTCTCTTCTTTCATGTTCTTGGCGCACTGCTGTGTGACCTATCCACTTTGTCTCAATACTACCTTGTGCCAAAAAATAAAGATCACAGCTGACGATCCGAAGATGATCTGGCTCAATCCCAGAACACCGTAGCTGAGACAGGTGAGCCCAGAGATACTGATGAAGTCAGCATTCATTTCTGCACTAGGGTTTTTTTTTTTAGGACGCTAGGGAACGGTGAGGTACTTAGGTTATTTCAAGGTAGCAGTCCATGGGTCACTTCAAGGGAAGGATAATGGCAAATAAGAAACACAGGGGACACCAGATATACTCAGGGCATTTAGGAGACAATGTGGTGACCAGCTTATCTTGAAGTGTCTTCAACGACAGCCTCCACTCAGAACTTTAATACTTGACATCCCAGTGACTCAGCCATTCCACCATTTCTAGCCATTCTTCTCCATGGTCCCACTCTTCCTCTGATGATTTCTACCTATCATCGTTTCTACTGCTCTTTGCCTTCCCCGGTCTTTCTAGGTGTCCACACTATTAATGCCTATGTTCTTTACATAGAACATTCGACCTCCTCCTTACCCACCCCAAAAAGACCTGATTGGTTCAGGAAATTACCAGACCAAATAGATGCACCTTCTCTGCCTATCAAAGGATGCCAGTCCAGGCAAATCCACTTTTTCAGGGTAGTCGGGCATTTGGTATGCTGAATGTTAACCAACTCGTAGAAAATTCCTCAGAAAGGAGCTGAGCCACAAGTACTAAAGTTTTCCAAAGAGGGCAATACAAGGTGCAGATTTCTTGTTTGACCTTTGTGATACTACAGTCAACCTTTTCCCAGCGTATATTCCCAAGGTATATGCTCCAAACAAGCCACTGTCCCATTCAGTTGTATCAGAAATGCAAAGCTGAGAGGAATGAACAGCTCCTCTCATTTACTGGGAAGAGCAACATACTTGCAACGTTTGACCCTTCAAATATCACTGGGGGTGGTGGTGAATTGTGTGTGTGGCTTGGCTGGGCCAGGGGACCCAGATATTTTGCTTTAGATGTTTCCATGAAGGTTTTCTTCCCTTCCCTTCCCTTCCCTTCCCTTCCCTTCCCTTCCCTTCCCTTCCCTGCTGGGCCAAGGGACCCAGATATTTTGCTTTAGATGTTTCCATGAAGGTTCCCTTCCCTTCCCTTCCCTTCCCATCCCTTCCCTTCCCTTCCCTTCCCTGCTGGGCCAAGGGACCCAGATATTTTGCTTTAGATGTTTCCATGAAGGTTCCCTTCCCTTCCCTTCCCTTCCCTTCTCTTCCCTTCGCTTTCCTGATGAGATTAACATTTAAATCATAGGTTTTCAGTAGATTCTCCTCCATAGTATGGGTACGCCTCATCCAATCATTTGGAGGACCTAAGAGAAACAGACCAAGGTTCTTCAAAGATGAAATTCTGCCTTCAGACTCCTTTTGGACTCGAGCTGCAAAATCTATTCTTCCCTTGAGTAGACGCCAGCCTACTCTGCAGATTTTGAACTTGCCAGCCCACATAATCATGTGAGCCAATTCACATGTGCCAATTTCCTAAAATAAGTCTCATTCTCTCTCTAATTATTGTATAATAATATATACAATTATACACATGGTGGAAGGTCCAAACATTCCACCATTACAAGCAAGGATAAACTTTGTAGAGGACTGACCAGTGGATAGAGCAGCCAAATATGCAATAAGAGAATGCACACAACACACTCCAAAAACTCTTCTTGAAGTGCCAGCCCCTGGACAGTGTAATAATATATACAGTTATATATTTATATAATATGCATTTATATATAATATAATTTATATACATACAATATCATATATGTCAACATAAATTATATATATTTCATTTCTCTGGAGAACCCTACCATAATTGATAACAAATTATTTGGGACTCAGTTAATAATAATTTTTTGACTCCGTGATTATGAATCAATGAATTGATAACTTTCCCCAAAGCTGCCTAGCTTGTTAGTGGTAGAATCAGAACGAGACCTCCTGACTCCCAGCTCAGAGCTCCTTCTCACACATTGTAATCAAATGAATCAGTAATTCCATTTATAGTTCAGCTCTGTGCTATCCATTATTGAACTGTGAGCTAAGATTATCATCTGAGGAGGTCACCATCTTTAGGGTCTTAGAATCTGTTTGGAGCGACAAGGCAGACACAAGCGAAATAATTAGGGAATGACAAAATCAAATTCTAAAAGCAAGAGCTATGCTTTCCAACTCAGGAGATGCGAATCGCATGTGGCTATTTAAATTTAAGGTATTAAAGTTACATAAAAGTATAAGTTCAGTTCCTTAGTTGCATTGATCAATCACATTTCAAGTGCCCAACACCCACACGTGGCTAGCGACCGCCATATTGAGCAACACAGATAACAAACATTTCCATCACCTCAGACAGTTCTGTTGACTGCCCTGGGCTGGCAACTAGAAATCCTATGTGAATTCAGAGATGTAAGAAACTGAACTATTTTAAAAGTGAACTAGAGGAGCGCCTGGGTGGCTCAGTCAATTAAGCATCCAACTTCAGCTCAGGTCATGATCTCACGGTTCCTGAGTTCAAGCCCCGCGTCTGACTGTGCTGACAGCTCAGAGCCTGGAGCTGTCCCTCTCTCTCTGCCCCTCCCCATGTGTGTTATCCCCACCCCCCCCCCATCAAGAATAAATAAACATTAAAAAAAGTGAACTAGGCATAGGTGGCTTAGTCTGTAGAGCCTCTGACTCTTGACTTTGGCTCATGGTTCCTGAGATCAAACCCCACATCGGGCTCTGCGCTGAAGATATGGGACCTGCTTGGGATTCTCCCTCTCTGCCCCTCCACTGCTTGTTCTCTCTCTCTCAAAATACATAAACATTTTCTTAAAAAGTGAACTAGGCATAAGCCTCCATGCTTCTTAAATTTCTACAGAAGCTCTGAAGTCCTTCCTGAATTTAGTGCAAAATCCTTATCCGGGTAAGAGAATCCCTTAAAAATCTCATCTCCTGCCCCTCCTCACTCCCAGACTCCATGGCCACACCACGTTTCCCTGGGATACACCACTCTGAGGGCCAAATTTTACTTTCTTCATGAAGGCAGTCAGTTAAATTCGATGGATAGAAAACACACCTTTGTCTCCTATACCACCCCAGTTCCTGCTAAGATGACAGCAAAGGAGTTTTTAAGCCATGAATGATTGAGTGAACAAACCAAAGGTGAACCTAGATGAGGGGGAAAAGTCCCACTTTTAGAAGATGGGAAAGTGATGGACAAGTGGTTAGCAGTGAGGGACAGCTGAGTGAGCAGTTAGCACAGATGAAACCTCAGCCTGTGGAGGCAGCATGTGGAAGCCAACAGGAAGCAACATGGTGGCCAATAGAGAACTTTGGAAAAGTCAAGCAACAACTTCTAACCACTTCAGACCAATTACCTTACCTGTGAATTCAATTTCAGGGTAAATACCCTAAAGCCAAATGGTCTTACGTCCAAAAAATAGTCTTTATACTTGTTTGTTTATTTGGGGCTGTTTTTTTACTGTTTTTTTTTTTTTTTTTTTTACTGTTTATTTATTTTTGAGAGAGAGAGAGAGGCAGAGCACGAGCAGGGGAGGGGCAGAGAGAGAGGGAGACACAGAATCCGAACCAGACTCCAGGCTCTGAGCTATAAGCCCAGAGCTCAACATGGAGCATGAACTACGAGATCATGGCCTGAGCCGAGTCGACACTTAACCAACTGAGCCACCCAGGAGCCCCATTGTTATTTTTAATTATGGTAAAAAAAAAAAAAAAAAGATCCCATTGTATTTACTATTTTAACCATTTCTAGGTGTACAGTTCAGCAATGTTAAGAATATTCACCTTGTGCAACAGCAGATCTCCACGACTTTGTCATTTTCCAAAACTGAAAATCTATACTCATGAATCAACAGCTTCCCATCCCCCTGTCCCCACACCCAGCACTCTACTTTCTGTTTCTATGAATTTGACTACTCTAGCTACCTCACAGCAGTGGAATGGGTACAAGGTGATATCTCACTGTGGTTTTCATTTCCATCTCTTTAATGATTTATGGTGTTGAGCATCTTTTCATGTATTTGTTGGCCATTGGCATACCATCTTTGGAGAAATGTGTGTTAAGGTCCTTTGCCCATTTTTTAAATTGGGTCATTGTTCTTGCTGTTGTTGAATTATAGTTCTCTATACATTGTGGATGTTAAGTCCTTATTAGATATATAATTTGCAAATAATTCCTCCCATTCCAGAGATTGCCTTTTCAGTCTGTTGACTGTGTCCTTTCACATACAAAAGTTTTTAAATTTGATATAGTCACATTTGTCTATTTTTGCTAATGTTGTCTGTGTTTCTGGTGTCATAGCCAAGAAATCCAGGCCAAATCTAATGTTGTGAAGATTTTCCCCTATGTTTTCTTCTAGGACTTTTTTGGTTTTAGGTCTTCTGCTTAGGTCTCTAATCTATTTTGAGTTATTTTTTGTATATGGTATAAGGTTCCAACTTTATTCTTTTGCATGTGGATTTCCAATTTTCCCAGCACCATTTGTGGAGGAGACTCTCATTTCCTCATTGAGTGGTGGTCTTGGCTCCCTTGTTTGAGTTCATGTGACCATATACGTATATACATTATATATATACATAAACATATATACATATGTATATACATTAGTTTTTTTTCATGATCTTAATCTGCTGAAAATTATTTATTGAGATTGCCTAATGCCAAGGAACAAAGAATGTCTTTTTAAAAATGATTCTAAGTTGTTCAATGGATGACTTTTTCTTCGGCGGCTTTCTTTTTTTTAATCTCACAGAAATATAAAAGACACATCAGGATGAATTATACCATTTAAAAGTTCACTCAGACAGAAATATAATTCTCTTTAATCAGACTCAACACAAATTTGGATTTCCATATATGGCAAGTTACAACGGTTCATTTGTCTTCCCGAATGAATTACTTAAATTTCTTTTAAATATCAAAGATATAGATAGAAAGGAAACATGGTTGAATTTATACTACATTCTAGATACTGTTATCCCATTTAATCTTGCTTCCATCTAAAGCCGTGACTATATTTTTTTTTTTCTTCAAATAGCGAGGGTATGTTTGGCTTAGGTTTCTGCAAACAAAGACCCTACCTTTTTAAAATTTTCCAAACTATAACGTTTGAAACAAAGAAGATGGCTGGACTTCAAAGGATCAGTAACTCCCACTCTGGTTAGGAGTATATTTGACCACACAGGATAGTATAAAATAATTATAGCCCACACAGATGAAGTTTATTTTTCTCTGTCATAAAAGAAGTCCAGAAAGAGCTACTTTAGAAGCGCCTGGGTGACTCAGGCAGTTAAGTTTCTTGATTTCCTTGATTTCAGCTCAGGTCATGATCCCGCAGTTCGTGGGTTCGAGCCCCACGTTGGGCTCTGCAGAGCCTGCTTGGGAGTCTCTCCCTCTCCCTCTCTCTCTGTTCCTCCACTAGTTGTACACGCTCTCTCTCTCTCCCTCTCAAAATAAATAAACTTTAAATGAAAAAAGAAACAGGTATTCTAGAAATGACATTGCATCTGCACATAGGTGGGAGTGCAGGCTTTTTCTCTTGATGGTCCCCATTTATCTTCCAGCAAGCAGCGCAGAGGGGAAAGAAAAGCCCCTTCCCTACACACCTTTGTTTCTTACATCCCATTGGCCAGAGTTGAGTCTTCTGATCCTCTGTAATTAAACAGTGGCTCATGTCAGTACCTATAAAAAGTTTCAACAAAATGATAAATCTTTAATGCTTTACTATACAAATGCTGACTAGTACATGTAAGTTATTAAGACCTCTTCCAAACAGACTTTTAAAAAATTTCTTTTAACATTTATTTATTTTTGAAAGAGAGAGAGAGCGCAAGTGGAAAAGGAGCAGAGAGAGAGGGAGACACAGAATCTGAAGCAGGCTCCAGGCTCTGAGCTGTCTACACAGAGCCTGACGCAGGGCTTGAACCCATGAACCGTGAGATCTTGACCTGAGCCAAAGTCTGACGCTTAACTGACTGAGCCCCCCAGGTGCCCCCACACAGTGCTTTTGAAGCTGGGTCACTTTTCCCTTCACTGCTACGTGTAAGGAAGTGTATCCTCTTGAACCTGTTGAGTACAGGGAACCTCTTTCCCAGCCCATCACAAGGCAATTCTTAGACTAGTTCCTAAATAGAACTTGTATACTTAATAGACCAATGAAAAACTTATTTTAAAAATCTGATTTTGAAAGCCTTTTTACACCACAACACCTGGATGGATGGGAGACTGGAAATATAACCATTCCCTAGCTGTCCATGGATTCTATTGCTAAGGAAGAAAGGGAAGACAAATATTGGGGGATAACTAATCATCTCTTTTATACCCCCTAAATGGCCTGTCTGTTACTAAAGTTAAAACAAGGACAGTAGTAGGAAAGCCCTTCCCTGTGATGCATCTCATGGCCCATCCTCAATGATACAGCAGAGGATATTCAAAATAACACAAATCTCATTGTGTTCCTCTCCTACTTGAAACCTGTCAATGGCTCTCCCAACACTCTGGAAGATAAAGGATCATTTTTTTTAATGTTTATTTATTATTGAGACAGAAACAGAGCATGAGTGGGGGAGGGGCAGAGAGAGAGGGAGACACAGAATCCGAAGCAGGCTCCAGGCTCTGAGCTGTCAGCACAGAGCCCGACACGGGGCTCGAACCCACAAACCGTGAGATCATGACCTGAGCCGAAGTCAGACGCTTAACCAACTGAGCCACCCAGGTGCCCCAATAAAGGATCATTTTACATGACAGCCAAGGCCACCTTCTCTACACTGCCTACGTTTTCTACTGCCCTGACCTTACATCCCTTGTTGGTGCTGCCCTGTCTCACATTCACCCTTCATCCACACCTGTCCTTACATCTGTCTCTTGTCCAGCCCTGTCCCTACAACCATCCTTTCCTCCAGCCCCATACAACGACTCGTGATTCCTCGAAAACCCCCAGACCTTGGGATATGTTGGTTTCTCCGCCCTATGCCTTTCCTATCCCTCGGCTGAGTAACCACCACCTCCCCACAGACCTGTTGTTATTGATTACACTCAGATGGTTGAGGAAATCACACCACCTCCTTGTACAGGAAAGAAATGGTATCTCCCCCAAACTGCTGACCCGGAAGAACTAGATCTCCCACGAGGGCTTCCTGGATATGGCAAAGATATGGTTGCCTCTTTCTCATTCTGGTAACTTTCCCAGGCAAAGCAGGCATAAGACCAAAGTCTAGGCTCTAGAATACAATGAATCCTGCACCTGAGCAGGGGCAGGGAGGGGTGAGGTGGGTGCAGAACCAGGCTAACCTGGGAGACTGGGGAGATGGCTGAGTGCTTTATAAGACTTCACTTGCAATTCCAAAGTCAAAAATGATCTGAAAAGTTAACATTTTTGCACAGTTCAATCAGTCACAAAATCTAACCTGAAATAATATGAGGCTTACTTTAATCTTCATCTTATTTAGTGTAAATATGCATGCATTTTATGGAAGAAATGTTCATGTGTTTGATTTCTGGGTTCTGCTCCAGGCCCGGTTGGGGTATTATGTAATATAAAATTAAATTTAAAAAATAGTGAGCTGATTTATAGCCTCAAGAGCTTTAGCTAAGGAATTGTGGAACTGTGTTTCATTTCTCAACGGTTAAGACCATACTAGCCCCAGTACCAGGTCTATACTTGAGTATATGTATGCCTTTCAAAGGAAGGAGAAGGAAGAGAATTGGTCCAGTGGGAATATAAAATAAGAAACTTGACAGGAGGATTCGTAGTCACTCCTGACTGTGTGACCTGATGTCAGTGTTCCCCAGGGCGTACCTTTGTCTTTCTCTCCCAGACTGGGTTTACAGGCCTGAGCCATGTGTTGAGAGGTGAACCTTATTCCCTGAGGTCCCGTGTGTCTCAAGGTCTAGGGACTAATCATCAGCTCCAGCACCTTCTGTCATCGTCATGTCCCTGTGCCTGGCGCCTGGCTTTTGACAGAATGTGTTCAGGCCTGAGCAAGCTGACGTGTGGGTTTGCAACCCCTATAAAGATTTGCTTTTCTTCTGAGATATGATCCATACCTTCGAGAAGGGAGAAAAAAAAAACAGCTTCCAGATAAGTACTTGGCTAGAGACTTAATTTAGGTATTGCATGTCTCATTAAGAGCGCTCCACTAAGTTCTTGGAATATAAATTAATAACTGTATGAAAGGTAACATTTATGCATTTTAAAAAATCAATCTAATTTCTGTAGAGGACCTGGAAACACAGTCTTATATATATATATATACATATATATATGTATATATATATATATTTCCCCATGTTCAGAGGCTTGGTGTATATTTTCTTGAGTCAGGCAGTACATGACCAAGGCAAAACTGGTTAACATATTATTAAGCTATTAGAGAAGGACATCATGAGATTAAATTAGGGTTGTAATTATATTTCTTCTGGTTTCTATGACTCCCAGACTTAATAACTCTTCCTAAGAAAATGAGATATTTCAGACAATAAATGAGGATCGTGGGCAACGATTTGCTAATATTTGATAATACTGATTCTAATTTATTATTAAGAGTAGTGATTTAAAAAGCCAGAGAAAACTCAGTTTTGCCCAGTACCGACATAGCGCTTGCAAAATGAGATGCCTGCTTGGAGGTAGCCTTGGTTTTTTGGAGAAATGTGTTCATTCCTTCAGTATGATTTACTGAATATTTACCATGTGTCAGGTACGGCTCGGAAATATAAAGATGAATGAGGCAGCATCCCGCCCCTTGAGGCGGGATGGATTTGAGAACATTGAAAACAAGAATAGAAAGAACAAAAAACCTTTAGGACTTAATGTCTCAAACTATGTTTTCATTTTTTATCACAGGTAGAGACTGTCTTACATCTATTCCCTATAGTCTGTGTCCAGCAGAATCTAGTTGGGCGAATTCATTGAAACAGAAAACTGCAAAGAAATTAATTAATCCATCATTAAGTGAACTACAGGGAAAGTCCCTAAGGACAGGGGGCCTTTCTCGTTCTGTGTTTGCTACCTCATTACCTCACTTCTGAAGTTTGCCCTTACCCCAGGGAGCTCTCAAAAACGTACTGAGTGAGTGCATGAGTTTTGGGTTTCTCCGTATTCTTCCTGGAGTTAGGTCACTAAAGCCTGTCTGATGTATAAGAGCCACTGCGGTGGTATGACTATTTTCCCCGTTTGCAGGCCGCTTGGTTGCCATGGTGATTATAACCGATCACTGCCTTCCAGTTATTTTTTTTCCCCCAGTTACAATATAACTGCGTCTGGGTTCCTCTTGTGGGAAAAGAGCTGGGAATACAACAGTGATAGATCGCCACTCAAACCCCAGCACCATTTCAAAACCAAGAAATAACATTCTCAATTGAATCTCCATGTCCTTATAATCAGTCTGACACTGTCCTTTTCATTGCCAATGCTAGTCTCTCCCCAGTAGTTGCAAGTACACAGAAATATACTGGAGTCCAGAAAATAACACGCACTGTACTATTGACATAGAAAGAAAAACTCTTGTCTATGGTACCAACACTCATTGGGTTGATTTCAGAAAACCTTAAAATGAGAGGAGTTGGGATGACAGTACATGAGAAGGGGAATTTTTTTTCCTAAAAGAGAGCAAACACAATTTGTGTTTGGTCTGAATTGCAGCCTGGAGGGAACCTGGATGGGATGAGGGCTTTATTATAAGTGCATCCAGATTTCCAAACCTCCGAAAGGAAAGAAATTTCCTCTGTAGGCAAATGCAGCCATGTTTCAAGCAGACCGCTCCTTCTCCACAGTTAAGAATCAGGAAAATAATTTCAAGGCAGAATAACAACTTCAAAGTTTAATTTCCTGGTTATAACATCAGACTTAAATGTGCATTCAAACTTACCTCTTTTAGGGGCTCCCAATTTCCCAACTTCACTCTAGAAAACAATTGAGCACAGATTTAAGAGATTATAAGCAAAGAAATGTAAGAGAACAGAGGAGAACAGTGAGTGGAAGGGGGCATGGAGGTAAGGGAGGAGAGGAAATAAAAAAAAAAAGGGGTGAAGAGATTTACAGGTCACATCCCTTAGTTTAATCCTTTCCATGAATAGTGTACTTTGGTTAATACTTGTTGCTCCATTGCCTCAACACACCGGGAATCCAGTGCAAGTTTCATGATGTAAATACACCGCCAAACCTCCCCGCAGCTCCTGCCTCGCCCAGGAACATAAAGCGACAGGATAAATATTTCAATTCCGTGGAGCAAAGATTTTCCAATTGTTGCATTAGATGCTGCAATTCCCAGAAATAGTAATAATGACAGTTAGTACTTATATAACTCCTACTGTGTGCAAATCTTTCCCTAAGAGCTTTATGTTATGTCAGTGAATCCTCAAGACAACGCTAATTGATAGTTATAGCATTATTGCCCCCATCTTACAGATAAGAAAAACAAGGCACAGAGCAATTAAGGCCAGGAAGCTAGTAAGTAGCAGAATTGGAGTCTTGCTCCAGGATCCTGGCTCTGAACCACTATGCCTTAATGCACCTCAAGAAGGCTTGTCCAATGGACATCACCCAGGTTCTGGCCCCAGCATTCAGAATTGAATTCCAGAATGTAAATATAATGAAGAAACAGAATAGAAATGAGAAAGGTTTGAAGCTCCCAATTAGTCGTGGGAAATTTAGTTTACCTTCATTTAAAATTTCCCATTATGAGTTGGCCTTGGAGAGGTTTTTTTTTTGTTTTTTTTTTTTGTTTTTTTGGCTCTAACACTGGATCTCTCCTTGACCGTGAAGGAAGTATGGGGGCATGAATATAAATATTGAGGATCAAGGCAGTAGAAAACACTCCAAAATCTAATCAGCATTATGTTCCCTGAAGGATGCTATTTCTCCAGGATCTCCAGAGTATTTATATCTTGAATATTCTAAGGAAATGCAGCTAAATATAACTTGTAGTAGTCACAAGACATAACGGATTTCAGATCAGAGAAACACAATGTTAAGCAATTTGGTGAAAGAGCTCATTAGAATGCTAAATACCTAGAGAGGGTTGATAGTAAATAAAGGCCAGACAGACCTGGGTTTCAGCATTCAATAACCGATGTATCAGGGACTTAACTACGCATAAAATCATTGCTGGAAACCAGAGGGCACAAAAATCTGAGGCTTCAAAGACTTCATATCCAAACAGTAATGTATTTTCTGAAATTTTATATGCCTTGTAAACATATATTCCTTTTTGAAAAACTGAACTTGGGCTTTGGTTTTATTTTAATATTTGGCAACTTGATTGGAAGTTAGTGGAGATTGGTGGGTCAGCCATTACGACAACTGAGATCTCTGGGTGTCCCTTGGATTCCTAGAAATACACAAAACTCATTGTAGTAACAAGGGATGGAGGTGAACTGATACCAATCGTTCTCTTTGATCTTTCTCTCTAAGGTTCTACAGATCTATAAATTGTATCCTGCAGTTTCATGCACAACTATGCATCTTACTGCATTACTTGTTTATGAATCTTCCTCCCACAGAAGAAAGGTGAAATATCTTGATTGCAGAGACCATTCATTCTACTTCGGCAATATTAAGAAACATGGCCCCACAGGGCTCCTGAGTGGCTCGGGTCTTGATCAGCTCAGGTCTTGATCTCACGGTTGTGAGTTCAAGCCCCGCATTAAGCTCCACACTGGGTTTGAAGCCTACTTAAAATAATAATAACAATAACAAACCAATAATGAAAATAATATAACATGGCCCCTGTGCTTCAGTCTCAGAAGGTAAAGTCAAGTCCACACACCAGAAAAGTATTTTCAAACTGCTTGAGTCTTTTACCTCTTTTGATTAAATGCCATGAAGGACAAAAGACTCTCCTTTTCCTCCTTTCTTTTGCCCCTTTCTTTTTAAATTCAAGTATAACTCCCATGCTGTGAAATTCACACTTTAAAAAAAAGTGTGCAATTCAATGGTAGTAAAAAGTATATTCACAGAGTTGTACAGCCGCCAGCACTACCTAATTCTAGAACATTTTTGTCACTCCAAAAACAAATCCTATACCTATTAGCCGTCACTCTCCATTTCCCCTCCCCCACCCCTGGCAACCACTAATCTTTCTGTCTCCAAGGATTTGCCTGTTCTGGATATTTTATGTAAAGGGAATCATACAATATGTAGCTTTGTATGTATGGCTTCTTCAGCATGTTTTCAAGATCAGTCTATATAGTGCAACAGGTGCATTATTTCATCCCTTTTATGACAGAATAATATTCCATTGTACGGATACACCACACCTGCCTACTCATTCACCAACCGATGGGCATTTGGGTGGTGCTTGAATTATTTTTTAAAACAAAATTATGCGGGCAGCTGGGTGGCTCGGTTGGTTAAGCATCCGATTTCGGCTCAGGTCATGATCTCATGGTTTATGAGTTTGAGCCACACATCAGGCTCTGGGCTGAGAACTCAGAGCCTGGAGCCTGCTTCAGAATCCGTGTGTCCCTCCCTCTCTCTGCCCCTCCCCCACTCACGTTCTGCATTTCTCTCTTTCTCTCTCTCTCTGTCTCAAAAATAAATAATAAACATTAAACATTTTTTAATAAACAAAATAAAATTATCAAATAATGATATGACTTATCTGTGGCTGGCA
>CM053561.1:4224747-4279646 GCA_028646485.1 Cryptoprocta ferox
GTCTACTTAAGACTCTCTCTCTCTCTCTCTCTCTCTGCACTTACCTCGCTAATGCATGTGCATGCACACACACACACACTCTCTCTTTCAAAAAATAATAATAACAAATATTATCTCACATAGTTTCTGAGGGTCAGACATTTGGGAACATATTGGTGACGTGACTCTGGTTCAGGGTCTCTCATGAGGGTTTAGTCAAGGTCTTGGCCAGAGCAATGGTCATCTGAGGATGTCATCATTAAGATCTGCTTCCAAGCCCACTCATGCAGTTGGCAGGTCACAGATCCTTGCCAGTGGATGGATGGAGACCTCAGTTCCTTACCATGGTCCACCTCTGGTCCTTAAATATGCACGTCTATCCCACGTGCCAAATGTGCTCACCCCATTCCAACATCCCCCAGAGTTGCAGCCCATCGGAGCATCAACTCAAAGTCCAAAATCTCATCTAAATTATCTACATCAGATATAGGTGAGTCTCTGATGATGATCTATCTTGGGCAGACTTCCTCTCCATTTTGAGATCTGTGACATTAGAAAATGTTCTCTTTTTCCAAAATGCAAAATGGCACAGGTATGGATAGGGGTTACTGACATGCCTGATAAAAGGGGGTAGGGGAAGGAAGGGAAAAAGGAATCCTCAGTCCCAAGCCATTTCAAAATCCAGCTGGGAAAACAACATTAGGTTTAAGTCCTGGAAATAATCCTTCATGATTCACAGCTCTGCCCTCTGGGCTCTGGTTTTACTCACTGGGTTTCCAGCCCTGCTCTCTGAGTCTTTTCATAAAGGAAGCATGTATTAGAAGCTGAGTAGTTTTATCAACCTTTTTTCTGCCTGTAGAATTTTAAGAGTCCAACAGCCTTCTTTCATTTCACTCTGTGTCCCTTTCAGTCCAAGGTGTCAGGATTTCTGGTGGTATATGAAATTTTCCAGAACGTAGGGGTCTCCTGCGTAGGTCACAGAGAACCACTCCATTAGACAAGTTGCTTAAGTTTTAGGGCAATTTGCTATGCCAGCCACAGATAAGACTCATCCATGGGTCTTTTCTAGATAACCCTGCCTCTATTTGTGGCTTCTGCTGAGCGGGCTTAGGAGATCCATGAGTCCCATATGGAACCCCTTCAAAGAGTTCTCCGTGTGACTGAATGCTGTGACCTTTCGTTCCTCCCACGCGCTAGCAAATGGTGTTCAGCTACTCCCTGGGCTTCCGCCCCAGAGCACGCTTTCCTCCGAATCTCCAAATTTTAGCCTTTTTTTGCAGTCTGAAACAATTGGGAATTTCCCAACTCATCGGGCATTAGAAGGTGAAGGAGGGACAGTAAAATATCCTCCAGACCGAGAAGGCACTTGGTGATGGAAAAACGGTGCAGGCCACTCTGTACCATTTACAGAGTTTTATTCAAGGTAACTTAGTGATGGTGGGGGTGGGGGATCAGGGGACAAACGATCCAAGCATTAGGCAGCTAACCTCTGCCCCCCATCTGGACCTGCCTCCAAAGGTTTTCTAGAGCAAGGGGCATTGTGGGGAGGTCCAAGGGTAGTTATCTAAAGTGGTTGCACCTCTGTATCACCTTAAGGTGGCTCAGAACAAGTCTTCCTGCACTCCGGTCAGGGCATATATTAACCTCCAAGGGGCCTGGGACACTAAGCCCCAAGGAAGGTCATTGCATGAGCATGAGCAAGATGGAGGACCAAAGATGGAGTCGGTGTTGTCATCGCTCCCATAGGTGCTGATTTAGTTCTTCCCTCAGCTCATCTCTTTCTTCTCACATTTTCCTGTGAGAAGCAAGACGAGATCAGGCTGAACCTTTCATACCTTCCTTGGAAAGCTGCTCAGTCAAGGTCATCACATCCAAGTTTTCCTTCCACATAACTTTAGGCCACAATTCAGCTAAGCATCCTACCACTGTCTGGCAAGGTTCTCTTTTCTTCCTGTTTCCAAAAACATGTTCTTCATCTCTTCCTGAGCCCTCAGCAGCAGCACTATTATTGTCCATACGTCTACCAGCAGTCTATCTATGATGATTTACATATTCTGTAAGACATTCTAGGATTTCTCCATGAGGCCCCTTTCTTCCTTCTAAGACCTCACCAGCAAAGTCATCTACATCCATATTTCTACTAGCAGTCTATTCGGCGCCACCTAGGTTTTTTCAGTCATGTTCCTCAACTCTTCCAGGCTCTACCCAGGGCCCCATTCCAAGGCCCCTTCCATATTTTCAGGTATTGGTTATAGTAGTACCCCAATAATGGTACCAAAGTCTACATTTGTTTCCCTTGGCAGCTCTAACAAATCATCACAAACATGATAGCTTAAAACAACACAGATTTATTATCCTACACTTCTGGAGGTCAGAAGTCCAAAATGGGTCTTACAGGGTTAAAATCAAGGTGTCAGTAGAGCCACGTTCTTTCTGGAGGTTCTAGGAGATTCATTCAGGTGCCTTTTCTGGATTTCAGAGGCTTCCTGACTGTCTTGGTTCATGGCCTTCTTCCCCTGTCTTCCAAAGCCGGCCGTCTTGCTTCTCTCTGGTCCTGCTTCATACCTTCTGTCTCTTTCTCTGACCACAGCCAGGCAACGGTCTCTAATTTTAAGGACCCATGTGACTATATTGCGCCCACCTGGATAATCCAAGATCCCACCCTCCTCCACCTCAAAGTCCTTCAACATTTCTGCAAATTCCCTTTTGTCATGTAAAGTATTATATCCGTAGGTGCCAGGGATTATGACATGGACATCATTAGGGGGGCATTATCCCATCTGTCATAACAAGTTTCACTAAATTTATTTGTAGGTATTTAGTGTTTTGTGATACCACTGGAAATGTTCTTATAATTTTGGTGTTTAATTGTTTCAAGTAAGCGAAATTCAGTTGATGTTTGCATATTAACCTTGGATATAATGACCTTCCTAAATTCATTTACTACATAATATAAGGCACAGATTCTTTTGTATAATCTGTATACATAGTTATATTATCTAAAATAATGACAGCTTTAAAGTTTAAGACATTTACAATTTAATATACATTTTTTCTTAATGCACTAATTAGCAACTCTAGTATAATGTTAAAAAGAAGTGATTAATGGTTAGTTAACCATTAATTAATGGTTGATTAATTAACCCATGTTTCTCAACGCAAAGGGAAAGCATTCAATGCTTGCTATTACTTATGGTGTTAGTGATGGGTATTGCAGATAAGCTCCCCTGAAACATTTTTTTTGGCTGTTTCCTGCTATTCCTAATTTTTTCTATTTTTTTTAAAGTTTTTTAAATGTTCATTCATTTTTGAGAGAGAGACAGAGACAGAGAGAGCATGTGTGCATGAGCCTGGGAGGGACAGAGAGAGAGGGAGACACAGAATCTGAAGCAGGCTCCAGGCTCTGAGCTGTCAGCACAGAACCCAACGCAGGGCTCGAACTCACAGACCACAAGATCATGACCTGAGATGAAGTCAGACGCTTAACCAACTGAGCCACCCAGGCGCCCTTGTTCTGCATTTTCATCCCAAGCCAGTATTGGATTTTATGAACTATCCTTCTGCCTTTATGAAATGATCATATGACTTTCTCCTTTATCTTATTAATATGGTCAAAACACTGGTTTTCCCAGGCTATAAATCCATAGAAGAAACTCATGGGTCATGAGAAATTATTCTTTTTATGCAATGCTGGCTTCGATTTGCCATTATTTTGCATCTGTGTTCCTGAGGAATATTGGCATAATAATTTTTCTTTATTGCAACGTCTTCATCTGGTTTTGTGTCAGAGTTATACTGACCGTATAACATGACTTGGAAAGCGTGCCTTCGTTCTGAATTCTCACTTAGGCTGAGAATACCACCTCGCTGCAATCACGGTTCAGGGGGCTCAGCGCGGGCCTCCAGACTTGGTGAAGCTTAGCCCACATCGGGTTCGCACCATTCACTTGTGATAAAATGCAAAAGGAGAAAGAGACATCGGGGAAAGATTTAACAAAAAGAAAGGAAGACTGGGAGATTTTTAAAATTCTCAGCCTCTCCAGATGGCACTAGATCCTGCAGTGGCTGCCAAAAGCATGTCACAGAGAAAAGGTTGAGCATGTGACTGCTGGCACAACTTTTGCTAAAACCACGGAAAGGTCAGGAGATGGCACAAAAGGGCCCTTCAAGAGATCAAGGGGGTGCTTTGACAGATCACCTCAAACCAAGCAGAGGTCCTCTGGGAAGCTTGCTGGGTTCTCAGCCATCTCAGCAGAAGCTAAAGATAGAGAAGGGCTTATCTGAACATTTGTGGATGTGGATTTTGTCTAATGGACCAAATCCCCATGAAATCACTGCAGAGTCTACAAAGTTCTTGAGAATACTTGTTTCAGCAAAACTACTGCACCCAAAAAAAAAAAAATTGGTTTTTGGTACAAAATGCAGCAGAGAGAATATAATGAAAGGGGGATGTTGGATAGCCCAAATTCTACTGGAAGGAAACAGGCTGATAAAATTACTCAATTATAAAGTTCATTTATTTATTTTAAGAGAGAGAGAGAGAGAATGAGCAGGGGAGAGAGAGAGAGAGAGAGGGGAAAAGAGAGAATCCCAAGCAGGCTCCAAGCTGTCAGTGCAGAGCCTGACGTGGGGCTCGATCCCACGAACCATAAGGTCATGACCTCAGCTGAAATCAAGAGTGGGACACTTAATTGACTGAGCCACCCAGGTGCCCCAAAATTATTCAACTATAAATAAGTACTACATTTCATGAGTAATGAAGGATGACTCAGGGGAAGGAGCCATGAACCCAGGGGGAGGAGCCAAGAACCCAGAGGAAGGAGCCAAGAGTCCAGAAGGTGAAGCCATGATTCCAGAGGGAGGAGCCAAAAGCTCAGAGGATGGAGCCAAGAACCCAAAGGGAGGAGCTATGAACCCAGAGGGAGGAGCCAAGAGCCCATCAGGAAGAACCAAGCAACCAGAGGGTGGAGTCAAGAGCTTAGAGAGTCAAGCCAAGTGCCACAAAGGATTATCCTAAATCTGGAGACCTAATCAAGAAAAATTCACTATTTGCCTTTCTCTATTTCAGAGCTCATATGCTGTAGGGCCTCCTTTTTACCTTCCATTCTCTCACTAATTGGCCTGAAATGTCTATATTTTGCTGGTCCCACAATTATATTTTCAGTGTATTGGGGTCAGATAACTTGCCTCTTTAGCTTCCACAGGCCCGCAGACGGATTACCCTCAGGAATCTCAGCCACACCTGAATTAGATGATGGGCATGAGTTTTTGAACTTTGAACAAATGCTAGAACAGGATAGGACCCCAGGGAATCTTGGAGATCATGACTGGGTTTTGAAGGTGGGCGGGGCTTGAATCACAGTGTGAGAAGTGGGAGTGGCTTGGGAAGGGACTTTCCAGGAATGTGGTAACGGCTCTGTTTGTTAAGTTTGGGTGCTGAGCTCTCCGTGTCCATTCTACTGTTTTGCTTTATTATCTTACACATATTATAAACACTTTCTTACTTATGCAACATTCAATAAAAACAACTTTGTTTTAAGACTTTCAGCTCAGTGTCCCTAGATAGTGGAGACTTCCGGGTGTCTACAGCAACACAGTCTTTCCTTTTCTGTGGTAGGTGGGCAGCTGGGCCCCTTGCCTCTGTCTTATCACTATGAGTTCTCCAAAGGCAAGAGAGGAGAAGTGAATGAAGAGTGCCACTTTCAGATCTGGGCCTTGAAATATTGCACGTACACATTTCTCACTCCTTGCGTTTTCTCTTGTGCTGGAATACAGGAAAGGGAAAGAGATTTATTTCAAGGAATTGGTTCATAGAATGTTAGAGCCTGGCAACGCCAAACTCCGTAAGGCAGGCTGACAAGCTGGAGACCCAGGAAAGAGCTGATGTCGCACTTTGAGTCTGAAAGCCGTCTACTGGTAGATTTCCTCTTTCGCCAGTCTCCTCAGTCTTTTTTCCACCTGTTTCAACTGATTAAACAAGGCCCACCACATTATGGAGAATAATCTGCTTTACTCGGTCTATGATTTAAATATTAATCTTATCTACAAAACATGTTCACAGAAACATCTACACTAGTGCTTGCCCAAATATCTGGGCAATGTAGCCTAATCAAGTAAGATGAAACATAAAATTAAACATTTCCCCTAGTAATTAAGAGATTCTCCTGTTTTTCTTTATAAGCTTTATGATTTTAGCTTTTATATTTAGACATAAGGGCTATCTGAAATCAATTTTTGTGTATGGTGAGAGATTAGTTGAGGTTCCTTTTTTTAATGGACATCCAGATATTCCAGTACCATTTATTTAAATGATTTTCCTTTCGCAGGGGTGCCTATGTGGCTCAGTCGGTCAAGCATCCAACTTTTGATTTGGGCTCAGGTCATGATCTCATGGTCATGAGAGCAAGCCCCTTGCTGGGCTCTCTGCTGACAGTGCAGAAGCTGCTTGGGATGATCTCTCTCTCTCTCTCTCTCTCTCTCTTCTTTACCTCTCCCCTGCTCGTGCTTTCTCTCTCTTTTTCTCTCAAAATAAATAAATAAACTTAAATAAATAAATAAATAAATAAACAAACAAATAAATATTTAAAAAAGATTTTCCTTTCCCATTGTATTACTTTGACTCCTTTGTCAAAAAGCTAATGATTATATTAATCACAGTCCTTATCAATTCTCTATCAATTCTCTATCAGTTCTTTGATCTAGTTGAAATATCGTTTTTATACTTTTTAACGTGTTCTGTGTTCATGTGCCTCTCTGTGTGTCTGCGTGTGCGTGTGTGTGCGTGTGTGTGTGTAAATACAGTTGACACACAATGTTACATTAGTTTCAGGTGCACAACACAGTGACTGGGCAACTCTATAGTTTGTGCTATGTTCACAAGGGTAGCTCCCACGGGTCCCCATACAACACTATTACAATATCATTGGCTTTGTTCCCTATGCTGTACTTTTCATCCCAGTGGCTGATTCATTCCATAACTGGAAACCTCTATCTCCCACTCCCCTTCACCCATTTTGCCCATCCCTCCTTCCCCTCTGGTAACCAACAGTTTGTTGTCTGTATTTATGGGTCTGTTTGTGCTACTTGTTTTGTTTTTAGATTACACGTATAAGTCAACTCATATGGTATTTGTCTTTTTCTGATTTATTTCATTTAGTGTGATACCCTCTAGGTCCAGCCATGTTGTCACACATGGCAAGATCTCATCCTTTTTTATGACTAATATTCCATTCTTTATCTATTCATCTGTCAGTGGACACTTGGGTTGCTTTCATATCTTGGCTATTGGAAATAATGCTGCAATAAACATAGAGGTGATGTATCTCTTTGAATTAGTGTTCTTATATTCTTTAGGTAAACATCCAGTCGTGGAATTATGGGATCATATGGTATTTCTATTTTTAATTTTTTGAGGCACCTCCAATACTGTTTTCCACAGTGGCTGCACCAATTTACCTTCCCCCCAACAGGGTATGACGACTCCTTTTTCATTATATCCTCGCCAACTCTTGCTATTTCCTGTCTTTTTTATTTTAGCCATTCTGACAGGTGGGAGAGGATGTCTCTTTGTGGCTTTGATTTGCATTTCCCTGATGACTAGTGATGCTTAGCATCTTTTCATGTGTCTGTTGGCCATTTGTACGTCTTCTTTGGAAAAAATGTCTATTTAGGTCCTCTGCCCATTTTTTAATCAGATTGTTCAGTCTTATGTTGTATAAGTTCTTTATATAGTTTGTGTATTAACCCATTGTCAGATATATCATTTGCAACTATCTTCTCCCATTCAGGAGACTGCCTTTTTTTTGGTGGATGGGTTCCTTCGCTGTGCAGAAGCTTTTTATTTTGGTGTAGTCTGAATATTTTATTTCTGCTTTTATTTCCCTTGCCTGAGGCGCCAAACCTAGAAAAATGTCACTAATGCTGATGTCCAGGAGATGACTGCTGATGTTTTCTCCTAGAGCTTTTATGATTTCAGATCTCACCTTTAGGGCTTTAATCCATTTCAAGTTTATGTGTATGCATGCTATAAATGTGCCTTGTGTTTCATGTTTGTTATAAGGAACTACTGGGAAGGGGGACAGAAGTTAGGCTGAAAGTGGAAACTGGACAGATATTAATACACTTCTTAGCTCTGACTCTTTTTAATGTAAATTTATATAGAATTCAAGAAACATTTAATTGAGTTGACATGGACAGCAAAAGGACAGTAAGAAAAGTAGGACTAAGTTCAACGAAGTGCCTCGTTGAAACCCAACTCAGTGATCTAATTATCATTTCATGTTCATTGCCTGTTTCTATTTTTTTTTTAATTTTTTAACATTTATTTATTTTTGAGAGACAGAGAGAGGCAGAGTATGAGCAGGGGAGGGGCAGAGAGAGAGGGGGAGAGAGAATCCGACGCAGGCTCCAGGCTCTGAGCTGTTTGTCAGCCCAGAGCCTAACATGGGGCTCGAACTCACAAACCGTGAGATTGTGACCTGAGCTGAAGTCGGACGCTCAACCGAGCCACCCAAGCTCCCCCACTGTTTCTATTTCTATAGGACTTCCATTGCAGAAGGTTTAAATATAATGTTCCTGGGTTGTCTAAATCCAATCCTAAATGACATTCATTTTAAAATTTCTGTCCCCCTGACAAATTCGGGGGGACATAAATCCCTATTTATAGAAAGTAGTGATATAGTTAATATTGCAGAATGAATTACAATTATATTTAGGTCAGATGCACTTCAGTGAAGTAGGTTTTGGTTGTTTGGAACAAAATATTTAGAAAAAGCAATCTACTCTGTCAGTGTAACTAAAGTACACACACACACATATGAGAGTATATACATATATCATATACAAGTTATATAGACATTATTCCTTTATATATAATATCTAACTTACCAAGTAAAATATCTGATCTTGTATAAAAGGACTAAACATTCTATTAGCCATATTTCCGTTATTTGTTAATAATTCTAATGCATGTGGGGAAAATGATGTCACTCTTATAATGCCTCCTATTTTAAGTTTGTCATGAGAGATGAAATCTCTGTCAGTGGGTTGGTGGTAAAGCATGGCCCATGTGAGTGTCTGTATTAGATGAGATTTTTGCTTCAGACCTCCTGTCCTTACCTCCCCACATCACCAGTTAACCTCTTTCACAGAAAATCCCTAATTCATCATAAATGCCAAAACCTGCTAGAAATCGTGAAGATTCATTATTCTGAGGTGCAAGAGAATGGATAAATATAACCACTACAACAAACACTATGAACAACACTGAATCAATGACAATTAACCAAATATTCATGTTTTTATATAAATTTTCTTTGTCAACTTCCTAGAGAAATGCAGATGTGAGGATGATGCCATTATCTCTTTATTTAGCAATTAAAAATAGTATGCTCAGGGAGCCTGGGGGGCTCCGACGGTTAAGCATCTGACTCTTGATTTGGGCTCAGGTCATGATCCCACAGTTCGTGCTGAGCGTGGAGAGTCACGCCTTGCCCCCTCTCTCTCTGCCCCTCCCCTGCCTAAAACTTAAAAGAAAATTAAAAACCCAGCATCATTGTTTCCATGGCAATATATCTTTAGTCTCCTGGTGTACTACACGTGTATAAGCACTTTTCATGACATGGTCTAGTTGACTGTGGGACATAGCATTTCAAATGATATAAAAAGAATTCCCCAAACCAGGTATAATATAGAGCTGGGGAGGAAAAAAGAATACTTTATTCCTGTTCACTTTTAACTCTAGAAAAAGCAATGAAAGGAGAAGACATAACTTTTGCTGTTTATTTATTTACCATTTGAAACAGTACAGGTGCTTAATTCATAAAGAGCAATAACATATCGATTAACTATGGATGATTAAGAATTTCTTGGGGAGGAAGTTGGGGGCCTTCGGTCTTCTGTTGCAGGTTCCCATCTCTTTCCTTTTGGAAGCGACTCGAAGAACGTGATCTGGGTGGGTACATAGGAGTGTCAGCCCAAAGCATCAAGAGTGGAAATGCAGATTTGTGAAGAGTAGTTGGGCCTTATGAGTTCCCTGTTTCAAGGAAAGGAAGAAAAGACTGACCAAGAAGGTACAGAGAAGCTTTTATTTTATTTTATTTTATGTTTATTTTATTTTTGAGAGACAGAGACCGCGTGCAGGGGAGGAGCAGAGAGAGAAAGAGACACAGAATCCGAAGTAGGTTCCAGGCTCCGAGCTGTCAGCACGGAGCCTGACATGGGGCTCAAACCCATGAACTGTGAGATCATGACCTGAGCTGAAGTTGGACGCTTAACCGACTGAGTCACGCAGGTGCCCCCAAAACAATTTTTTTAAATGTTCATTTGTTTTTGAGAGAGAGAGACACAGAGTGTGAGCAGGGGAGGAGCAGAGAGAGAAGGAGACACAGTATCTGAAGCAGGCTCCAGGCTCTGAGCTGTCAGCATAGAGCCTGATGCGGGGCTTGATCTGACGTTTCCGGGGCTTGAACCCAGGAACCGTGAGATCATGACCTGAGCCGAAGTCGGACACTTTACCAACTAAGCCACCCAGGTGCCCTAACAGAAGCCTTTATTTTGAAGGCTCCCACAGAAATGCATGTATCATTCGTAGAGTAGATTCTAACCAACTTATAGTTTAGATAAATGTTAATTTGATCCATATGAAATTGCTTGCATTTGACCTTCATTTTACTTACAAACAGCCATTTCATATAATTCAACTGAATGTTTTAAAGTATAAGATACTTACTAGAAAGCCCAAGTAACAATGTGGGGTCCTTAAGAGTTTATAATGATTTTGATGCCAAATCCCTCATCTTTATCTGTTTCACCTAAAGGTGCAGACACTTTGGGTATCTTTACCTTTTATAGTTCTGGCCAACTTTGTTCTGAGGAGACTGAAAACCACTACAAAAGTCTCCCCTTCTCTGATCTCCAAACACTTAAGGGCCACATCCATTCTAAGAGTTGCTCACCGAGGGGGGTTTTCAGCCATTTAAAAATCTGGATTGAAAAGTCAGCCTTTAGAGCCACTGACTTAAGGCTATCAGCTGATTTTTCAGCGACTACTGCACTATTGTCTTCAACAGACACCAAACACGCTCATTGTTCAAACCCAGCCACGGCTATTAATCATTCTCATTATTGATCATCTGTCACTTGCACCTGCATTTATGTGATTTTCAGCAGAGAACAAATAGATTTCTCAGGGATTTAAAAGTCCTTGAAAGATGACAAAGTAATAGTGACAGGAAGCTATTATTACCAAGCCCTTAGGTTTCATTTTTAAATATATCACCGAGTACATCATTATCATTTGTGTAGGCTTGTTACAGCACAACCATAAGGATGCTTCATGACTTTGCATTCAAAGGACAGGCCCCTCTAAAACACTGAAAAAGCACTGAACTAAGATGCCCTTTAAAAAGTAGTTCACAAATTCTTAATTTACTCGTCTAGAAAAACTGGATAGTAATGTGTCTACTTCCACAGTTACTGTAAGGAAGTTTCTCTCATAAATGATTTATATGGAAATGACCTACAAACGTTAAAGCTCCTAGATGGAAATGGAAAATGGAAATGGAAAAAAATGGGGGAAAAAGTAAAGGTAAAGGTATTTAAAAGAAAAAAAAGTCTTCTGAAATTAAGTCACTAGCGATTCTGGAATGAAAACTTCTAGCAGGAACCTACATTCAGGGCTAGTAACAGAGATGGGGGTAAGGCTCGTGTTCCGTTTCACTGTGATACTATTTCTCAAGTTGAAGGTGCATCTGGGGAACAGTGGGGAGGTGAGCAGAGGCAGAAGGCATTGCCTGGTGGCCGGGCTGACTGCAAGCCAGGGCCATACAGTCTTGAGTTTCACCTTGCACCTGCACCTGCTTGGTACCACAGTTTGCTTTGAAACCAGTTCATTCTGCTCTGTTGTGTTTTTCCATCTTTTTGGTCACTCTGCAAAATGTAGGCTCCTTTGTATATCCATGCTCTTTCTCACGCTCTTCTGTAGTTTGTGGGCTTCCTCTCCTCTACCTGTGACCTCCGCTGCTCCTGTCCTGTGCACAGTTTCTCATTTACCCTTTGTGACCTTCGCCAAACCCACTTCATCTACTTCTGTATTCCAATCGCAGAACTCCTTCTGCCTTCCTGAAGCTTGGTCCTCACGGCATACGCCCAGCAAGCCCCCCGTAGGTGCCACTCATTTTACTACGTGTCAGGGCTGGAGAAACGATCAGCATGGTTCCCAAGTTCCTAAATCAATTACCAGTGCATCTTTGTCTTCAGTAAAAGGACCCTCAATTGGGGATCCGTCCCCAAAGCAGTACTTCTTCCTCTGACCACCATCTTTGTTAGCTACTAGTCTCCCACGCACTCCTGAGATCCTGAAGATTTCTGCTCTTGGGATGTAGCCTCTCTCTCTCTCTCTCTCTCTCTCTCTCTTCCCCAGTTCTGGCATTGTCTTGCATATCTTCAATGTCAATCAAAAGACATAATCCTGGACTCATAGCTCATCCGGTGACTTTCTTCTCTCCATCTTGGCAATGGCCGAATGCTAGAAATTGTCATCACCGAGAACTCACTCCACGCTTCTAGAATGAATTTCCCCTCTTGTGGCTACCACTCGCTCTCTTTTTATTCCCTCACTGCCGGATTCTGACCATTCCTAGCCTCCCGCCTCATGGAGACCATTAGTTGCTCAATTCTTCATTTTCCTTCTAAGTTTTTAGCTCCTTACTCCCTTCATTTCCTTCTCTATGCTACTGTGCTGACACCACAGTCCATCATTTTAACTCCTCTCCTCGCGAGGAAACATTCCGATCCTCTTTCTCTTTCACCCTTCCATATCCCCAGCAAAACTTCACTTCGCCCTCACTCAGAGAACTGAAAAATGTGGCAGAGAATGCAAACTGAATGGGTTATGGCCATTACAAACATAGTCTCCAACCTCAGTGGCGTTCTCCATGTGTCTCAACATTCTCTGCTTCTGCTGTCACTTTCCTCTCCTGTTTTTCTTTCCTCAGACCGAACACTCATCATCCTTCTAATCACACTTAGCAGATGATCTCACCTCCTACGTCCCAGATAAAATAGAAGTCCCATAAACTCCCTCCACTTCCCACTTGTTTTCTGTGGAAGGCAGCACGTGTTTTTGTTGCCTGACTTTCCCTTCCCATCCTTCTCATGAGAGCATCTTGTAAGGGACCAAGAGACAAAATGGTCTCTTACCTTACAAGGTGGGAATCACAGTGCCAAATGAATGAGCATTCAAGCTGCTCAGGTAAGAAATTTCAGACACTGATGGAAGACTGTTGGAGGGGTAGGCATTAAATTGGAGGATTGCAGGGAGGATGGTCATTTCAGGCAGAGAGGTAGATCAGAGCAAAAAGAGAAAGAGTGGCAATATGCATGATACTCCTGAAGATAAATCATTTCTTTTTTTTAAGTTAATTAATTAATTAATTAATTAATATAGAGAGAGTGGGGGAAAGGCAGAGAGAGAGAGAGAGAGAGAGAATCCCAAGCAGGCTCTGCACAGAGCCGGACACAGGGCTCGATTCCCCAAACCCTGAGATCACAACCTGAGCCGAAATCAAGAGTCGGACATTCAACCAACTGAGCCATGCAGGCGCCCCAAGAAACCATTTCTAAGAAGAGCTTGGCCAGCGGAAGAAAGATGGCCCCAGAGGGGAAGACAAAGCACAGCCACCGCCCCCACCGAGGAATCCTCCCTTACCCAAACCCCAAATCTCGCTTCCCTAGTCTTGGCTTCCTCCCAGTTCTTCCATGTATTCATCTCACAAATATTTATTTTACATCTACTCCACGACGAGCACCATAAAAGATTCTAGAACTTCCATGTGAGCAAAACAGATGCAGTCCCGGCCCCTGTGGAATTTTACAAGTGGAAGGATTTATAGAGCACTTACTCTGTGCTCCACGTGGTTCAAACACTTTACATGCAATGTCTTGTTTATCTTCCCAACCCTAAGTGGTTGGTACATTTATTATTCCCATTTTTATAGAAAAAGAAACAAACCAAGGCTTAGAAAGGTTATATAATTCTACAAAAAGTTTACATTAACAATAGGTGGTGGTAGGGGCGCTTGGGCATTTCATTCGGTTAAGCGTATGACTCTTGGTTTAGGCTTAGGTCATGATCTCACGGTTCATGGGTTCGAGCCCCATGTTGGGCTTTGTGCTGACAGCGCGGAGCCTGTTTCAGATTCTCTGTTTCCCTCTCTCTCTGTCCCTCCCCTGTTCGCACTCTTTCCCTCTCAAAAATAAATGTTAAAAAATATTTTAAAAAGCAGAAAACAAAAACAGTAGATGGTGGAAATGATACTTGGGGGCACCTGAGTGGCTCAGTCAGTTAAGCATCCGACTCTTGATTTCAGCTCAGGTCATAATCCCAGGGGTTCGTTGGATCAAGCCCTGTATCAGGCTCAGGGCTTACAATGCAGAGCCTGCTTGGGATTCTCTTTCTACCTCTCTCTCTAACCATCCCCCCATCTCAAACTAAAGGAAATTATATTTGAACCTCGGTGATCTAACAGAAGTCCAAGCTCTCATTCCTCACACCACTGGGTTGTAATTGTCTGTTTATCCTACAGACTGTGTATTGGTTGAGGATAGGAACTTTTAACATTTTTTAAATACCCAGAATGTTTCCTTATTTCTGAAACACAGTAGATATTTAATACATCTTTTTCTTTTTACTTTTAAAAACCATTACTGTGGTATAATGACATATACTATTTATATATAATATAATGTTACATATTATATTGACATATAATAACATTCCTATATTTTAAGCATATACAATAACTTTTGCAAGTGTATACACCTGTGTAACCACCACTGCAGACAACATGTAAATATTTCCCTCTCCCCAGAAAGTTCCTCCTTCCCCTCTGTGGTCAATCTCTCTCCCACCCCAGGCAACCACCAACCTGATAGCTACCACCACAGATTACTTTCATCTGCTAGGATTTCATATTAACAAAACCATATAGTACATGTTACTCTGTGCCGACTTCTTCACACAATATATTGTCCTTAGATTCGTGCATGCTGGCTGTATCAAGAGTTCCTTCCTTCATCGCTGCGGACAACTCCATGTATGAACTCATATACTCTACACAAGTTGTGTTATAAATAAAGCTACGGTAAACATTTGAATACAAGCCTTTTGGTGACCTTTTTCTTTTTTGTTTTTAAGAGATCTTCCTTACTCTTTTCTTTTTTTAGTTTTGTTGAGGTACACATGACAAATAAAGTTGCAAGATTTAAAGTGTACAGAGTACTGATTTGATAAACGTATACTTTGTAAAAGGCTTGCTCCCATCAAGTTAATGAACACATCCAGTGTCCCGCATATTTAGCTTTTTTGTTTTTGTGTTTCGTGGGAACACCCGAAGGTTTCCTCTCTTAGCAAATACTAATAATACAATACAGTGTTTTCAACTGTGGTCAATGACTGTTTTCATCCTTCTGGATAGAATTGCTGTGTCACAGGATAATTTGCACAATTAACAATGAGAAAGTATCAAAATGTTTCCCAAACTGATTGCAACATTTTACATTCCCACCAACAATGCAGTGAGACTCCCAGTTTACTGTACATCATTGAGAACACTTGATATTGCTGGTCTTTTTCTCTTTTAACTTTCCTTCTGAAATAATTTTAGGCTTACAAAAAAGGTGCAAAGTAGTATAGAGACTTCCCCTGTGTTCTTCACTCTGCTTACCCTCATGTTTGTACAGACGTGGTACAATTACTAAAAATTTAGAAATTAACATTGGTCCAATACCATTCACTAAATTACAGACCCTGAGAGGAGGTTGGGAAGATGGCGGAGCAGGAGGACCCTGAGCTCACCCCGGCCCACGGTTTCAATAGGTATTGTCCACATCCAAGTCAACAAACCAGAGAGTGATCGGAAGACTGGAAGAACAAACACCACAACTCAATACAGAGAAGAAGCTGCAGCTAAAAGTTCAGAAAGGTGGAGAGAGGCTGCCCACAGGAGGGAGGGACTTGTACACAGAGACGACAGAGAAATAAGCCCTTGCACCAGGGAGCTCACACTGGGAAAACGAATCCCCATACATCTGGCTTTAAAAACCAGAGGGGCTGAGGGGCGCCTGGGTGGCTCAGTCGGTTGTCTCAGGTCATGACCTCACAGTTTGTGAGTTCGAGCCCCGCGTCGGGCTCTGTGCTGACAGCTCAGAGCCTGGAGCCTACTTCGGATTTTGTGTCTCTGTCTCTCTCTGCCCCTCCCCTGCTCACACTATGTCTCTCTCTCTCTCAAAAATAAACATTACAAAAAAAAAGCAAAACAAAAAACAGAGGGGCTGAATATTCTAAGTTGCACTTGGGCTTGAAACCTGGAGCTTTCAAAGTCAGCTGACTCAGCACAGGCCACCAGGAGGGTGAGTGATAGCTGGGTTCCACCCTTAAAGAGACAACAGCCTATGTGGAAAGGCAACATGAAAACGATAGTTTACACAATGCCAGGGGCAAACAGGAGTCAGATCTGTTCATACTGATTTCAGAGCATGTTGGGGGAGGTCTCTGAAAATGAGGGTGCTGGCAGGGAGGTGCCTTTTTCCTCCTCCGCCCCAGCATAAACATAGAGACACCTAAGGGCGCCTGGGTGGCTCAGTCGGTTGAGCGTCCGGCTTCGGCTCAGGTCATGATCTCATGGTTCATGGGTTCAAGCCCCGCATCAGGCTCTGTGCTGACAGCTCAGAGCCTGGAGACTGTCTTCAGATTTTGTGTGTGTGTGTGTGTCTCTCTGTCTCTGACCCTTCCCTGCTCACACTGTCTCTCTCTCTCTCTCAAAAATAAAATAAAAAAAAATAAACATTAAAAAAAACACAAAGAGACACCTATAGGAGGACATGTTGCACAGATATCTGCTACCTAATCCACTAGCAGTGCGCCACACAGAGTTCTCCTGCGGACTCGCCCACTCCAAGCCTCTTAGCCTTGGGCTCACAGCAAATTTTGTTGACGCTGTGCAAGTGCCCCACCCAGCCAAACCTGTTCACAACTGCCACCACCCACTGCCCACATCTGACATGCCACACCCAGCCACCATCATGTGTGTTGCCCTGTCATCTGCCCCCAGCAGCAGTGGAGCACTGTGCCAAGCCACCAAGCACACAGCTGCCACCATGCACCACACTCAGTGACCAAGCAAGGCCCACAGCACTTCAAGGGATCCGGCACAGGACTAGTGGCTTAGTGCACATTTTGCTAGAATTGCTGCCCTGCTCCCAAGTTCCCCAGGGGGCATGCTCCCCTCCCTCAAAGGAGCCCTGCCTGGGTCCCCACTAACACCACAGAAAGCAAGCACAGCCCACAACAGGCAGGGCGTCAGCACAGATGACTGCACTGAAAGGAAAACTGACTTCTGGGGGCGCCTGGGTGGCTCAGTCAGTTAAGTGTCCGACTTCGGCTCAGGTCATGATCTCACGGTTCGTGGGTTCAAGCCCCGCGTCAGGCTCTGTGCTGACAGCCCAGAGCCTGGAGCCTGTTTCGGATTCTGTGTCTCCCTCTCTCTCTCTGCCCCTCCCCCACTCGTGCTGTCTCTCTCTGTCTCAAAAATAAACTATATATATATATATATATATATAAAAAGATATTCTTCTGAAGGGCCAAGTTCTGGCGAACAGGGGACACTGGACTGTAGGCCACTCCAGGGCCTCTTCTTCATAAAATCACTACTTTCAAGAGCAGAAGATATAGCTGACTTTCCTAACGTGGAGAAACAGACACGGAAAGGCAGAAAAAATGATACAGAGAAATTTTCCCAAATGAAAGAACAGGACAAGGCCATGGCCAGAGAATCTAAGTGAAATAGACATAAGTAACATGCCTAACAGAGAATCTAAAGCAACAATCATAAAGATACTCACTGAACTGGAGAGAAAAGTGGAAGACATGAGTGAGGCTCTTAACACAGTGATAAGGAATAACATAACAGAGATACAGGCCACAATAAATGAATGAGAAACACCCTTGATGGAATGAACACCAGGAAGGAAGAAGCAGAGGAATGAATTAGGGACCTAGAAGACAGAGTAATGGAAAGTAATTAAGCTGAACAAACAAGAGAGAAAAGAATTATGCAAAACAAGAATAGACTTAGAGAACTCAGTGACTCCATCAGACATAATAACATTCGTATTATAGGAGTCCGAGAAGAAGAAGAGAGAGAAAGGGGGCAGAAAATTTATTTAAAGAAATAATAACTGAAAAATTCCCTAATCTGGGGAAGGAAACAGATACCAGATCCAGGAGGCACAGAGAACCCCCAATAGAATCAACTAAACCAGAGCAACACCAAAACACATTATAATAAATTTTGCAAAATATAGTGATAAAGAGAATATTTTTATTTTTTTTTTAATTTTTATAGTTTATTTTTGAGACACGGACAGAGCACAAGTGGGGGAGGGGCAGAGAGAGAGGGAGACACAGAATCAGAAGTAGCTCCAGGCTCTGAGCTGTCAGCACAGAACCCGATGTGGGGCTCAAACCCACGAACCGTGGATCATGATCTGAGCTGAAGTTGGACGCTTAACCGACTGAGCCACCCAGGCGCCCCAAAGAGAGGATTTTTAAAGCAGCAAGACAAAAGATGTTATTAACTCAGAAGGGAAAACCCATAAGGCTAGCAGGAGATTTTTCAACAGAAACTTTGCAAGCCAGAGGGAGTCGCATGATATAATCAAAGTGCTGAATGGGAAAAATCTGCAGCCAAGAATACTCTATCCAGCAAGGCTATCACTCAGAATAGAAGGAAAGATAAAGAGTTTACCAGACAAACAAAAAACTAAAGAAGTCTTGACCATTAAACCAGCTCTACAAGAAATATTAAATTTGAGTGAATAGGAGGGAGACAAGAGACAAAAGAAGTACAGTGTGTAATAATAAAGGGGACAATCCAACAAGATCTAACAATTGTAAATATTTATGCACCCAACATAGGAGAACCAAAATACATTAAACAGTTAAATGTGGCTTAATCAGTTGAGCGTCCAACTCTTGATTTTGGATCACATCATGATCTCAGTGGTTTGGGATGGAGCCCGGCGTCAGGCTCTGTGCTGAGTGTGAAGCCTGCTTAAGATTCTCTCTCTCTCTCTCTCTCTCTCTCTGTGATCCTTTCCCCTGCTCATGCTCACTCTCTTTCTCTCTCAAAAAAATTTTTTAATTAATATAATTAAAAATAAAAAATTTTTAAAAATTTCTAAAAAAGCAGTTAGTAACAAACATAAAGGAAGTAATCTATAATAATGCATTAATTATAGGGAGCTGTTACACTCTTCTATATCAATGAGCTGATCGTCTAAACAGAACATCAACAAGGAAACAATGACTTTGAATGACACACTGGAACAGTTGGAGTTAACAAATATAATCAGAACATTCCTAAAACATCAGAGTGCACATTCTTTTCGAGTGCACATGGAACATTCTCCAGAATAGATCACATATTAGCCCACAAAACAAACCTCAACAGATTCAGGAAGATTGAAATCAAAACATGCATATTTTCTAACCAGAATGTTATGAAAGGAGAAGTCAACCACAAGAAAAAATCTGGGAAGAATGTAGATATACAGTGGTTAAATAACATGCTACTAAACAATAAATGGGTCAACCAGGAAATCAAAAAAGAAACAAAAAAATGGAGACAAATGAAAATGAAAACACAGCAGTTCAGGGGCACCTGGGTGGTTCAGTTGGTTAAGGATCTGACTCTTGATTTTGGCTCAGGTCATGATCTCACAGTGTGTGAGATTGAGCCCTGTGTCGGGCTCTGTGTTGATAGTGTGGAGCCTAGTTGGGATTCTCTCTCTCCTCTCTCTCTTTCTGCCCCTCCCCTGCTCTAAGTACGTAAGTAAATAAGTAAGTAAGTAAATAAATACACCTTTTAAAAAAAAAGTAAAGAAAACAAAAGGATCCAAAACCTCTGGGATGCAGCAAAAGCTTTTCTAAGAGGGAAGTTTATAGCAATACAGGTCTACTTCAGGAAGTAAGAAAAATCTCAAATGAATAACCCAGTATTGCACCTTTTTCTTCTCTTGCTTAAACCCCACTTCTCCACTGGCTACTTCCCTGTGATACACAGTCATGCTCAATTCTCTCCCACCTTAAGCATACAACATGTCCACACCCACAATCACTCGCTGCTCCCATCCTATATCCCCATTAGTGGCTCCCTTTTCTTCATGGGCTAGCTGGATATTCTGGGCTTATTGTCTTTACTTCTCCACCTTGCTCTTCTATTTTTTTTAAATTATTTTTTAAATATTTATTTATTCTTTTTTATGTCTTTATTTTATTTTGAGAGAGAGAGACAGAGAGTGAGTGGGGGAGGAACAGGGAGAGAGGGGGAGGCACAGAATCTGAAGCAGGCTCCAGGCTCTGTGCTGTCAGCTCAGAGCCCATGGTGGGGTTCAAACTCACGAACCATGAGATCATGACCTGAGCTGAAGTCAGACACTTAACCAACTGAGCCACCCAGGTGCCCTCCACCTTGCTTTTCTTAACTACAGTAATTCCTGGGCCCTGTACAACTGCCCTGGATAGGGTTTCCAACAGCTCCTTGATGGTCACACTTCACTCTTCCCCTTGAGTGTCCTCCTACAGCATCCAACACTCTTGTGTATTTTCCTGGTTAATCTCTCTCCTCCTTTGTCTTATAGGTCACCACTCTCCTGTGGTTTTCTTCCTGCTCCAATTCCCAGTCCCTTTCTTGATTGTTTCCAATGTCTTTCTATTAAAATCTCATCTTAAAATAATAGATAGCAGTCTGCACGTTCCTCTAACTTCTGTTCTTTCTCATCCCTTCTCACAGTCAAGCATTTAGGAGGTATTATCTTCACTAGCTATTTCTGCTTTCTCACTCTTTATTTACTACTCAATCTATACAATCTCCCTCCACCTCTCTGATTGCACTGAAGCTTGCTCTTCCGTCTTTTCCTTTCTTACTTTTCATGCAGGCAGTTTCCTTCTCTTACACCAGATCCCTTTTGATCCCAGCACCCACCAGTGCCTGAGAATCCCCACTGGGTTTTCAAATAATTGTAGTGAATCTGACTGGTAGACAGATAATCATTGGTTTGGCCAGCTTTGGTTCAAGCTCTATCCCTAGTCCAATCAGTCATGTTAGGGATTGGGTCATGGCCATAGTTCTGCTCCTTCTAGAATGTGTAAGAGTGAATGCTGTTCTGTTGTGCCTTCTTTCAAAGGTGGTGCTCAGAACAATCAAAATTGAGTTCTAATAGATGATCTTTGCCTTCCATTGAATAAAAAAGAACCTGAGAAGTCTTCTTTATATATGGAAAATGCTAGAATCCCCATAGAACAAAATTAGCCCAGAGAGAAATCATTTCCTTGTCTAGGGCCCCTCGGGCAAGTCCTTGTGCCAAGAACCAGCTTCCTCACATTGAAAGCAATAGCAAATACTTATTGCATAAACACGGGTAGTTGACCATGGTTCTAAAAATATTTCTCAACAAATTTTTCCTGCCTGGGGAAAGTGTAATCACTGCGATTATTTATTAATCAAACAATCAAAGGTATTTACGGTACATATATCATGTGAATAAACTGTGCTGAGCTCTATAAGGGATACAAAGAACTAAGAGACACAGGGATTCTGCCTAAGAGTGCATACTCTCATAGTAAGACAAAGCGTCTGTGGTTGACCTTGAACAATGCTGGGGTTAGGGGCACCAAACCTCCGTGCAGATGCAAATCCACAAATAACTTCTAACTCTCCCAAAACTTACCTACTAATGGCCAACTCCTGACCAGGAGCCTTACCGATAATATAAACAGTCGATTAATACATATTTTGTATGTCCTATGTGTTACATGCTGTATTCTTATAACAGAGTAAGCTAGACAAAAGAAAATGTTATTAAGGAAATCATAAGGGAGAGAAAACACATTTACAGTACTGTACTGTATAGAAAAAACTCTGTAAGTGGACCTACGAAGTTCAGATCCACGTTGTTCAAGGGTCCACTGTACTCATGAAAATAACAACACTGGGAGGTATATGTTAGGGACCTGGAGGCTCAAACAGATCACATGTGTAGCATGAATTCGGAGAGGGGAGAGATGGAGTTTTGTGTGTTTAGATAGTTTAAAAAGGTGACCTGAGGGGCAGCTTTGGATGGGGCCTCGCAATACAGGAAAGTTTAAGCGGAAGTGGTGTGTGATAGGGAGGAAACTCAACTATTCTAGGATCCAGGGAAGGTACTACTATAGCAAACTCAGAAGTGTGTGGAGTGAGCGTTTACAGACTTCATTTGAAGTCCTGGTGCTAGAGCTCAGGGGGATTCAGGGAGGCGGGGGGAAATCTCAGTGTGCCCAGATTTGAAGATTTTCTCTCTGAGTAGGTAGCTTCTTGAAAAGGTAAACCACTGACCTTCAGCATAAAGCCACTCTCTGCTGGAAAGCCTCCTGGAGGACACTTGGGGTCCCGCGTGCAAACACAATAGTTTATACAGCGTGCAAACACAATAGTTTATGACGTGCGGTGTGCTGAGCTGTCAAAGAGCTTGCTGGCCAGGTGCTGCTATGTGGGGGGAGCACTGATGGTAACCAGCACCCAGGCTGCACCACTCCAAGAGGCAAAAAAGACACTGTCCAACTCTTTTTTTTTTTTTTTCTCTCTTTCTCTCTTCTGGCATTAGGGCCATAACCTCCCGCACTGTGGTCTGAAACATGGAACAACCAAGCCTGGGGGAGCCCATCCCACTCTGCTCAGACACAGGACCTGTTTTGGACAGTGATGAAGCCCTCAGTGAACAGTGCGGTGACTACAGCTAGGTCAGCAGGAGCTCAGAGGCGGGGGGTGGTGGGGGGCAGTGGTGGAGGTAAGTGCACAGCTCAGGGTGGGGACCACCATCCCACTGTGCATGGCAGGACAGAGCAGTGGATGCCATTTCAATACTCTCTAGGGGCGCCTGGGTGGCTCAGTCGATTAAGCATCCAACTTCAGCTCCGGTCATGATCTCACAGTTCGTGGGTTCAAGCCCCATGTCGGGCCCTGCTCTAAGAGCTCAGAGCCCAAAGCCTGCTTCAAATTCTATGTCTCCCTCTCTCTCTCTGCCTCTTCCCTGCTGGCACCCTGTCTCTCTCTCAAAAATAAACATAAAAAAAAAGAGAGAGAATACTCTCTAAAATTGCTCTTTTAATTAAAAAAAATTTCTTTAAGCTTCAGCTTTTCCCTCTTCTAATTTGATCTCTTTCTCTTGCTTTCAGGAGAGCCCCATCTCCCTTTTTTTTCCCTCCTTATTTCTTGCACCCAGGGAGGGTATGTTGAATAAGAGGTGAGTAGGGATCAATGGTTTTAACACCCACAGGTGAAGTGTGACTGGAGGCATGGTTAAGAGACAGAGATGAGAGCAGGGAAATTGTGAGCATTGCTCAGGCCAAGGTGGACAGCCTGTCACATGCCGGCGTGGGCCGGAGGACCTGAAGGGGAGACATTTGTCACTCGCGGCTCTTGTCAGGGCCCAGAGCTCACTATTTCTAGAGGTAGCTCATTCCATTGGTGGTCAAGTCATGATTAGAATGTTTTCTCTTACAATGATTTTTAAGACCTACACTCTGTATCTTCCACCCATTAGTCTTAGTGTGGCCCTTTGAAGACACCCAAAATAAATTCACATTTATTCATATTTTCCTCTGCATGTAGCTATCAGATCATCCTAAGTTTTTTTTCCTTGGGGCAAATGCCTGGACTCCTCCTGCCTTTTCTCCAGGCTGAGCTTCCAGATCCATCACCAGCCACGTGTATCTCATCTGGGTATGGGCCACGTCAGTGAGGGTCCTGATACGGAGGAACTGTCCCAGTTCCCTGGACTGTCCCAACAATGTGCCAACACTCTCTGGAGATGAACGATGTCTACTTCTTCAAGGACCCACATCAGGGACACAGCCTGAAGCTCGTTGGCTGGTGGGATTGCTTCAGCCCACTCTTAATGACTGCGTTCCTACTGTCAACCCAAATGCTAACATTTTCAGAAAATGTTTATTATTTTTGAGAGAGAGAGAACTCACAGGAGAAGGGGAGAGAGAAAGAGGGAGAGAGAGCATCTCAAGCAGGCTCCACACCGTCAGTGCAGAGCCCAACATGGGGCTCCATCTCACAAACCTTGAGACCAAGACCTGAGCTGAAATTAAGAGTCGGGCGCTTAACCACCGGAGCCACCCAGACGTCCCAATGCTAATGTTTTTTTTTTTTAAATTATGGTAAAAGATACGTAACATAAAGTTTACTATTTTAGCCAGTTTCTAAGCGTGCAGTTCAGTGGCGTTAAGCACATTCCTATTACTGCCCAAGCACTACCATCCACCTCCAGTATTTTTTCACCTTGCAAAACTAACACTCTGTTCCTACTAAACACTAACTCCCCAGTTCCCCTTTCTTCCCAGCCCCTGGCAAACACAGTTCCTTCTACTTCCTGCCTCTGTGAATTTGACTACTCTAGATATCTTACAGTGGAATCATACAGTCTTCATCCTTCTGTGACTGACTCACGTCACTTAACGTAAGCATTCTCACGTTCATTTATACTGTAGCATGTGTCAGAATTTCGTTCTTTTTCAAGACTGAAACATATTCCATTGTGAGTTTATACTACATTTCGCTTGTCCACTCATCTGTTGATGGACATTGGGGTACTTCCACCCTTTGACTGTTGTGGATAATGTTGTGAACGTGGGTGCACAAATACCTCTTTGAGTTCCTGCTTTCAATTCTTTTGGATATAAACCCAGAAAAGGAACCACAAATGCTAACGCTGTGTACTTGACGCTGATTGGCTGGGTTTCCCTAACGCTGTGTTTGTGAATTTCACTTTTTGAAAGTGAAAGGCTTTTCTAGAGAGCTACCTCGTCTACAAATTGTCCTCAGTGTGTCAAGCTGTTGAGAGAATAAAACCTATTTACAGGAACTGCTTGCCATTTATGCCTAATTATCATACAGCACAACGGTGATCATTTGTATCGTTAGCTCCGTGTCAGATTAACTTGCAAGGCTCTGCCTAGTACAAGATTTGTTTCTCACAAAGCTTGGTCACTTGTCTCCAAATTATGCTAATTATGCTAATTATGTGAACACCAATGCAGAAAGCATCCCATTGCCCCTCTCGCCCACTGCACCCCCTCCCATCCCACTCTTCTCTCCTCTTGTGAGCCTCTACCCTTTCCTCTGAGTTTTCTTCCATATTCCTTTTATTTGTTTTGTTTTCTGAGAAATGTTTGGAATGTCCTCTGCCAGGCTGAAGTGGGGGCAGGGTGGCAGAAATGTCAGCTCCAGCTCCCACTGTCACAGGAGGGAGGTAGCTAGGGGACAAAAGTCCTAGTCTTGATGACATTGCTGAGATTGCTAACGTCCCTGAAGACAGGTGACAGTGTGTCCAGAGCAATGGGCCCAGAACAAGAAGGGAGATAGCCAACCTCCGTTCTCATGATGCGGGTCAACTCTGAGAGCCAGAACCACAGATACACCCGCACTCCTCAGCGCACTCCCATCTCCAGGCTCCATTCAACACATCTCACCCTGTGCAGCAAGACCTCGTTCCCACCAGACTACTCACATGGTATTTCCAATTTCTATCAAGAGTCTGAGGCTAACAAAAGATTTGAAAGTATTTGGTATCCCTGGCTTAGTTGTAATATGGAACTAAAGTAGAGGCTAAGTCAGAGAAATGAAATATGGGAGACAATGACAAATTCATCTGAAGAAAACCTTTTTTTTTAAATTTTGTTTAATGTTTTTATTTATTTTTGAGAGAGAGAGAGAGAGAGAGAGAGAGAGAGAGAGAGAGCATGAGCAGGGGAGGGTCAGAGAGAGATGGAGACATAGAATACGAAGACAGGCTCCAGGCTCTGAGCTGTCAGCACAGAGCCCAACGCGGGGCTTAAACTCACAAACTGTGAGATCATGACCTGAGCCGAAGTCGGACGCTTAACCAACTGAGCCACCCAGGCGCCCCCGTCCAAAGAAAACTCCTAACTATGATTTGTAAAGTTCAGCATAATCTGGATGCATGCTGTTCCAGGTATCTGTTGGGGCATAAAAAGCTATCTCAAAACTTAAAGGCTGAAAACAGCAATCATGTTATTATATCTCATGAGTTAGGCCAGGTTTAGCTGGGAGAGTCTTAAATATATCAAATATGTGTATTTTGTCTGGTACAATAGAACTGCACCTGCCTAACAGATCAACTACATGGAAAAAGAAATTTTTGCAGAAAATCTGAAAACCATAAAAATGTACCTGAAATAAAAGTCACTTATGTACTCCACTATCACCCAAAGACAGCTGTTGGGACCTAGATTACCCATGTGAGATTCTATACGTAAGACTGTATATATTCAATACATACAATTGCTTATGCTTCAACAGTTTTCAAACATGTCTTTTTTATGTTTATTTTGAGAGAGAGAGAGAGCATATGCATGCAAGAGAGTGGGGAGGGAGAGGGGCAGAGAGAGAGAGAGAGAGAGAGAGAGAGAATCCCAAGCAGGCTCCGTGCTGTCAGCACAGAGCCTGAAGCGGGGCTTGATCTCATGAACCATGAGATCATGACCTGAGCCGAAATCAAGAGTCGGAGGCTTAACCGACGGAGCCACCCAGGCGCTCTGAAACACATCTTTAATAGCTATATGATATCCACCCTATAGAGATACTATAATTTATTTATTCCTCTATTTGGAACAATTTGGTTATTCTTGATTCTTAATTATTTCATAATATATACACATGTACAGATACACATATACATATATATTACTTATGAATAGCCTTGTCTATAAATCTTTGCCTCTCTGATTATTTTTTTCTTCGGGCAGATCGTGGAGTCAGAGTACAGAAAACCTTCAAGGCTCTAGAAGCATTTGCCAAACTGCCTTTCCAGAAGGGTGTGCCGATTTTTACTGTCACCCACTGTCACCTTAAAAAGAAGTGGCTCACTGACCCTGTCACCTTAAAAAGAGCACTCTAAAGCTCAGTTTCTTCTGCTTGTTGACACAACAGGAGCTTTCTTCCCTCTTCATGCTTTAAAGAGCAAGAGTTCAGAAGTGTGACTTTCCCAAAACTCTCTTCTATTCTCAGATTCTTTTTGGGAGGAGGTGAGTGGGTGGGTAGGTGCAAGGGGACTTCTATGATCCAAGGTGCCTTCCAACCCTGAGGTTGTGATATTTTCACCGCCCGCATTAGCACCGGATTGCTCGAGCCTTGGGCCAATAAAGCAGACGAAGGAAAGAATTCCAGCGCTCGCGACGTGGTAACGCAGGCTTTGATTGACAAATAAATAGGCGGCAGGCAAGCGCAGCTGGAGCCGGAGGCTTGGACGGGCAGCGCACTGCCACCCGCACCGCGCGCACACGCGGTCGCGCCCGCCGCCCGCCCGGGTTTGGTTACCGACGGCGCAGGACGCAGGGGGCGGCCGCGGGTCTGCACGACCGCGCCCTCCGCCCCGCCCGCGGGACCGGGCGAAGGGCGGGGCTCCGGGGCCGCGCGCCCAGCCCCGGCGCTCCGGCCAAGTTTGCCTCGCGGCCTCGGCCGCCTCGCGGGTTACCTGAGCCGCCAACCACGTCAGCGCCACATCATCGGGGCCTTTTATAGAGCGAGGGAACAGGAAAAGAAGGAAGGAAAGCCTCTCCCGGGCGAGCCAATCGCAGGCAGACGGCGCTGCCGGGGAGCGCGGAGGGCGCGCGTCGGGGAGTGGGCGGCGGTCCGGAGGCGGGGCCGGGGCGGTCCGGAGGCGGGGCCTGGGCTGTCCGGGGCGGAGGGGCGGGGCCAGGGCGGTCCGGAGGCGGGGTCTGAGCTGCCCGGGGCGGGGCCTAGGCTGCCCGGGGCGGGGCAGGGGCGGGGCCTAGGTCGCCCGGGGCGGGGCCGGGGCGGGGCCGAGGGGCGGCGGGCGGCGGGCCGCGCTCGGGCCGGTCTGCGGCGTGGGCCTCGGCTGTAGCGGCGGCGGCGGCGGCGGCGGCGGGGGAAGATGCTGCAGTCCCTGGCCGGCAGCTCGTGCGTGCGCCTGGTGGAGCGGCACCGCTCGGCCTGGTGCTTCGGCTTCCTGGTGCTCGGCTACCTGCTCTACCTGGTCTTCGGCGCCGTGGTCTTCTCGTCGGTGGAGCTGCCCTACGAGGACCTGCTGCGCCAGGAGCTGCGCAAGCTGAAGCGGCGCTTCCTGGAGGAGCACGAGTGCCTGTCGGAGCAGCAGCTCGAGCAGTTCCTGGGCCGCGTGCTGGAGGCCAGCAACTACGGCGTGTCGGTGCTCAGCAACGCCTCGGGCAACTGGAACTGGGACTTCACCTCCGCGCTCTTCTTCGCCAGCACCGTGCTCTCCACCACAGGTAGAGGCCGGCCGCCGCGGCCACCCGGTCCCGGCGCCCCTGCCCCCCACCCCCACCCCCACCCCGACCCGCCGTCCGCGCCCCTGCCGCCTCCCCGGGCCCTCCCGTGGCGCGCACACCCCCGCGGAGCCGGAAGCCGGCGCGGTGGCCGCGGAACACGCCTTGGGTGTTGCCTTCCCCGTAACTCTTGGGAAGTGGTCCCCGAAGCCTTCGGCCCGGGTTGGCTTGCAGAGGGCTTCGCGGGCTGCGTCCTGCTTTTCGCGGTGCCCCGCGCCAGACTGTCGGGTCGGAATCTGGATCATCCCGGCCGCCGCGCGGCGAGGCGAGGGGACGCTGGAAACTGTCCATTGCTCCGAGTGCGCTCACCTTCCTCCTGACCCCGTCCCGCAGGGCCGAGGCCGCGCCGGAGGGTCACCTTCCGGAGGGTGCCCTCTCTTTTGGTGATGCATAGATTTCTCGGCTCTTTGCTATTTGGGGGGGAGGCTGCGGGGGTAGCCGAGTGACATCACTTTGCTCTTCGCAGGTGACCTCCGAGCGCACCCGCGGATCCGGTTTCTTTTCAGAGTAGGAGGAGGGGTGAGGGAAGGGAGCCTGGGATCCGGCAAAATGGGGGCACCCTGATTCAGCAGTTTTTTTCAACTTTAGGTGTGCGAGGCCCCCCTTAAACTTCGCAGCGACTCCTCCGCCCGCACTACTCGCCCAGCAGGACGCTCACGAACGGAGGCGCGTCCTCGGGTGAAAGCCGAGGCCGGCCAGTGCCCCCGGGCGCCCTTACTGTGCCGGAGTAGGGGAATGAAGGCTGCATTTTCCCAGCGGCTAAGTGGGGCACACACACGGGGTCGGAGAGATCTGTAAATTGATGTGTGAACCCTGGAAAGGATCTCAAAGAATGTTCAGCGAAGTCCCCTTTTCATCCACGAAATCAAATCTTTGAACAATCCATCTGGGCGCGCACAAGGTCACACACTTCCTAGTTACCAGTGTGTGGTCCTGGGATCTCTGGGCCTCGAGAGATCCCTGCCCGATCCCTGCCGGGAGTCCTGGACACGCCCCCGCCCACACCTCCGTAGCAGGTGAATCAGCTTCTTGTTGCACAACTCTTCGTCACTCCACCCCCTCGACACCTCGCAGGGTTTATTTGTTTATAATCCCCTTGGGCTAAACCCACTTGATTCTTCTGGTAGTAAGTGGTACCGGGTAATGGTACACGTTCCACCTAGATCCTGTAAAACCATGCGTTAGAAGTCTGAGTGAATTACTAAACTTGAATTCCAACTTGTACTGTGATATGTTAAAAACCGTGTCCAACTAACTTAGCCCTAACCGAGATGTATTATCTTACTTTTCAGCTTTGCCAACGCCACTCTTAAGCTTTATTTCCCCAAGTGCCGCTTCCATTGTCCTTAGCTGGGTCCCTTCCTGGGAACATTTAGAAGTCCCTGTGCTTCTCCTTTGAAGGACGTTTATTTGTTCTGAATTGAGAATCATTCATTCTCTGCAGAACTATTTCCGATGGGCTGCAGAGAGTCTATAACTGGGTCACGGTGTTGAGTAAACATTCTGTAAAGTTTATCATTTGAGTACCTTCTAAGTAATGGTATTTTAAGAACTGAACAGGAAAAGAACAATGTGGTAAGGAAAGGAACCTGTTTGCTTTTACTGGGTGAGAGGCACAGCTCGTGTAGAGTCTCATCATAAGAAGATAATTAAATCTCAAAAACTGAATTTACATCTCAAATAGACAGTTATTTCCTAGATTCCGTCTCCTTCCCCCCTTTATTTTAAATTAGGAAAAATGCAGTTCCTGTTTGGAAAAAAAAGGTGGGGATAGATGTCTTATTATTGGTATTCAGATTACATTGTAGTTCCTAAGAAAGTCTGCATTCATGCAAAACAAGAGTTCATTTAGGAAATCCGGTGCAAGGGGCACTTAAGGATAAACTAGATGAAAAAGGTGGCTCTCAGTTCGTAAAATTAGCAAATCAATGAATTCTTGTCCTTGAGGGAATTGACTTTATTAATGCAGATAGAGTTCCAGCAAACTTCAGAATTCCCTAAATCAAAAGATACTCTTCTCCTGGTTTTGTGTTGACCCCGTATCTGACACATTTTGATGTTCCATGTGGTAGCAAAGCACCGGTCTCAGACAACTTGAGTTGGAGTTAGGGTTCGTGCTTCTCTTTCGGGTAGATACGAAGCATGCTGTGGTTGTGGCTTGTTGGCTTGTTTAACTCTTCTCGCCACTGTCGATGGCGGATCCCTGAGCTAATGGTCGCCCACCCAGTCAGGACAGTCAACCCCGGCTCATCTAGAATGGTACCGGTGGGGATGACGAAGTTCCCGTTCTGGGTAGCCATCACTGTAATACAGGACCGTGGATGTGCCTACGGCAGAATCCTCGCATCTCACCAAGTCCCAGCTGGGTAAAGTCTTCGTGGTCTCTTTGCAGGAAGACTTAGGTTGTGATTCAGGGATGATCATCAGTCTCTGCCCTGCCAAGGACTCTGGGAATTATTTCAAACCACTGAACGTCTCTTTACTTTTCCTTGATTAAAAAAAGTCTGCATGGAACTGTATGAGAATGGAAGGGGAGAGAGAGTACACTTTTACCTTTTCAGAGGGAAGGGCCGTAGAAGAAGAAAAGGAGAAGTTATAGACTGAGGCATTTCCCGTATAACTTTTATACTGTGATTTTTTTTTCAAGGAGTAAGGAACACTTGGGAAGTAAGAAATAATTAAGAACAATTAAGGACATGTCAGTTTACTATAAGTTTCCTTCTTCTTCTTTTTTTTTTTTTTTGAGAGAGAGAGAGAGACAGCATGAGCAGGGGAGGGTCAGAGAGAGAAAGGGAGGCACAGAATCCAAAGACAGGCTCCAGGCTCTGAGCTGTCAGCCCAGAGCCCGATGTGGGGATCGAACCCACAAACTGAGATCATGACCTGAGCCGAAGTCGGACGCTCAACCGACTGAGCCACCCAGGCGCCCCTGTAAGTTTCCTACTTTATTCATCTGCCTAAGCAAAGTTATATCAGGCCGATCTTTGGTAAAAATACAGTTTGTGTGCATGCATGCTACTTTTTTTTGCTGTGTTGTAAATAGGGGTCTGAATGATGGCTCAGTCCCTGTTGCCGTCAGAAGTAAGCATGGTGCCTTGCATCGTGATGCTGCCTTATCCCCATTTATGAAGAGAGGTTTTGAAACTTTTATTTAAAGTGCTCAGAAAAGGGGGCCACCTGGGTGGCTCAGTCAGTTAAGCATCTGACTCTTGGTTTCGGCTCAGGTCATGATTTTGTGGTTCATGGGTTCGAGCCCCATGCCTGGCTCCGCCCTGATAGCACAGAGCCTGCTTGGCATTCCCTCTCTCCCTCTCTCTCTGCCCCTCTCCCGCTTGCACTCTATCTCTCTCAAAATAAAAAAAAAGAAACTTTATTTTTAAAAACATTTTTTAAGTTTATTTATTTTTGAGAGAGGCGGAGAGAGCGAGTGGGGGAGGGGCAGAGAGAGAGAGAGGGAAAGAGAGAATCCCAAGCAGGCTCCACACTGTCAGCATGGGGCCCCATGTGGGGCCCAAACCCACAAACCTCCAGATCATGACCTGAGCCGAAACCAAGACTCAGATGCTTAACTGGCTAAGCTACCCAGGTGCCCCTAAGTAAATAAACTTAAAACAAAAAAATAAAAAATAAAGTGCTCAGAAAAGAAACTTAATTTGGCTTGTTTTACAGTGGCCTTTGATTCAGTCAGGTAGGGAGGTGCTACGGCATTGGTTTCAGGAAGAGAAGGTGGGAGAAGGAAACAGGTGTTCCAGGTTGACCCTTAGCTTTCAAACCATTTTCAGTAGGAAAACTGGGTTATTGTTAACAGATACATGTTGAGCTTTTACAATCTAACAGGAGTGGGCAAACTATGACTTCTGGGCCAAATCTGACCCCACTGCCTGTTTTTATGTGGCCCAAGCTAAGAATGGTATTCATATTTTCAGCTGGCTGAAAAGTAATCGAAAGAGCGGCGCCTGAGTGAATCAGTCAGTTAAGCATCTGACTTCGGTTCAAGTCATGATCTCACGGTTCATGAGTTTAAGCCCCACGTCGGGCTCTGTGCTGACAGCTCAGAGCCTGCAGCCTGCTTCAGATTCTGTGTCTTCCTCTCTCTCTGTTCCTCGCCACTCATGCTGTGTGTCTCTCTCTGTCTCTCTCGAAAATAAAAACATAAAAATTAAAAAAAAAATCAAAAGTAAAGTCATGTTTCCTGACACATTAAAGTTTTACAAGAGCCACATTTTAGCGTCCATAAAAGCTTTGAGTTGGTGTACAACCGTTTGTTTTGGTATCATTTAGGGCCACTTTCTCACTGCAATGGCAGAGTTGAGTGTTGGTGGTGACAAGAACCACATGGGCCCAGAACCTGAACTATTTATAGCTTGGCCATTTGCAGAAAGAGTTGACCGAACCCTGCTTTAGAATAAGGTTTAAAAGGAACTCTAAGCCAGAGGAGTGCTAAGGAGTACTTTCTTTTGGAAAACTTTCCAGAAGACAGTTTAGCATCCGAGACTTCTCTATGCTGTGGTATACAGCATTTAAATTAGTTGGTTAAATTTTTCAGGGGTATGCAGCATTTAAATTAGTATCTACCATCCCAACCATTTCCAAAGCAAACGATTGTTGTAAGATGGCACTAGATTTTGGTCAAATCTTTGACACCACTGTCCCCCACCTTTTTTTGTATTTGGAATGGTGACAAAGCCACATCTCACATTGGAATTGCCTTATCTAACATGCTTAGTAAATATTATTTCTGGAACAGAAATGCCAGTGAGGAGAGAAATTCCACCAGAAACAAACAAGCAAACGATCAACCTGGAAGAGAGATCTGAAATCCCACGTGCTGAAGTCGGTGCTCTTTATGCACAGGAGAGCCTTTCATCTTAATTTGGCGCCTTTATGTTTAATTCTAACAAATTTAATTATCTGGCTTCAAAGCCCCTGGCAGATTAAAGAAGGAAACGCACAGCTGTAAGCAAGCCTAAGCCAGAGGTCACGAAAAGACAACTACTTTAAACGTCAGAAAGATAAAGTGATGTTATTAAAAACAAACTTTTATTGAACACTTTATGTGTACCCCTATCTCAAGGAGCTAATGAGGTGTAGGGGTCCTTATCCTCACTTTAATAAAAGCTGAAACTAAAATTTAGGTCGAGGGACTTTACCTAGGTCACAAAACTAGTCGTGATGTGGCCTTGATTTGAGTCCAGATGTGTCTGGGTTAAGAGCTTGGTATTTGCATAGTGTCTAGGCAGAGGGGGTTGTTATGGGCTGAATGTGTCTCCAAAATTCGAATGGTGAAGTCCTACCGTTGTACTTCAAACTGTGACTATGTGTTTGGAGATAGGGCCTTTAAGGAAGTGACTAATGGGGCGCCTGGGTGGCTCAGACCTTTGAGAGTCTGACTTCAGCTCAGGTCATGATCTCACAGTTCATGAGCTCAAGCCCTACATTGGGTTTTGCACTGACAGTTCAGAGCCTGCTTTGGATCCTCTGTCTCCCTGTCTCTCCACCCCTCCTCTGCTCACACTCTCTTTCAAAAATAAATAACATTAAAAAAAAAAGAAGTGATTAAGTTAAAACGAGGTCACAATGAGAATGAACCATCTGCAAATCGAAGAGAGAGACCTCAGAAGGCACCGAGGCTGCCAGCACCTTGATCTTGAACTTTTAGCCCCCAGGACCATGAGAAAATGAGTTTCTGTTATTAAACTCACCCGATCTGTGGTACTTTTTTATGGAAGCCCTAATGAGCTAATACAGAAGTACTGTTTTGGTTTTTGGTTTTTGTGAATGGTACTAAAACAAAGAAACAAAAAACCAAATTTAAGAACAAGAGAAACAGAATTTTTATGTCTTCGATACGTATGTCATGCCAACAACTCCATCTGTATGAATAAGACACCATTATTTTAGAACACAGTGTAATAATCGATATCCCCGAATGATCAAGAGTAATACTTCAACATGCCTCTATTTAAGAAGGCAGAGAAATGTGTAATAAATCCCAGAAACATTTCTACCCACTAATGGTCAAAGAGAGTATGTATTAGTATTTCCTAATACTCATGTGTAAGCCCATCCATGTCTATAAGACATCGATTCTTTAGCATTTTGAAGGTTTTTTCCTCCCCAAACTATAAATTTGCTATTATCTATGCCTGTTTTATGGCACTTGGAACATACTGTTGCCATTATAAATGATAATAACTTGAAAGAAATTATGAGGTTGCCTTTATGACAGAACTGTAAATCTTGTCGAATGTAATTTTCTCTTGTACCAGTAACCCAGTGGGAAATCTGGTGCCTTTCAGGACAAGTCGTTTTATGGCACTGCTCCTTGGACTGCTGTGGGGGGGGGAGACCATCTGTTGGCTATAACGCAGAAGAGGACTCAAAAGTTGAAGCATGTGAACTTGCTAGTGCTTCATTGTTTTGACCCATACGGCGATTTCCTGTGGTGCGACTTCCCACAAGCTGGTTTCTGGAACAGAGAGATTGTCTATAGCATCCCCTCTTTTTGGCATAGAATTGCACTGTGCCTGATTTTTTTCTCGAGAAACCTCATTCGATCCCAACTGTAGCCAAATCCATGAACTACTGAGTCCTTCTCTTCTCTGCTGACTGTGCCATGATCACCTTGTCTGTTACTGGTGGGAGCCAAGGGTTGTCTCCTCTCAAAAAGCAGGTAACGTTCGGGGGTGTCCTCTAGATTTCTGTGATGCTTCTGTCTCCCAGACCCGGTTTGTGCTCTGACTTCTTTGTTCATTCTGGGTGGATTCCTTGCCCTTGGAGTTGGTGGCCGTGCTCCCTCAGTACAGAGCTGTGCCCCTGACCCAAGGTCAAAGTGAAGAATGGGGATGCAGGGGGCTTTAGAGGCACAGAGGAAGTAGAACCAGAAGGACCTTGATTCTCTCCCTGGGCAAGAAGCAGACCAGCAGTCTTGTATTTTCTGGTTGTACTCATGTTCCCGTTCTTTAATCTGTAAAACAGAATCGGTTCTTATATTAAAGAGATTAATTGGGCTGTGTTTGACATTGGCCGTGTTTCCTCATTGCCTACTATCTGCTTGATTCCCCTATCAGATAACTGACTATTTGCAGTGGGTGCTCTGGCTCAGGTCGACTTTGTGAGTCAAGAGCCTGCACTCGGAAGCCTTTGTAGATTTAGTTATTGGTACCTGGTGATGAGGTTTAGGCAGAACCCCCCCCTCCCATGGACTCAGTGACCCAGGTAATGTAAAGTCAATATAAGCATGGTTTGTGGATACTGAGCAGAGAACACAAAAACACACAATTAAAAAAAAAATACGAGTTTTTATTTCTGCGAGTGTGGTCTGTGGATTGCATATTAGGAATAAGAATTGAGGGGCACCTGGGTGGCTCCGTCGGTCTGACTTTGGCTCAGGTCGTGATCTCACGGTTCATGAGTTCGAGCCCCGCGTGGGACTCGCTGCTGTCAGCACAGAGCACGCTTCGGATCCTCTGTCCCTGTTCCCCCGCCCCTTCCCTGCCTGTGCACTCTCAAAAATAAATAAACTAAAACATTAAAAAAAGAGAGAAATAAGAATTGAAGTATAGGCTTGTCAAATCACCACGTCGAACCCCTGAAAGTAATGCGACATTGCGCGTTAATTATACTTCGATCGAAAAAAATAAGCTTTGGAGGGCTAATTATAAATGCTCATCCCCTGTTCATGCTTAGGCAGCATGGGGACCCACATTAAGCTATTCAAGGTGGTGCCTTCGCCCCCTTCTCCACTCAGCTTCATGGAAGCCTCTTGAGGTTTATTCAAGCTCTGGTTTGCAGCATAGTCTGAAGGAGACCTCTAGTCCAAAGGTGCACTGAGGAGGGGAGGCGGGAGAGGCGCTCGTGTCCCAGAGAAGAGCACCACCCTGCAGCATTCTGAGCTGGGCACACACAGGTCCGGGGGCTGCACAGAAGCTGGCCGTGCACCCTGTCTTCCCAGGTGTACCCCATTTGTTCCCGCTCTTTCTTCTCTGCCTGCTGGTTCTCCACATCTTGTTTACTGCCTGATACTGGACTATCCCATTCTTCCTGCCCAACACTTACCACCTTGGACTGAAATTATTTGTTTTCACGTCTGTCTTCCCGCCAGGGTGGTCTTGAGAGGGAGCACTGTCTTGGCCTCATGTCGTTGCATCCCTAGCACTCAGTAAGTCCTCATTAAATGCAAAGGAAGGCACGTTTCTTCCCGGGTCTGAGTCTGTTTCCTCTTCTGGAAAGCAAGGAGATTTCTAAACATGTTACTCATTTTCAAGAGACCTCAGATATAATTTCATTACCTCGATAAGGAAACAGAGGCCCACATTGCTTAAATGACCTCCTACAATTATTCATATAAAAGGTGATATCCGAGTGCCTCGCGTATACTAAAGCAAGGAGAAAGGCATGCATTCTTAAGCAAATATTTATTGAGCACTTAAGTTTACCAGGTACTGCGCCAGCCACTGGGGGATCTTGCTTTCCGGGATGTCTATCTAGTCGGAGGAAGGAGATCCTGTAAATAAGATGATTAATGGGAGATAATGGAAAATATATATTGGTCTCTGCCCCAGGTTCCTGGCACAGAGCTCTTAAAAGCTTTGTAAATTCCTGATTGGAGCACTAGGAGAATCTTCTGTTGCATGTGCTCTAGGATGGGGGCTGGTCAGCGGAAGGTCCAAGCCATGAGCAGAAGCTTGGAATTTTCAGCCCCACCCCCATCATCCGGAGAGGGGAGAAGCTCGAAATGGAGTTAATGATCTGTCATGTCACCATGAGGAAGCCTCCATAAATACCCCAATAGCACGGAATTCTGGGAGCTTCTAGGTTGGTGAACACATCCACGCCAGGAGGGGCGCACACCCCAAGTCCAGAGGGACAGAAGCTCCTGCCTTGGGACCCTCCCAACTTAAGCCCAATGCATCCCTCCATCTGGCTGTGCCTGAGCCCCATCCTTTTATGATGAGCCGGTGATCTAGTGAACAGACTGTTTTCCCGAGCTCTGTGAGCCCTTCTAGCAAATTAACGGACCCTGAGGAAGGGATGGTGGGAACTCCGATTTATAGCCAATAAGTCAGAAGTAGAGCTGACAGCTTGGACTTCACTTTGGAAGTGAGGATGGCCTTGCGGGGCTGAGCCCTTCACCTGTAGGGATCTGATGCCGTCTCCCAAGTAGATAGTATCACGGTTGGGCTGACTCACAGGACGCCAGCTACTGTCACAGAAAATTGCTTGTCGTGCAGAAAAAAACCATCCACGCATATGGCGACCAGAGGTGTCAGAAGTGTTACGTTTTGTGTGAAGAGGCACAGGAGGTACACTGAGCTGTGTAAACGCACAGCACGTCGTGCGGGGATAGATTGCTAAGAAGCCACATCCTACAACAGAGGGAAGCCAAGGAGATAGGGAGACTTGGGTGTGTGTTGGGGGGAGGCGTCCAGGACTGTGGTCTCTGATAAGGAAGTCACAAAAGGCCTCACTGAGTAAATGGCATTTGAGTCAAGAAGCAGAGGAGGTGGGAGGATATCATTCAGCTATCCGGGGAACTGTTCTAGAAAAGTCCCCATATTGGAGGTGCTGTGAGAAAGCCATCATGGCTGGCGGAAGACAGCGCATGGCCGGGTCAAGGGGAAGGGAAGCGGGCAAGTGGCCTTGAGAAATAGCATGGCCATAGGTAGAGACGAGAGAGAAGGTGGGGCATGTGAATTCTCTCGGCCAAGTTGCCATTTGATACGTTCATTTAACAATAGTTTAAACACTTCAATTTCCCGGCTACGAAATAGTCTCTAAACTGTAATATTATTTTCTAAGTATATAAGTCCGTATGGAAAACTGGGGGGCGGGGCAGGAAGATTTGCTTCATATTTTCTTAAAAATTTAACAACAGGATATTTAGTATTTGACATAATCGTTCAGTTTAAAATTTGCATTCTGTATTGTCCAGAGAACAACAATAAATAAATCTCTTCTTCAGTATGGTTTTTAGGAGCAGCTAACATTAAATAAATTACCAAGAAATCAGTGTAGGTCTTTCTTGTTTTTAGAAAGCAAGTAAGAAAAACATATAATTTTTTTTCCCCACGAGGGATCGGTCTCAGAATTTTAGGAGGTCGATCGCCTTCAAATAAGGGCATTTACGGTTTGTGACAGACGGTGAAATTATCACGTGCAAATTATCATGTGCCTCGGAAAACTGAGTAATTTTCATTCCTTCTGCTTGTTTTTAAGTTTGCCATGATTACCATTTGAAATGATGTCATTTGAATAACACGGCTCCCAGCTACTCACGGATGCTCTAAGGTGCACCTTTCTGTCCCCAAACACCGAATTTTCTCAATGTCCCCCTGAGCCTGTGACTTAACAGGAGGCACAGCAGAATGTTTGAAACTGGAACTTAAAGGTTAAAGCACTCTTGGAGCTAAAATTCTTTAAATGTTTGAACACTGGTTACCAAGGCACTCAATTATTTAAAGGCTGTGGTTAGGGGATTAAGTTAATTAAAGGCGCCCTAGAGGCTGTCCCTGCACCGGCCTCCTTCCGTGACAAAGGGCCTCATCGAACTCTGAGCTGGGAGAGGAGTCCCCACATCACGACCTACCAGCCACCCAGGGGTCGGGACACAAGCTCGCCCACTGGCAGGCTGCACAGATGCACCGCTCAGGAGGGGGTGCGGATGAGGCCCACGCTTTCACACCCCTAAACAGCAGGGAGGAGCGCTAGCATGCGGACGTGCAATCTGTCATCCTCTCAGCTGGCTGGGCCCATCCTCCCCTCCCCCGCCTCTGCTCCTCTCCAGCGCATCTTCAGTTTAAAAATTGAACCAACAAAGGTGGAAAGAGTGAAACACTAAAATTACAAAAAAAAAAAAAAAAAAGGGCAGCACACCACCGTTGGTAGTTTCTGGAACATGACCTAAATCTACATTTGTTCTTCCAGCAACTGTGGCCGAACACCTATTATTTGCGGAGGTAAATCTGGGTGAGGCTGACATGACACACTCGCACCTGAACTTGCACGTCCAGGTCCCCGCCCTCACGTCACTCACAACTACGTTTTGTGTGTCGATTCATGCTGGCAGTCGCCTCCTGCCTGGTGAGGCTGTGTCCCGTTCCCCTGGGCTGGTGGGGTCAGGGAGTGGGTGTCTGGAGAGTTTCTTTGGCCATCCTGCTCTGTCCGTCCTCAGTGACCCAGCCTCCACACACTGCAGCCGAGCGCAGGGGGACCACACGGCGGTGTCCCCTCATAGCTGGGGTTCAAGGGATGGATTTCCCCTCAGGACCCAGGGAATGGAGTTGTCAAGTTCGACTGTTGTGACATCAGACTGAATTCATATTAGAAAAGTACAGCCTTGGGGCCCTTAGGTGGCTCAAGTCGGTCAAGCATCCAACTCTTGATTTCGGCTCAGGTCACGATCTCACGGTTCGTGGGTTCGAGCCCCCCGTCGGACTCTAAGCTGACAGCACGGAGCCTGCTTGGGACACTGTCTGCACCCCTTACCTCAAAATAAATAAATAAATAAACTTTAAAAGAGACAGAGGAAAAGTATGGCCTGATTGAGTGAAAAGTGAGAATCTTGACTCCGTTTTAGGGGGAGTTTTTACTTTCTGATATCCTGAACAACCCTACATAAACAAAGTAAATGTTGCTTAGGGGTATATTTTAGGGAGCTTTAAAAAAATAAGCCCCAGGGGCTTAAGTGAAGGGTGGCAGATAGAAGAAGCCCAAAAGCGTAGATCTGTGGACTGGGGGGGGGGGGGCGGGGGGCCTGGGGTCTCTTCTGCGAAGTCACCGGCAACGAAAACTCCCTGATGATTTCTCGAAAGCACGGTTGTTTCCTCTCCATACAGTGAAGGGACTGATAAAGACCCTCCTCGCAGCTCAAAGCTTCTGGGGTTCTGGGTCTCTGGAAGGTCAGCTGAGAACTTGTCTACCCTGTGCCCCACACGTGAGGACACAGAAAAAACACCGTGGAGGGATAATCCCTGACCTTAAAGAAGAAAAGGCCTGCCGAGGCGAACGTTAAGACTGGTGGAGAGCTAACTGCTGAATCGAGTGGGGCCCTGGTCACAGCCACAGGGCTGGAGGGGGCGGCCAGTGTGGGCTGACAGAGGAGTAGGGGACTAGAGGTGACCAAGCAGCACTGGCCAGTGGCCGACAAAAGGCATAAAGGTGGAGACTATGGGAAGCGGAGTTTGCACTAGCTTGGGGTTAGGGGGGTTACCCCAGGTTGGCCTACCATGAATGTCACAGCCCGAACCCCGAACCCTACCCTGAGGCCTGAGTGAGAAGCCAAGGGGCTGCCGTATATGGGAGTGTGTCTATGTGAGTTCTTTCCAGGCATGTACAGGGCAGGGAGCACTGAAGGGATCGAGTCCCCGTGCTGTGCCTCTTCACCACCTCACACACGCGTGGTAAGCCAGACCCCAGATGTTGGGTGTGTTTGTGGGGGACACAGGGAGCTGTAGGGGGTGAGGTCCTCCACTCCCAGTTTTCACGGACTCAGCCATAACATGATGGATAAATACGGCTGTGGCTATAAATGGTATTTGTGATGAGTATTTCAGTTAGTTACAAACGGGCATTTCTCATTAGGTCGAGGAAGTCCTAAGTAAAATAGTCATTCCCTGTATCATGGTCTTGCTGGTAATCTGCTCTAAGGAAATTTTTTAAAAAAATTTTTAATGTTTTTTTATTATTTATTTTTGAGAGAGAGAAACAGCATGAGCAGGGGAGGGGCAGAGAGAGAGAGGGAGACACAGAATCCAAAGCAGGATCCAGGCTCTGAGCTGTCAGCACAGAGCCCGACGTGGGGCTCGAACCCACGAACCGTGAGATCATGACCTGAGCTAAAGTCAGACACTTCACCGACTGAGCCCCCCAGGTGCCCCAAGAAATTCTTTTTTGACATGCCAAAATCCCCACGTTAGCCCTGTTCCTGAGTGACCAGGCTGTGACTTAGTGAAGCTTTTGTTGTCAAAAGAAACAGGTACTGCAAATACAGTTATTTCTTTGCATTTTGCGACTGCTCAAGGTGATTTCTCAGCGCATGAGACTCAGAATAAAGATGTCCGGCTTCTCTTTCATCGCCCAGTATGTTCATTTTTTGCCTGAGGGTGTCCGGTATCCCAAATCTGTTCTCATTTCACAGGGAAAGATGGGCTGACAGAGCAGCTGTCGGAGACTCGTGAATGCTTTGAGGAAAAGACACGACTTAGCGCAAATCTTTACATTTATAATCTTTTCTTTCTCATCAGATGAGATTTTTTAAAAAGTTTTTTAAGTTTTTATTTATTTTGAGAGGGGACGCAGGGAGGGGATGGACAGAGAGGGAGAGAGGGAGAGAATTCCCTGCAGGCTCCATACTGTCAGCGCAGAGCCCGACGCGGACTCCTTCTCACCGACTGTGAGATCATGACCTGAACTGAAATCAAGAGTCAGACGCTTAACCAACTGAGCCACCCAGGCACCCCCAGATGTGATTTTTATTTTATTTTTTGGTAATGTTTATTTATTTTTTGAGAGTGAGAGAGACTGTGAGCGGGAAAGGGACAGAGAGAGAGAGGGAGACACAGAATCTGAAGCAGCTCCAGGCTCTGAGCTGTCAGCACAGAGCCCGATGCGGGGCCTGAACTCATGGACCACGAGATCATGACCTGAGCTGAAGTCAGATGCTCAAATGACTGAGCCACCCAGGTGCCCCTGATTTTTATCTTTTTAAACTGCACACATGATCACACCTGCAGCCTTCTTCCCCCCTGGCTACCTTATTTGAAAGGTGTGGACTCAAAAACTGAGTTCCCTGTTGAACCCACCTGTGCACACAGAGGAGCCAGACGAGGGTGGGGGGCTTCATCCCACTCTGAGACAGAAGGGAGAGGGGTCTTTTAGCCACGGTATTGCCATAGCTCATCGGCAAGCCCGAGAGATAGACCAGTCCATGGACATGTTTGAAAAGCAAAGCCAAGTTGAGCAGATTTTTTCGTCTCTTCAAAACCTGCCGTCTCAGCTCTGAGCATGGGCTTTGGTTGATCTCAGGGTCAGACACGGCCCGCACTCCGGGCCACCCCCCCACCCCACCCCGGGTCATCTGCACCCTCAGAGCAGTTAAGCGCCACAGAAGACTGGTTCGTGGCCGCTTGCAGCAAATGAGCGTTGCGTTTCCAAAGGATGTACTTGAAACAGTTAGAGTGGGTTGAATAGTATTTCTATAGTCACGTCACCCTTGCTTCCATTCTAACATGCGTTCTTGAAAAGGAAGAAACCGGAGAATCCCGCATCATCCTCAGTCTGCCTTATTTATACCTCTGTCGGTAATTAGTAATTCTAATAGGCGTGATGGTTATTGACTATCCGAGTGATTCTTGGTCATTGACTATCCTAGTAATTCCTGTTGCCACCGAATGGTAGGCTTCTGACAACATCGGGGCATGCGCACAAGAGTGAGCCCCTCACTGGATAGCTAATGTTTGCATAGCTGTTGGGGGGAAGGCTGAGAATCAGGGCACAGTCTGGATGGACCCACCTCATTATGTTTCTCCTTAGAAGCAAAAAAAAAAAAAAAAAGAAGTCTGGTTGTGCCCTAACTCCTTGAAGGAGGGATGTGAGCTCACCCTGAATTTAATTGAATTCTTGCTCGATCATATGGAGGGTGGTTTTGAAAGTCACTCTCCCTTCTGTCTAAGAGCGGGATAAAGTCACCCACCCTTATCTGTCTGCTCTGCATGTTTTTGGAGGCGGCGTGTATTGGGGTACATGGCAAGACCATTAATCTGTTTTCAAGTTTTGCCAGCCCCCACTCACTTCCTCATCTGCGAACTGAGGCTGAGCTAGAATCTAGCCGTGCGTCCCTAAAGAAACATCCTTGGTGTCATCCTTGGTGTTCTCACACATGGAGCTCACTCCTATGGTCGGTCTCATTAAATGCCCACAGGGTCCGCCTTTTCCCCAACACGTTGCTCCCCATTTCCCATTAAATGTCTAGGCAGAGAGAGTTGTGCTTTCCAGAAACTTTAGTAGCTGGGACTGTCTTCTAGTTTGGCTTCCTTTGATTTGGGGCTAGAAGCACTGCTGTCTCAGTCCCCCTGGGGGCCCTGGTCCTAAAAGCCAACCGTGGCCTCCAGCAGCACGGACCCCACAGTGTCTGCCCAAGACACCATGACAGAGTGTACCTGCCTCGTTCTCTGCTTCTACGAGTGTGCTGCTGGCTTGTTCCAGAAGGAAAACACTGCTAAGCCAAGGCAAAATGACATTTGTCTGAAGAGCTTCTCAGCATGGGTCAGCATGTGCCCCGCCCACTCAGTTCAGGGAATGTTCTCTTTATTCCCCCAAAGCGCTGCTGCCTAAGGTAATACTTCCTTTCGTGATGTGTCTTGCACAAACTCACTTTTACATGGACGGAGTTGCCTTGTTTTCTCCTTTTTTCTCCCCCCTAAAAATATCAGCTCTAATTCGAAGCTCGTAAGATTTGACATGCAAACAGCCAAATGGCCCAATGAAATCACAGAGAGTGTTTTATTAGTCGTTTTGACCATGTGGGATGGTTAAGGCCAGTTAATGGACTAAAGGCTTTGAGAGTGCGTTTTTTCTGGATCTCACCAATACTGGGTTTTATCTTTTTTTTATGTTTTTTAATTTTTTTTTAACGTTTATGCATTTTTGAGAGACAGAACATGAGCAGGGGAGGGGCAGAGAGAGAGAGAGACACAGAATCCGAAGCAGGCTCCAGGCTCTGAGCTGTCAGCGCAGACCCTGACGCGGCGCTCGAACTCCTGAACCGTGAGATCATGACCTGAGCCGAAGTCGAATGCTTAACCGACTGAGCCACCCGGGCGCCCCTCTCTTTGTTTTTGAGATCGGTGCAGATGCTGCTGCTGGCTCTCCTGGCAGTGGTCTGTCCCCTGCTTGCTGCCTGGACTTCACAAGGGGTCTGGTCCTGCCATCCCAGCAATTACGACCACTTGCCGACCACCTGCTGCGGGCCGGCCACTGGGCATGCTGCTTGGTCCTTCACTTAACTGGGGGCCTCTGTTGATCTTGAGGTCACAGCCACTCTTTCCTGATTACCCTGGGTCTGTGCCTCTTCCCAGAAGGTGTCCCAAGTGCACTTCCTGGCCCGCATCTCTGCTTTGCTTCCTCGTCGGATTTCCTCACAACTCAGCTCTCAGAACTTTGTTGGAGGGGTGGGGGGCTCTCATCTCGTAACCCGTCTTGTCCTTTAATGAGAGGAGCCGGGAGACTGTACCATCTGTTCCCAGAAACGTCACGCCACCTGTCTTCCGCAGCGTCTAGCAGGCACCTGCCGAGTCACAGCGCTTCCTCGTTGGCCCCTACAAAGGTTGGGTGATCCACTGACAACTTCGGTTTGGTTCCCTCTGTCTCATTACCAGTGAGAAGTTGTATGAAAACAGCAGTGAGATCCTCGAGAAGCAGGGCTGGAGGGGTGACAGCCCATCCTGGGTGATTTTGTGACCCTTCAAAATCCACCTTACATTAGACGGACCTGTCCCTTTGACGGGTATGAAGCAGTAAAAGTACGTTTTAAAAAAACCTGACATTTTGGGGCGCCTGGGTGGTTCAGTCGGTTAAGTGTCCCACTCTTGGTTCAGCTCAGGTCATGATCTCACGGTTTGGTTGGTGAGTTCGAACTCCGTGTCAGGCTCTGCGCTGACAGTGCAGAGGCTGCTTGGGATTCTCTCTCTCCCTCTCTCTGCCCCTCCCCTGCTCTCTCTCTCTCTCAAATAAATATTTTTTTTAAAGAAAATACACCTGACATTTTAAGAAGAAAACTTCATTAGAGTATGTATTTTAAGGCTCTTCCCCATGTCATTTCCCTCTAGGTCAATACATTAAAAAAGCCAGATTAACATAATATACTTGGGAAATGTCAATAGCCCATTAAACCTGTTTGTTTTTCTGAGGAATTTGAGAAATAATTCTTGAATCTAAGAATATTAGACTTTATCAAAACACCCTTAAACCACCAATTTTGTCAGACAGAATTTGCAATCCTATTTGATCTTTATAGAAGAATCAAATTGTGGTACTAGTTTGTCTAAAATCTTGAGTAATCCCCTATAAAATAGTAAATTTGCTTAGTGTGTAGAAACAGTCTGAAAAGGAGACTAGTTTTGATAGTTTCCACTGTCTAAAATTCCATGTTTTGTTTTTGGGGGGATGTTTTGTTTGTTTTTGAGGTTTGGGGAGATGATGTGAAAAGAGATGATTTGATTTGATTTATTGATTTATTTATTTACTTATTTATTTTAATATAGTTTATTGTCAAGTTGGTTTTCATATAACACCCAATGCTCATCCCAACAAGATGATTTGATTTAAAGCAGCACATGATTTAATCATTAATGACAGGTGCCAAGAAAAAACCATCATGCTTGTTAGCAGGGGCTGGTGGGCTGGGGTGTTAGAATACCCATCTGTCCACAGCAAAACAATAGTTCTGTTTATTCACTTACGAGTATTTTCTGGGAACATGAAATTGTGACAACAGGTGTTTTGCAATGACAATAAACAAGATAAAGGAGGGAACAATAAGAAAATAAGGATATTTCCATTTCGATACCGCTTTAAAATTTTTCACACTGCTCTCACTAACATTACTTTCTTTTACGGTTAAAAAAACATTCGTGTGCGGAGGGGCTCGTGGGTGGCTCAGCTGGCTAAGTGTCAGACTCTTGGTTTTGGCTCAGGTCATGATCTCATGGTTTGTGGATTCGAGCCTGCATCAGGCTCTGCACTGACGGTGCGAAGCCTGCTTGGGATTCTGCCTCCCTCTCTCTCTCTGCCCCTCTCCTGCTCGCTCTCTCTTTCTCAAAAATAAGTAAATAAATAAACATTTAAGAAAAATTCGTGTGTGGAAAGCAGAGCAGACCTTAATCAACCTGGTCTTAACGATGTGAAAATGAGGCCAGAGAATGTAACTGTTTTGTGAAACCGAAAGCAGGTAGGAAGTGGCAGGATGGGGACTCAAGTCTGAGTGCTCTGACTGTCCCGGGAGGACTCTGAGAGATCCTGACAGATTCCGAGGGGGTTGACGAGGTTTGGCAGCAGGGTGTTCAGTAGAAGCAGGGCTCACGGGCTTGTGGTGGCCGCTGCTGCCCGCTATACGGTGACCTTCGGTCTTCGAAGTGCCTGGGCTTCCTCTTAGGGAGAAACGTCACCAGACACCTCTACTGTGGCTCAAAATCCTGTACTTCCGCTTCCTTAAGATCCATTGTTGAGAAGCTGAAGGAAAAATCAAGATCCTCCTCTCCTGGGAGCAGGCAGATGCCACTTTACATTTGTCACTTTGCCAGGGTGCCCCACTCAGGCGTGTGAATATGCAGTGTCCATTTGATCCAGAGAGAACCCTTTGTTTCTTTTTTTTTTTTAATTTTCAAATGTTTACCTATTTTTGAGAGAGAGAGAGAGAGAGAGAGAGAGAGAGAGAGACAGAGCATGGGTGGGGGAGGGGCAGAGAGAGAGGGAGGCACAGAATCCGAAGCAGGTTCCAGGCTCTGAGCTGTCAGCACAGAGCCCGACGTGGGGCTCGAACCTACGAACAAGGAGATCACAACATGAGCCAAAGTCAGATGCTCAACTGACTGAGCCACCCAGGTGCCCCAAGATAGAACACTTTAAACAGAAAGAAACAATTGTTGGGGCGTCTGGGTGGCTCAGTTGGTTAAGGGTCCGACTCTTGATTTCGGCTCAGGTCACAATCTCATGGTTCGTAAACTCAAGCCCCACGTCAGTCTCTGCGCTGACAACACGTAGCCTGCTTGAGATTCTCCCTCTCTGCCCCTCCCCTGCTCTCACTCTGTCTTTCTCAAAAATACATAATAAATAATGCATTTGAAAAAAAACTGAAAAAAAAAAAAAAGAATCAACTGTTTCCTTCCAAAATTAAGTTGACCTATGATAACCCTCATGGCTGCTCAAGGTTTTCATTCCTTGGCCCAACTCCACAAGAAGGTTTAAATGTAACTTATCCTCTTGGGGCGCCTGGGTGGCCCAGTCGGTTGGGCATCCGACTTCGGCTCAGGTCATGATCTCCTGGTTTGTGAGTTCGAGCCCCTGGCATTGGGCTCTGTGCTGACAGCTCAGAGCCTGGAGCTGCTTCCGATTCTGTGTGTGTGTCTCTCTCTCTGCCCCTCCCCCTGCTCATGATCTGTCTCTCTCTTTCTCTCTCAAAAATAAATAAAAACATTAAAATTTATTTTAAATGGAAGTTATCCTGTTGTCCAACCTGTCCATGGTATAGACCAGTTCTTTAAGATGGAATTGCCTTGAAGTGGGGGGAGGGACACAAAGGCAGAGAGCCCAGAGGGGTTTTCGGACACTGAATTTACTATCTATGCTACTGTGACGCTGGATGCACGGGACTGTACGTTTGTCCAAACCCAGAGATCGTGCAGCACCACGAGTGAGTCCTTACGGAGATACGGACTCTGCGTGGGACTCTGCATGACGATGCTGTGACAGCGTGGGTCCATTCAGTTACAACAGGTGCCACAGCGGGGGGGTGGTGTCCAGAGTGAGGGGGGCTGCGGATGAGTGAGGGCAGGGGGTGCATGGGAACTCTGTACCTTTTGTTCACTTTTGCTTTGAACCGAAAACCACCCTCAAGTACAGAGCCTTTTTCAGCAATGTAATTCTCAGGATCTGTGACGTAGGTAAATACCCATTTTTTTTTTTTTTCTATTTCAGGAACCACTTTAATTGTTGCTAATAGCTGTGTTCAGCCCTTGAATGGAAAGATAATCATCTTTTCCATAGAAATGTGTTACATGAACGTTGTGTAGGAGGGAAGGGGCCCTGAGCACCCCTGAGGGTATAGTCACCCCAGCATACTCAATAACTAATGACATCTCACCAAAATAAAAGTCACATTTAGTGTTCATTCAAGCCACAAATATCTGCTGGGTTCCCACAGTGAGCCGGCCTCTGCTAGGCTTGAAATATGAGAATAAACGGAGCAAATACGCTCCTTGCCCAAAGGGAGCCGGGCTTCAAGAACACGACATTTTTGTTGCGTTTCATACGTTTAAGTGGTTGAATAAAATGGTAAGCTTTAGCCCGTGTAACATCACAACTGTGTATTTTTGTTTGGAATATTGGTACTTCTTCCCATGTGATCAGTTAATAAAATGTTAATGAGGTACCAACCCCGGTAACTTGGGTTTTTGTTAAAGATTAAGCTACGGATTTGACTCTGCCAAGAGAGATTCATTTACTCTCTCATTCATTCATGCATTCATTAATACTTGCAAAAAATACCTTTTGGGCAGCTGTTTTGTGCCAGGCACATTTTTAGGTGCTGAGGAATGTCAGGGCCCAACGTAGACCGAAATTCCCACCGTGGAATATACATTCTAGAAGGGAAGAATGACCATATTATCAATCTAAGTAAATAAAATGCATGCTCAGGAAAAATAAAATAAGGCAGGGAAGGGCGAGGTAAGGTTTGAATTGAGGGGATCATTGTTAATTTACATAAGGTGGCTCATGCAGGCTCCTCTGAGTTAGACAGATTTTGACCAAAGACATGAAGTCAGTGAGTAAGCCAGCCAAATGGATCATTGAAGAAAGACCATTCTAGGCAGTAGGGACAGCACGTGCAAGGTCCTGAGTCAGGAGTATGCCTGTCACGGAGCTCGGAAGCCAGTGTAACTGGAGCTGGGTAAACAGCAGGATGTAGTAGCAGGTGATGTTAGATGTGATGCACGGTCCCATCATATAGGACCATATGAGGCGTAATGAGAACCTCAGGTCTCATTGTGAGTGACTAAACACTCCTGGAGGATTTGAAGCAGAAGAGTGACACAATCTGACTTGTTTCCCAAGGTCGCTGTGCTGCTGTTTGGGGGACACAGTATAGGAGGCTGGACAGATCAGGGAGACCCATCAGTGGGCCAGCACTGTGGTCATCGGAGGAATTTCCGTCGTTGGATCATGAGCGTAGAGTGGGGGATGGTGAGAATTGGTCAGATTCCAGACACCCTTTAGTAATAGAGCCAATAGGATTTGCTGATGCATTGGACATAGGTGGAAGAGAGGAAGCAAGAAGAGAGAGCACAGCATGACTGGAGGGTTGTTGGCATGAGCCACAGTGGGATGGAGGTACCACTGGCTGAGAGAGAGAAACCCAGGGAAGCAGGTTGGGAGGTGGCGAGAGAGACCCAGAGCTCAGCTGGGGACACAGTAATTTTAGATGCCCATATGCCCACCAAGTGGCGATACCGAGGCGCTGGGTGGATGTGTGGGTCTGGGTTATTCGACATCAGAGGTCGGAAAGAGGAGGGATCGGATGAAAAGCCTGAGAGGTGATGGGTGATGTCACGGGAAAGCCAGGTGACTGCCGTGACCTGGAGGCCGAGAAACCAAAGATGGAGACATTGCGAGGAGGCGTGAGTCGTGGCCTCAGCTGCCGCTGATGGGTCAGTGGGAGAAGGCTGAGATCGTCATTGGCTTTAGCAACGGCTGGGTCATGGGTTGGTGGAGTAAGAGCCCAATCTGAGTCAGATTCGAAAGAAAATGAGAGTGTCCTTAGGGAGTTGGATGAGTAAATAAACTGTGGTCCATCCAGAATGAAATATTCTTCACCACTAAAAAGTGATGCACGACGAAGTCACGAAAAGACTTGGAAGAACCTTAAGCGCATGTTGCTAAGTGAAACAAGACAATATGGACTATATGATTCCAACTATATGACGTTCTAGAAAAAGCAAAACTATGGAGACGGTAAAACAGATCGGCAGTCGCCAGGGGTTGGGTGGCGGGGTGGGAATGAGCACGGAGGAGTTTTAGGGCCGCGAAACTCTTCTTCATGACCCTGTAATGATGGGTACAAGTCATTATACACTTGTGGAAACGCAGAGACCGTACACACCCAGAGTGAACCCCAGTGTAAACTGTGGATGCTCCGGGAGATAATAATGTGTCCGTGTGGGTTCATCCATTGCATCGAATGTTCTCCTGTGGCCGTGGATGCTGATAACCTAGGAGCCTGCGCATGTGTGGCCAGGAAGTGTTGGGGAACTCTGTACCTGCTGCTCAGTTTTGCTGTGAACCTAAAACTGCTCTAAAAAGTCAAGTCTACTAGAGAGAGAGAGAGAGAGAGAGAGGTGATGAACTAGAGGCAGGAGGTTGATAATGGTTTCTGAGAGTCCTGCTACACAGAGGAACAGGGAAATGGGTGGCAGCTGGGAGGGAAGTGGTGGCTTGGAGAAGGGTCACTGTGTTTATGTAAGACAGAGTTAACCGCGTTTATGGAAGGAAGGCAGACTTGCTGGCCCATGACCTTGGGTGGGTGAGTGGGTCTGGGGGGAGAGCTGGCCTCAGAAACCCATGAGAAAGTCTAGGGGGTCATTGTCACAGGTGGGTAGATGTGCCAGTGAGTTCTTGTGGGAGCTCTTTTCTGTTGGCCTCTGTGTTCTCAGTGAGAGGAGAATGTAAGGAGCATTGGAAACAAAAGCGTTTTTAAAAATTCACCGATACCGGGGCACTCGGGTGGCCCCGTCAGTTAAGCGTTGGACTCTTGATTTCAGCTCAGGTCATGATCTCACAGTTTGTGAGATCAAGCCCTGCATCAGGCTCTGTGCTGACAGTGCAGATTCTTGGGACTCTTTCTCTCCCTCTCTCTCTGCCCCTCCCCTGCTCTCTCGCTCTTGCTCTCTCTCTCTCTCTCTCTCAAAATAAATAAACTTAAAAAAATTCACTGATATAATTCACCAATTTTTCTGCCCATCTCTCAATTTTCACCATCATTAATTTCAAGCTAGCCTCTGAGCTCTTTCAAATCAAAATTTCCATTTAGCAGCGGATATCTTTTCTTAAACACAGAATTACCACACGTTCAGTGGGACCTTTTTTTTTTTTAAATGTTTGTTTATTTTTGAGAGAGAGAGAGAGTGTGTGAGGTGGGGAAGGGGCAGAGAAAGGGATACACAGAATGGGAAGCAGGCTCCAGGCTCTGAGCTGTCAGCACAGAGCCCGATGTGGGGCTTGAACTCCCGAACCGCGAGGTGGGGCTTGAACTCCCGAACCGCGAGATAGTGACCTGAGCCGAAGTCAGACACTTAACCCACTGAGCCACCCAGGCGCCCCTTCAGTGGGACCTTTCTGACTGGTGTGTTTCCCAGGGCCTGACAGTGATGAGATTTTTTTTTTCTTTCTTTCTTTCTTTTTTAAGTTTATTTCTTTATTTTGAGAGAGAGAGAGCCAGGAGAAGAGAGGGGAGGGGAGAGAGAGAGCGAGAGAGCGAGGAAGAATGAATCTCAGGCAGGCTCCACATGCTCTCTTCAGAGCCAAATGCAGGGCTCAAACTCAGGAACCGAGAAATTGTGTCCTGAGCTGAGATCACTAGTTGGACCTTTGATCCATTGAGCCACCCAGTCGCCCCGAGTTTTTCATTTCGTAGAAACCGACACCACAGGAATTCTGCTTTTTTGGTCCACTGGAATGGTCAGAATGGAATGACCTTTTGGCAGCCTCTGGGTTTAGAGTAAATTCAATTCAGTCGTTTGAAGCACAAGAAAATCCTTTTACATTTTAAATGGTTCTATTTATTGGGCTGATGAGACTCAACTGTAAGAGCAGAGACTCTACGGGAGAGGGGAGGGATGTGCAGTGTGAGTACTAAGTAGTATGTTTGATGTTTACTTCTCATGCTAGTTGTAGAAATTATGCTTGATGGAATATTCAGGGCTGTGGAAAAACAGAAAACATAAAAGATTATCTCCCACCCCTGCCCCCGCCCGGAGAAGCCAGACTCTCTCCTAAGACGGGTTTACTTTTCCCTGTGTTGTTTATCCAAAGGAAGCATTGTTGTTGTTGTTTTTTAAATTTTTTTCAATGTTTATTTTTGAGAGAGAGAGAGAGCACGAGCAGGGGAGGGGCAGAGAGAGAGGGAGACACAGAATCCGAAGCAGCTCCAGGCTCTGAGCTGTCAGCACAGAGCCCGATGCGGGGCTCGAACCCATAAACCATGAGATCATGACCTGAGCCCAGTCAACCAACTGAGCCCCTCAGGCGCTCCATAGGGAGCACTGATTTTAAAAGTCAGTAAAATATTGGTTTGGATAGTGACTCCTTACGTGTCTTAAGGAGTAAAAGCCCATGGAGTGTCTGATGAGGTGCTTCAAAGTGGGGAGACCCCGTGAGCCTCCCCTGACTACAGGGTGCCTGCCCTAAACAGGGGGCTCCCCGCAGCTGTTCCCTAGGTCACACGGGGCCGTGGGGTAGGAAAGGAAGATGTGACTCTTTTCTCTTTCTGGTGCGTGTGTGTTTGATGATTAATTTCCAACAAGAAAGAAAAGAAGGAAGGAAGGAAGGAAGGAAGGACAAAAGAAAGAGAGGAAATCGACCAACTCCTGCGGTTACGGTTTAGCACAGGTGAGCATGTGTGGGATGAAAGCCATGCGGAGAAAGCTCCGTTGTGCAGCAGCTTTGTGAACATTCCAGAGTCTGCCAGACTCCCAGCCTCCTCTATGGAGGGTCGGTCTCCTGACTGAGCTGCCCAGTGGCACAGGTGCGGGGCTGTGGGGACCCAGCTGGTGCAGTGTATGATGTGATGCACCTACCAGTGCTGCGGCCACAGGCTCTGCGACTAAGTTGAGCCATGCGCTGTAGTGTTTAATGCCAGAAAGTCATATTTTTAGAAAGGGAGGAATTCACATGACTCCTCCAAGCAGCTTGCTCTTCCTACGTTTGGCTCTAAGGGGGAGAGTGTGTACCCACCGAAGTGGCAGATGGCCCAGGGCACTTGCCCATGAAACAAATGATACCACTCACTCTTCGGGCGAGTAAACCGTAAACCTAATGATAATTAGTTGCCTATGACCAAAAGCCTTCAAAAGTCTTCTCCATGCAGTTTCGCACCCACATGCATCTTTATCCATGGCTTTGGGCCCTATGATTGGGCTCAGGTCCTGATGCGCCAAAAGAAGAGAGGAATATACAGGATTTGAGTTTTTCACTCACGGGACCCTGAATCTGGACCAAATCAAAGAGCTACCACGGACCTCATGTAGTGCTTGCCTGCCTCTCTCTGTATTATATAGTGCATTTACCACCACTCAATTGATGCCTAGTCATTCACTGTTTTGCAGTTAAAAAAAAAATTTTAATGTTTATTTATTTTTGAGAGAGAGAGATAGAGAACGAATGCATGCAGGGAAGGGGCAGAGAGAGAGAGAGGGAGACACAGAATCTGAAGCAGGCTCCAGGCTCTGAGCTGTCAGCACAGAGCCCAGTGTGGGGCTCGAACTCACAAACGGTGAGATCACGGCCTGAGCCAAAGTCGGACGCTTAACCGATAACTCCTCTGCCAAGAGCATTTAACGTCAGAGGAATCTAGTGCCTGAAAAAGCATTGAACGATGTCTGTGTGTGTTGAATACTTGATCCCCCCCATTAATATCCTGGGGAACGGAATCCGTAAAGCTTAAAGCTGTCCAATTTTTAAAAAACAACAGGCTATCAGTCATCCCGTGAATTTGACATTGTGGCTGGTTCATGTTTGCTTGGTTTCCGTTTCCATTTTGTACTCCTGAATTTTGTCCTGAACACTCCTTTCTGCAAAGCGGTACTGAATGCTGATTTCCTTGTTACACGCATGCAGGTTGGAACTCACCTGATAGGGACCCTCAGGGGGGGCTCTGCCTGCCTCATTCTTGCTTTGTGCGGTTGCTAACCGGGAGCTTTGGGGATGAATGGAAAAGAGACTGAGAAAATTAAGCATTTGTTGGGGGGCTACTGCTGTTACTTCAGTATTCTCCGTTTTCCAGTGAGGATCTGCAAAGGATACTTTGCAAATGTATCCAAAGAGAGATCTAAGATGAGAATTCTCTTCTCCAAACAGAAAGACTGCAAGCGCACCCCAAGAGTGTGGGAAGCAACAGTGAGAGAAAGCCATATGATACTGGTTTGAGGCTTTAAACATCATTAGTAACATTTAAATAAGTTAGAAAATAGTCCTCTGATAAAATGTAACTGTTTTGCACCATGTGTAGATTTGAAAAGGCGTGGAAACACTTATAAGAAATAACAGTTACACAAAGTTGGTGTGCGTGTGGGCTTAGACAGGTTTATTGCAAGCTGGCCAGGTGAGGAATAAAAAAGTAACTGGCATTCACCTTGCTTTTGACCCAGTGATTAGCTTGAATTCAGGAGGCTCATTATATTGCTAATTTCATCTCTATTGAAGGATAAAACAGACAAGGAAGTAATTAATTATAGTTAGATGTTAATGGTAAAATGAATTGGCCTGAAAAGTTATTTTCTGATCATGTGAACTAATTTCCCCATGATGGAAATTTGGTTACATTTTACATTTGTATTTTAAAATTTTTTACTGTTTATTTATTTTTGAGAGGGAGACACAGAATCCGAAGCAGGCTCCAGGCTCTGAGCTGTCAGCACAGGGCCTGACACGGGGCTTGAACCCACCAACTGTGAGATCATGACCTGAGCTGAAGTCAGAGGCTTAACCGACTGAGCCCCCC
>CM053561.1:4280146-4409468 GCA_028646485.1 Cryptoprocta ferox
TTGACAAAGCAGGAAAGAGTATCCAATGGAAAAAAGATAGCCTCTTTAATAGATGGTGCGGGGAGAACTGGACAGCAACATGCAGAAGAATGAAACTAGACAACTTTCTTACACCATACACAAAAATAAACTCAAAATGGATGAAGGACCTGAATATGAGACAGGAAACCATCAAAAGCCTAGAGGAGAAAGCAGGAAAAAGCCTCCTTGACCTCAACCGCAGCAATTTCCTACTCGACATATCCCCAAAGGCAAGGGAATCAAGAGCAAAAATGAACTATTGGGACCTCATCAAGATAAAAAGCTCCTGCACTGCAAAGGAAACAATCAAGAAAACTAACAGGCAACCGATGGAATGGGAAAAGATAGTTGCAAATGGCATATCGGATAAATGGCTAGTATCCAAACTCTATAAAGAACTCACCAAAACTCCACACCTGAAAAACAAATAATCCAGTGAAGAAATGGGCAGAAGACATGAATAGACACTTCTCCAGAGAGGACATCCAGATGGCCAACAAACACATGAAACAACGCTCAGCGTCACTCATCATCAGGGAAATACAAATCAAAACCACACTGAGATCCCACCTCACCTGGGTCAGAGTGTCTAAAATGAACAGATCAGGAGACTATTGATGCTGGTGAGGATGTGGAGAAACGGGCACCCTCCTACACTGTTGCTGGGAATGTAAACTGATGCAGCCGCTCTGGAAAGCAGTGTAGAAGTTCCTCAAAAAATTAACAATAGAACTCCCCTATGACTCAGCAGTAGCACTGCTGGGGATTTACCCAAGGGATACAGAAGTGCTGATGCACAGGGGCACATGTACCCCAATGTTCATAGCAGCATTTTCAACAATAGCCAAATCATGGAAAGAGCCGAAATGTCCATCAACTGATGAGTGGATCAAGAAGATGTGGTTTATCTATACAACGGAATACTACATGGCAATGAGAAAGAATGAGATCTGGCCATTCGTGGCAACATGGATGGAACTCGAGGGTGTCGTGCTAAGTGAAATAAGTCAGGCAGAGAAGGACAGATACCATATGTTTTCACTCATAAGTGTAACAGGAGAAACTTAACAGACGACCATGGGGGAGGGGAAGGGGAAAAAATATTGGGGAGAGGGAGGGAGGCAAACCGTGAGACACTCTTGAATACTGAGAACAGACTGAGGGTTGATGGGGGAGGGGAGAGAGGAAGGGGGATGATGGGCATGGAGGAGGGCACTTGTTGGGATGAGCACTGGGTGTTATATGGAAACCAACTTGACAATAAACTATAAAAGAAAAAAAATAAATAATAAAAAAATAAAAAGAAATTGCTCCTTCAAAATGACCCAGTGTGTTTTCACTTCTCCCAAGTAAGAGGTCGGATGCTGAGGGAGCTATCTCATACTCGTGGCTTGTGCCTCCCCAGTCAGCAAATCATAATCCATGTAGTCTTAATTTAACACACCAGCTACGGGCCTCCCAGCACAAAGGCCCTGCTCAGGGTTGTTCCTGAAGGGAGCCCGCACTGATTGGGCCATAACCCAGCTCCCAGAGCAGGAAGATTCCCTAGCAAGAAAGGCCTGTCCGCTGTCAGACACTCAGAAGGAAAAAATATTATATTTTAATACCTAGAGAATGTGATAGCACCCTTTTCAATGAATCTGCACTCCATCGGCAGGAAGTTAGCGTGCAGAGTTGCTAGTTGGGACTACTAGAGGGAAGTTATCATTTGAAAGACTTTATTTTCCTAAGTCTGTCTCCACAAGTACCTCCGTAGCTAGACCGGCTGGTCTATGAATTAGCCTAAGGAGGACTAGAGGTATTTTTCACAGGTGAGAGTGGTGGTGGTCAGCTTACGTAGATTAACCAGAGATGATCATCTCTCCATGCATGAGGCAGGCATACACAGTCTTCACACACCCAGCAAATGGGTGTCCCTGACAATGGTAGTCAAGGCCTAAGACTGTGTTCTGTTCTGTGCTCTGCCACTTAAGGAAGGAGCTGAGGATTTTGTCAACTGATATGACCAGAAAGTAGTTGAATCCGGCTTCAAGAAGAGCATTCCATCTGACTCCAGCAAACCTTTCTTTTTTTTTTTTTTAATTAATTTTTATTTAATTTTGAAGGAGAGAGAAAGAGCATGAGCGGAGGAGGGCTGAGAGAGAGGGAGACAGAATCCAAAGTATGCTCCAGGCAGGCTCTGAGCTGTCAGCACAGAGCCCTATGCGGGGCTCGAACTCACCAACTGTGAGATCATGACCTGAACCGAAGTCCAATGCTTAACCGACTTAGTTACCCAGGGGCCCCATCCAGCAAACCTTTCAATGAACTACTTGTTCGAGTTTGAATTGCCCTGAGTCTACAGCTTGTAGTGTGACTGTTGTGTGCCTCTTTTTGTTGTAATGCACCACACTTCGCAGAGGAGTTTTATGGGAGAGGACTTTGAGTTTTCACCTACCTTTCTTTGATCATTGGAGTCTACTGGTAGCTCCCCATGAAAATGTGACTGTGGTTAATGGCCACCATATTGGGTCTGTTTACAATGGAGGGAATGAGAACCTGAAAGAGAGTCTTTGGATTTTTCTGTGGGGGGGGGGGGGGCGGGTTCATTAGAAGCCTCCCAAACTACAGAGCAGCCACAAAGTTCCAATATCAGATTGTTCCCTAAGTGCTGTTGTTAGGTCTTCAGTCCTTATCAGGGACTGCTTCAATCATCACAGTGGAAGATGACTAGAAGGACACAAGGAGAATTGAAATGTGTCCAGAGAACAGAGGTGAGAATACAGACAACTTCTAACTAGTGTGCCTGGGAAAAGTGTGACCATCGGAAGAGCGTACATATTGTCAAGATAATTCCATTAGCTATTTCTTTCAGCATCAGAAGAGGAACTTAACTTTGCCAGACTTCATATGCCCCAGCATCTGTGCTAATTGCTCTACGTGGGTTGTTTTATGTCATCCTCATAACACCTCCACGAGGGAAGGAAGTATTACTCATATTTGACAGATTAGGAAATTAAGGCATAAAGTTTCTCAGGGTCACACAGCTCATAAGCAGCAGAGCCAGGATTTAATTTAGGAAATCCAATTCCTCCACCAATTCCCCTAAGCACCACTTAGTTTACAAGTGTGGTATTGCAAAGGACTGTTTTTGTTTGCACCTTCCTCCCTGTGCTCTCAAGGTTCAAGAGCCTTAAAGTCTTTATAGTCTGATGAAAAAAGGAAAAAAAAAAAAGGTTTACTTTATTCCAGGAACCTCTCTGTCCAAAAGGCATAGAGATTTTCCCATCAAGGCCAAGCAGACACCTGTTTTCCTCCCAGAGTCCCTAGAACCTTTGAGTCATCACTGTTTTGAGTCCCTATAAAGGGAGGAGTGGAAATGTGATTTGATTCAGCAGGTGTTTGGGGCTCCCCCTGACCCTTCACACCACATGAGAGTTTAGGACAACTTCGGCTGTTTCTAGTCTGGAGCTAAGCCTTGGGCCAGGCTAGGATCTACATCCATTAGGTGAGGGGTGGGGAGCGAAATTTCAGCACCAAATAAATAAAATGGGAAAATTAACTATTTTGGGGTTGGGTAATAACAGAAAACTTGAAAAAACTGCGTATTGAATCAGAATCCTCAAAAACCAAACGGAGTTGTTTCTATGTGAGCAGACTGCCTGTTGGCTCTAGAATGCCAAGAGGGAAAAAAAGGTAGGATTGTCTGCAAGCAAAGAACCAGACACATATAAACATGAGCCCAGGTGAAAGGGCCCAAGGGAGGCCGGTTGTCACCTGGAAGTCCTAGCCCCTGCACGCTTCCTACCAGAAAAGGGGTTCTCTTGTGCAAGCACCACCCAGGCACTGGGTGTGTGAACCCGGGGAATGGCCTCTGCTGGGAGCTGGTAGGTTGTTCTCGCAATTGAGAATTTATCCTTAGGTTTCTGCTTAATCAGCTTCCTTCTGAGCTGGAAATGTGTGTAGCACACAAGGCGAGAAGGGAATGTCAGTGATCACAAGACCCACTGTGTGTGTCGCTCTTACCAGGGACCGGAGTAGCCTAACCAAGCTGCCTTTGACCTAGAGCTTTGGGCATGGACACGTCCCCTTCACTGTCCTCCTTTGAAAGTTTCACAGCGAAAATGTACTTAGGCATTGAGTAATTAATCATTTTTACTTAAACTTTTATCTGGTATGTACACTATAAATTCCCTCTCTATGTATATTATACATTCTTGGGAACATAACCAATCCTCTGGGCCACTGGACAGCCTATCTTATTTAGCTAGTGTCTCTGCATGTATGTGTTTATTTACAGACAGGGATTATGCATGGAGTTATCAACATGTAAGCGTAACAGTTGAACAGGAAGATAAGAATTTTATTGGAAGCTTTTCTGTGCTTCTATCCCGGATATTAGTTATTGCTGCAGAAACTCTGCTTTCCGAGGTCACCTCTAACTTGTTAGGACTTCGTGTTTTTCTCTCATTTTCTCAGTCCACTTCTTTTCTCCACCTGCCATTTTCCATGGTGGTCCACTGGAATTCGAGAACATGGGGCTCCCCTGGCTTGTGCCCACACTTCCTGGCCCTTGTAGGGTTTGTGCTGACCTGCCCTGGATACCTGCGGCATTACCCAGGCTCTGCGTCTCCGGGTGAGAGCTGTGCTGTCCTTTGTCCATGCTGATCACTGTGGCTCTCTCCTGAGGCTCGTGATCTCATTGGCAACCCCATAGAGCCACAGGCCAGACATGGTGCCCAACACTGCCATTTGGCCATCGGGAGCTCCTGAGAAATAATGTTGGCACTTGAGTTGACTTTAGAGGCATCATCTGCTTTTGTATCACAATGGATGATACGAATGGAAAGATTGTGGGTTCTACTTATTTTTATGACCTCAAGCAAGTTGTCTAAGCTCCCAGACACTCAAGTGTTCTCATTTTAAAGTATATATAATAACTCTTGGATTTGAATCTTGTCACACAATTTGCAATTCTGCACACACTCAGACACACACACGGCAAGTGGCATGTGGGGGCTGGGGCTGCTTTAGTTGGGGGGATTTTGAGCTCATCTACACCCTTTCCAGCACCTCAGTCTCCGCAGGCTGACGGATGTGTGGCAGGGGCCCAAGTTACCATTTCTAATTATTCTTTCACCGTGCTGCCATTTTCGGTTGAAACTCACACTGCAAAACATGTAGGGTCCCCCACCTATGACATTCAGGCCATTTGATAGGATCCGGTAGTTTTTAAATGCAGTGTGTTCATATGCCCCATCTCTCAGAATGGCCACTCCAAGGTAAAGAATCAGAGCAATGTCCTAACTAGGAATGTCACTGCCTCTCTCTCAAGACGTTAGCAAGAAACCAGTGTGATTGAGTAGAAGCAACAAGAAGCATCTGAAAGACGCTTTACTGGGACACTAAACATAAACAAGAAAAGCATAGCCATTTGCACCTCCTGTGACTTCTCCCTTCTGTTCCCTCTTACCCCACACCCCCACCACCGTGCCTCCTTCACATGTAGTGAATGTAGCCCATTGTCAGGTTTTGCCAACGTTTCCACTCAGTCTGTTTTAGACTCCCCTTGAGTCTCCTCTCCCTTGTAAGCAACTTCATTTATAAGCAAAGGAATGGAAGCTGTGCGTTCCCTGTCCTGTAGATGACATGGATGGAAGGGGTGAGTGGAGTTTATCCCCGTGTGAGTCTTTGGAAAGCATTGCTGTAAAGCAAGGAAGTATGAAGACCTACTGTGTGCAGGGTATCTAGAAGTCCACCACTTACTGACACTGTGGAACAAAAACTTCCTTCAAGCAAAGTCAACGTGACCAGAAGGCTGTTCGTTGCCACATAGTGAATTTCTGGCCCTCCCAGATTTGAAGTCCCTTAGTTGGGACTAAGTCCCCCAGTGTTAATTGCTCTCTGTGGATTGAGGCCCCCGGAGAGCTTCATAGTAGAAAAGGACATGATTTCCCCATCAGGGGCTCCCGGTCTACTGGGAAAGAGATAACCAATAAGCGAAAGCCCAGGACTGCAAATTAATACCTGTTTCAGAGGAGAGGAAACATTGTAATTTATTTCAGTATCTCTACTGGGGTGGATTTCAGAAGTTGAGATTCTTTTGTAGATTTTTTTAAAGCAGGTATCAAACTAACTTAATGGAAAATGTATGTGTCGTACCACATCATACTAAAGAATGTGAGTAAATGACAATATTTATGCTTTGTGCAGGGTCACAGGAGGTAGCGGTAAGCTGCGCCTCTCCACTGAGAGCAAGTTGCCTCTCAGTGACTTGCTCTAATAAATGGAACAGGAGCCCACAAAGGTCCTCTGTCTTGGACTTCATTCAGGAGGACTTAAATACCAGAAGAACCAGAAGGCCCAGATCCAGCAGGGCATAGCCCCAGATTGGATGTTCGCTAGCATAGTGTCATGGCTGCCATTGTAAGAGTAGCCAGTTGGGGAGCTATATTCACCAGGACATTCTCATGAGTACGACTCCCCCACCCCATTAAACATATACTCCGACGGTGCCCAAAAGTACATGAGTAGCCTTAGAAAATTTAAAGAACACCAAATACCTAAGGTTTATTAAAATTTTGCTACATTCTTCATAGTTTATAATGGGGGATTTTAATATGATTATGAGATTTTTAAATGTGAGCTTTGCTTTATGATTTATCTGGGGGTTCCGTTGACTGAACTTGATAAATTATTCCCTGCTTCATTAAAATGCAATAGGACTAAGGTTTCCATGTGATGCATTAAGCTGTTTATTGCCAAAGAATTGCTGTGCAATCATTTCCCCAATATGGCCTGTACTGAAAGCGTCGACAGTACCAATGGAATGCAAATTTCACGTTTCATTTTCCATTAACAAAGAATTATTTCTGTAAACACCAGGAGAAGAAACGGGCTTTCGGTAAGTCAAGTACATGCGGGTGATTTTAAATCTCTTAGCGGAAACAGATCGCCGGCATAAACACGCGTTTACCGCACAGAGGGATTCAGAGTCTCGTACTGATGATCTCCGCTGCTCAGAGATAACGTTTTCGTAAACGAGAGATTCAGTTAACATTCTAATGAAAAAAGCTGTTGTCCTTTGAAACTAAAAGTCACACCCTAAGATATTTTAGAACTAGACATTTGTTTACTTGTGTTCCCTACAAGAAGCGAAATCATGTTATGCGTTAGACGGCACGGGCGAGGTGGGCTGCAGGAAACTGGCATGTGCTGCTTGTAGAACAGATAATTTTTTCAAATTCTACCACGACCCAAAGTAAAGTCATGGACTTCAGGGCTTTGGGCGAGTCCAGCTGATTGGACCCGTCTTCCTTCTCCTCTACAAAATTCCTACCACGGTGGGAACCCTCCCATGCGTCTCCGTTGAGCCCCGTGGTCTCCTAGCACTTGGCGCAGGCACGGAACCAAATCTGCGATCGCTTTCCAGTGGCTTCGTTATGGTTGAGTAAGATGGCATTTCCAGAGCTCTCTGACCACGGGAACACCCCTCCTGATGCCTCGCTTCTCTTCGTGGCTGGCATTGGCCCCGGTCTCCTGCCATGTGGCCGCTTTGCTCAGACCTCAGAGTAAACAGTCCACTTCCTTCTGCTTCCTTCTGTGGCATGAATGTCATTCAGCGTGCTGTCCCCCCCCTTTCCTGCTCTTCCCCGGGGTGCTCCCACCTGTCCCCTTCCCTCTCCACCACGCCCCAACCTGGCACGCCATGCCGGGAGCAGTCAGCTGTGCAAAGGCCACATGGATCTAGGCCCTAAGGCTCAGGACAACGGTTCTTAACCCTTTTGAGAATCTAAGATTCCAGAATCTCATCACAGGAAAATGGACGCATGGATGGGCACATTGCAAACAATTTCAGCAGGTTTCTGGGACTCCCTGTAGCACCTTCTGGGCCAGCAGATAAACTCCTGACTTGTGTGCTGACACTGTGCACGGGCAGAACCGGGGAAACTTCCATCGCCCACCCATACCCGGGCCCCACCGCATCAACTGCACAGAGCAGGGAATCGGGGCATCTGAAGTGAAGGGTTTTCAGAGTTGTTTATTTTTAAGAGCAATATGTTTTAGTTATTTATTTTTATTAAACAATGTTTATGTTTTTATTTATTTTTGAGAGAGAGGGACACAGCATGAGTGGGGGAGGGGCAGAGAGAAGGGGAGACACAGAATCCGAAGCAGGCTCCAGGCTCTGAGCTGTCAACACAGAGCCCAACTCGGGATTCAAACTCTCGAACCATGAGATCCTGACCTGAGCTGAAGTCAGACGCTTAACGACTGAGCCACCCAGGCGCCCCTAGCAGGGGATATGTTTTAGAAATAACTTTGAAATAACTTTTCAGTCATCATCACATATGTGAACCTTCTTCAGAACCCAGCTCCACAAACAAGTGCATTTTGCTGGTTTTTTCCTAAACTGACTTGTTTGGGTCTGTTAGGCCTTTCAGCATGAAGTGCTCCTGAAATTTTAAAAGCAATACACAGAGGGGCGCCTGGGTGGCTCAGTCAGTTGGGCATCCGACTTCGGCTCAGGTCATGATCTCGCAGTCCGTGAGTTCAAGCCCGTGTTGGGATCTGTGCGGACAGCTCAGAGCCTGGAGCCTGCTTTGGATTCTGTGTTTCCCTCTCTCTCTGCCCTTCCCCTGCTCACGCTCTGTCTCTCTCAAAAATGAATAAACATGAAAGAGTTAAAAAAGAAAACGGTATGCAGAGACTCAGCCCCCTGGGTTCTCCCTTGCCGGCATTTGTTAGATGAAAAGTCTCTTGAATGGCTTAATTTGGCATGACTGAAACCTAGTGGAAAGCCAAAAGACCTCTGTTTTGACCGTCGGCCCTAATGTGTTTTTTTCCTTAATGTCTGTTTAAGGGAACTTACGGCATCTTGGAACCTTGAGAAATAATGGGGGGAAAAAGCTTTAAAAAGGTTACAGTTGGGGCGCCTGGGTGGCTCAGTCAGTTAAGCATCCAACTCTTGGTTTTGGCTCAGGTCGTGATCTCACGGTTCATGGGTTCGAGCCCCGCATCAGGCTCTGTGCTGACAATACGGAGCCTGCTTGGGATTCTGTCTCCCTCTCTCTCTGTCTCTCTGTTTAAAAATAAGTAAACATTTTAAACAATTTTTGAAAAAAGGTTACAGTTTCTAAATATGCGTTTTAGCCAGATAACACAGCAAATATATTTTAAAAGAAATGCTCAGTCCCATGGCTTGGTGTGCTTCAATCTTAATTTTTCTTCTTTTGTGTTGTCTGTATCTTCATGGAGTCTTCTTTGTCTGCCCACAGTTCAGCCATCCCTGTTAGAAGGTTCTATGAGCAGTTTGTTTTGGACGCAAGTGTAGACTGGTGTTTGGACAGTAATGAGGATTCTTTCTTGGTGGGGGAGGGAGGCTCTATCACCCTGAGGAAGTAGGCATCCTCTGGTGTGTTTTCCCTGCTGGTCTAGGACAATGAGCATCAGCCCCATCGCACACCGAACCTCCATCTATTCTAGCCTGACAGTAAATTCAAAACCAGACTCGGACGTGTTGGAAAGAGCTGGTCAGATTCTATCAGGGGTAGTGGCATCCTCTTTTGAATTTTACTGCAGTAAAGATTCTGATGGTGTCTTTCAAGTACCAGACCTTTTGGGGCACCTGGGCGGCTCAGGCGGTTATGTGTCCAACTTCAGCTCAGGTCATGATCTCATGGTTCGTGGTTCAAGCCCCGCATCGGGCTCTGTGCTGATGGCTCGGAGCCTGGAGCCTGCTTTAGGTTCTGTGTTTCCCTCTCTCTCTGCCCCTCCCCTGCTTGTGCTCTGTCTCTCTTTCTCTCTCACTTAAAAATAAATAAACATTAAAAAAAAATCAAGTATCAGACCCAAAGACGGACTCCTTTTCTAGGTTTGAGGGGGGCAGGGCGGGTGGCAGACCCTTGTCATTTACAGATGCATCTTCTGGGCCCCTCTGCCTCCTCACCTGAGTTCACCTCCTCCTCCTTGCAGGTTATGGCCACACCGTGCCCTTGTCAGACGGAGGTAAGGCCTTCTGCATCATCTACTCGGTCATCGGCATCCCGTTCACCCTCCTGTTCCTGACGGCGGTGGTCCAGCGTGTCATCATCCACGTCACCCGCAGGCCTGTCCTCTACTTCCACGTCCGCTGGGGCTTCTCCAAGCAGGTGGTGGCCATCGTCCACGCCGTTCTCCTGGGGTTCGTCACTGTGTCCTGCTTCTTCTTCATCCCGGCGGCCGTGTTCTCCATCCTGGAGGATGACTGGAACTTTCTGGAGTCGTTTTATTTTTGTTTTATTTCCCTGAGCACCATTGGCCTAGGGGATTACGTGCCTGGAGAAGCCTACAATCAGAAATTCAGAGAGCTCTATAAGATTGGGATCTCGTGTGAGTACCCACACCCGCTTCCCCGGCCGCTTTTGCCATTCCGCCTCGCCTTCCAGCGAGGAGCCGGTCAGAAAAGCCCTGATCTCGTTTTCACTGATACATCCGCAAACTCTTTATGCAAGAATCGTACTGCTGCGACTTACTCTTTCCAGGTACCTTAAAGCTGATCAGTCTCTTACTAGTAACACGACTGATCAATTCCTTACTAACGACGTTACAAATTACAGCGTAAAAACGCACCACACAGAATATGCTGGATTACCAAATTTAAAAAAAAAAAAAAAAAAAAAGTTGCTCTGTTATCAGATATTTTAAGTTCCAGAAAACTAGGGGGCTGCGAGGTAGCCCGTTACTATCGATGCATTCTTCAGTTTACCAGGAACATCTTAAGACACTTGCCTATCTCATTTGTCCATCTGGTTCTTTTTCAAAGAAGGTAGAGTAGATGTGAACTGTTTTCACAATTTTGTGTGTGGAAGGTAGGCATTCAAATACGATGGCCAGTGGTTTATAATTTTTAAACAATTTTAAAATTTTTGGTCGGATACAGAGGGGTGCCTGGGTGGCTCAGTCAGTTAAGCGTCTGACTTCATGATCACACAGTTCTTGAGTTCGAGCCCTGCGTCAGGCTGTCTGCCGTCAGCACAGAGCCAGCTTCGGATCCTCTGTCCCCCTCTGTCTCTACCCTCCCCTGCACATTCTCTCTCTCTCTCTCCCTCTCTCTCTCCCTCCCTCTCCCTCTCTCTCAAAACAAAGGAATAAAAACTTAAAACAAAATTCAGTATGATACGGAGAACTTAGAAATCCTTAAGTTTTGTGTGCCCCTCTCCTATCTTTTCCATCATAACATACATACACTGCACTTCTGCTGTCTCAAGGTTTTTTTCAAGACTCGACTCATGTCACAACTCCTAGGAAATCACAGTAGATGCTCTGTCCTTGCCCTGTCTTGTAGTCTTAACCTAACAATGTGCTTAGTTGAATTATGTGTATTTAAACATTTCCATTAAACCGTGGGCTCCCCCAGGACAGAGACTTCACTCATACACCCCAGTGCTTTGAACAATGCCTGGCCACCAGACCAGTTCCATAAATATTCACCAAATGCTTACAAGGATGATTTCACATTTCCTCCAGTTACCGTAATTATTTTTAATGTCCACATAATATTTCATCAGTTGCTATAGCATAATCTAACCGGGCCTCTACTGTTTAGATTGCTCCCAGTTGGGAGGCATTATAAATAACGCTATGGTAAATATTTTTGTATGTTTACACTTTTTCTACTTTGCTGTCTTTCCAAGAAGTGGGGTTGATGGCCCAAAGTGAATATGCCTTTTCTGTGACTCACGGAACACAGTGACCGGTGCTTTCCAAATGTCCCCAGAATATCTGAGCATAACGGGGTGGTGTGGACCAGTAGCATTAGGGGTGTTTTGTTGCACATACAGTATTCCGATAAACATTCTCGTAACTCTCTTTTTCACGTATCGGGTAAAATATTACCTCCTTGTTTTAATTTAGTTTGTTTATGACTCCGAGAAGTTGAATGTTTCTGATTGTGTTTGCTAGCTCTACTTTTCTCTTGTGTTTATAGTCTTCTCATAAATTCTGCCCAACTGTTGAACCCCTCAATTTTTCATGTAACGCAAAATCCTTTCAGATCGTCTTCACACTTGCAACAATGTGAACCAGGTTTTCTGGGGCCATCTACATAGCATATGTGCTGAGCCAAGCAAAAATGAATATTCCAGAGGTATATTGGGTTGTGGATAGGGTAAAATCCCACAGCTTTTGCCTGAAGCCTCATGGGTATTTTTGCCAGCGCCTGATCAAGGCCTGACTAGATGCTGGATAAAGGAAAAGGAGGGCAATTGTCAACTAGTCTAACAGTGTCATTGCTGTTTGTAAAATATACCATGCTGTCATCAAAACTTAATAGCCAAATCCTAAAGACGCTAGAACCACATCTCTTTGCATTCTGTAGATAATCAGCTTCCTTGTTCCCATTATGCCGCTCATTTGAGCCCGCTCATTTGTTTTCTGACAATCCTCAAGCATTTTACCACCAGGCCATGAAATTGGAATTTTTGTTATTTTTAGTTTTCATTTCCACTTACCTGTTCCTTTCCATGATCAATTTTTTTTTTCAAGGAATACCACTCAACCTGAATCAACAGGTTATCTTTTATTTCAGAGTGAGAAGCTGGTAGAGTGAATCCGTGAATGGGGTCCATGTGGACCCCAAAATAACTGTCCCATAATGGACAACTTAGAGGCAGTTGTATCCTGACCTGTACCATATTTGTATCCATTCCTAGAGGGATTTTCAGTTAGCTTACACTATCATTTCTCTTGCTACACTTCTTATGCTACAGTGGAAATACTGATACAAGTACTGAGTGCTTAAGAAAGTGTCAAGCTTTGTTCTGGGCACGCATGACAATCAGAAGCTCTTCTGACACATTTCACTGGCTTTTTGAGAGCCACAGACTACGAAGCAGGGGTGGAGAACCCTCTCCCAGCATGTTACCCTTGGCCGGGGGCGGCCGAGTGCAGGAAACTTCTCTTTAACGATGCCAGGTCAGCCCCAACTTCTTTTTGTCCTCAAAAATTATGCCTTTTGGATTCTGACTATCCCAAGTTTGTAGAAGGGGAAGTCATTTTTCTCTGGGTAGCCCATCTTGGAGCCATGGACCTCAGAATGTTCCTAGAAATTCAGAAAGTGGCAGTGAATTGATTTCACTTGCACACTTTCTGTGGCGTCACTTGATTCATCCGTGACTCGATCCCACTGAGACACTGTCATTTTTCTCACTCAGGTTACCTCTTACTTGGCCTCATCGCCATGCTGGTCGTTCTGGAAACCTTCTGCGAACTCCATGAGCTGAAAAAATTCAGGAAAATGTTCTACGTGAAGAAGGACAAGGACGAGGACCGAGTACACATCATAGAGCACGACCAGCTGTCCTTCTCGTCCATCGCAGACCAGGCGGCCGGCCCAAAGGAGGACCGGAAGCAGAACGAGCCTTTCGTGGGCCCTCAGTCCTCTGCCCACCCCGACGGCCCAGCAGGCAACTAAGGGCTTTGCCGGGTCGTCCGGGATTAGCCGGGTGAGGGCAGCGAGCGAGAGCCTTTGTCTTATTTGTTTGTATGAGAATGTAGACACCAAGATGGTATTTTAACAAATACCTACTGTTCAAAATATTTACAAAAATCAAAAAAAAAAAACCAAAACCACAAAAACACACAAAAAAACACAAAAAAACCCCACATACAAAAAAACCCAAAATAACAGAACAAAGGAAGCTTTTACTTTGGATGACTGTCTGATATCTGAGGAAATGGGATATGTACCTATAATTCACATGGGACAAAATTACCTAGACTTTACTAATGGGTGAAGAATACTTGAAGAAATGTGCTGCTGTGGAGAGACGCGGATTTTATACTTTTAATTGGGGACTTGGGGATTTGCATTTAAATCATTTTAGCTCACGGCTAAATAGCAACATTTTTATTTAAAAGCAAAAGAAAGAAGCATAGAGATATGTTTTATAAATAAGTTTATGTGTAACGATCTGCATGTGCCCATCCAAGATCATTATTTTTGTAGAATCTAACTTAAACCTACTATTTATAATGAATAGGTACCCATTAACTGTGTACATACACGTCTAAATATGTTTATATCTTGTACATATATGGTTTAGGTCCCCAGATCTCAGCACACTTCTTAACCCAAGATTGTAGATACTTTTCCTTTTGATTTCTCTTTATACTAAAGAATCGAGAGTTGCTACAATAAAATAAGGGAAATAATACACTTAAGAGTGAGTTACTATATATTCTACAATAAATGTTTATACCCTTTGCAATAGAATGATACCAGATGTCTAAAATGTTAGCGTTTCTCCAGAGGTGGTCAAATAATGAAGAACACGATTGGTAAAAAGAAGTTATTTTGTTTTGAAAGTGCGTCGTAATTGGTAGTCACTTAGCGCTAAAGCCCAGCACATGAACACAGAAGCCCCAGATGAACAGATTCTGTCAAATTAATCGGAGAGTTTTTTATAATTTACAAGCTGAAATCAATAAAAATCTTAGCTGGTTGCAATCTTTCTGCTTTAATATATCAAGGAAAGCTCTCCTATGTGCAGATAATATGTATGGACTCCTTTATAGAAACCATTAAGGCAACATGTAAATGATACACACAGGACACAATTAAGAATTCTAGAAGAGAGCGGCGCTTGGGTGGCTCAGTCGGTTAAGCGTCCCAACTTCGGCTCAGGTCCTGATCTCGTGGTCGACAAGTTTGAGCCCCACATCGGGCTCTGTGCTGACTGCTCAGCGCCTGGAGCCTGCTTCCGATTCTGTGTCTCCCTCTCTCTCTGCCCCTCCCTCATTTGTGCTCTCTCTCTCTCAAAAATAAATAAACATTAAAAAATTTTAACAAGAATTTTAGAAGAGGAAAAGACCCTGCATGATGCCCAATGACCCACTACCCTGAGTCTCCGCTCCCGTGAGTCTCTGCCCGGGAGGTGGTGCTTGAGAAGTTGACAGAAATCTGTGTCCTGCTGATGAGCCAATGGAGCAGAGCAGCCTCACCTTGGGGACGTGACTCAGAAACCTCTCCATGACGTGCCACCCTGAGCGCACGGTTACCAGCCTTGCCCTGCTGGCTGCTGGCCTTACATAAGCAGGGCCCAGCCTCATTTGAGGGCTCCCATCTGGCCTCAGAGCACACAACTGTAAGAAGGATGCATCTCGGCTCCAGAGCTTCGGTGATGCCATCAGTAGACTCCCCTTCTCAGTGTTCAGTTCCAACCGTGTTGATCTGTTCTGGATCTGGGCGATGCTGGGTGATCCTGTAACACATTCGTCTCTGTACCCCATGCTGACCGTATCCCCACGGTGGAGACTGCTCTGAGACAGGGTGAGTGATCAGTTAAGGAGTGGGATAGAGACTCTTTAGAAAATAAGGACATGCATTGGGTCTGGAAAGTTCGCTTGGTATGGTGTAGGGGTGTTGAAGGATAAAAATCATAGAACCGGATTTTACACAGGGAGAGTGTCTTTATGTTCAAGGCAGGAAAAAATAACTCCAGTGCCAGCACCGCTTGACTAATCTGAGCGAGGAGTGCAAACTACAGAGAACGAGAAAGAATAGAAAGGGAAAATTCAGAATCAGAATGTCGGCAAGTAACGAAGTGTTTAGTTCACTTTCAAAGCTTTTATGAACGTGCAGAGAAGACACCTTTAATGCCCTTCAAATTGCTTTTGTTGTTTTTAATGTGAAGGGGGAGGTCCAAAAATGGGAGCAAGTTTTGTCTCCCGCACCCTGTTGGATGCCAAGTAGAAGGCAGAGTATCTTTTCTATGCTTGTCTTTTGTCCTTGGCTAGCAGGCAGGTGCTGCCCTGTGGTCCTGAAGGAGGAATGAGAACAGAAGTTGGACCTGCTAGGGCAGGACAAGCAGTGGGCAGCAGGCCAGCACTGACCTTGGAACCCTCTAGTTGGAGGTGATCAAGGGTGAAGTTGAAGGTGAGTGAGGGTGAAGCTGGAGGTGAGTGAGGGTGAAGCTGGAGGTGGAAGTAAATACTAGCAAAGACAATTGGGAGTTATGAGTAGAGGATGAGCCCAAGGATCCAACTCTTGGGCAAGAGTGTTCTAAATTGAGTTCTTAAGAATCTTGGGGCACCTGGATGGCTCAGTTGGTTAAGCGTCTGACTTTTGGTTTTGGCTCAGGTCATGATCTCACGGTCCTGGAGTTCAAGCCCCGCTTTGGGCTCTGTGCTGACAGCATTGAGCCTGCTTGGGATTCTCTCTCTGCCCTTACCCTGCTCTCTCTCTCTCTCTCTCTCTCAAAACAAATAAACTTAAAAAAAAAAAAAGGAGTCCTGTAGAAGGCCCTCAGGATAGAGCAGCAGCAGAGACCCCTGTCCTTGAAGGCGAGTGTTCCTGTGTGAATGTAAAGTTAAGTGTGTCCAATAGGTAGGTTGACTTTGGTGCAGCAGAAACGCTCAGTGTGAGCAGAGAACAGAGTGTTGGTGGAGGAAGCATTCTCGACCCCCCCAGAAAGAGGCACCGTAGAGCAAGGGCTGGGAGTGGGCTCCGAAAGGAGGTGATAAGGAAATACACAGCACAGATGAATGAAGTTTGGCCCAGATGACTCCATTTATGAGACTGTCATCTCTACAGCCATCATGCCCCTGGGAGAGTTAAAACGCCATTTGTTCAGAAGTCGAAGAGGAAGATGTGTGGGTGGGAAAGGGGAATGTTTTCCCAACAGATAAATACAATGTGACTTAAGGAAAGAATGGCTGGGAATTATTAGATTTAAAAGACACGGGGTCACTTTTCTCACCTGACAAAGGTCACGCCCACACTCTACAATCCAGCCTTCTGCGCCTTTTGGAAAATGGATGGGGAGATAATTACAAATCTGGAGACGTCAAAGTAGCTGAAAGATTCAATGCAAAACCTTTTAAAACCCTTTAAAGTGATCAGTTGTACACTGTCTTCTTTAAAGCGGGTATCTGCTTGAAATAGTTCATTTTTAAGTTTGCCCAAGCATGCCCGGCAAGGTGTCTGTAAGATTATCCGTCTCTTACTTGGAATGCAGTGAGCAGGGCTTCCTGATTGTGTGGGGTACAATACAGCCACCCCATGCCGAGGACAGCTGTGATAAATACTGATATCCTCGAGTAAGGAAAGCAGTCCTCCGGGATCGAGTTTCCGAAATGCGTACCTGGTCAACCGGATCATGTCTTGGCAAATGTAGAAACAAAACTTCCTTGTAATCATACAGAGCTTAACCCCATATTGAAAACTGTCCAGTACAATTTTCAGTCTGTCTCTTTAATAATTTTAAAACTTTCCCCGGAGTGATGTATTATTTTCCAAGAGTTCTACTTTATGAAACTTGGGTACATCCGAGCCTTTTGTGTGAAGGCAAGCCAGGAAATTGTTTGCTGAAGACAACTTTCCAAACATTTATCTAATAGGTGTTGTCAGGTCAACTCAGCTTTCTAAACTACCATAAGAATGCGGCATGGGGGTGCCTCAGTTAAGCATCCGACTCTGGGTTTTGGCTCAAGTCCTGATCTCATGGTTCTTGGGATCGAGCCCCACGTTGGGCTCTGAGCTGACAATGTGGAACCTGCTTGGGATTCTCTCTCTCCCTCTCTCTGCACCCCCCACGTTGGGGTGCCATGCAGAGTCTTGAGAAAGAACAGTTTATTGCCTGACCACCCTTTTGTGTGCTCAGAAGGAAAAATGGACCCCAGGAATACGACGGCTCTCCCTCACAGCAAGTTCTATGCATTCTGAGCCAAATAGCAGGACACTCCCAGGCCGTACAATTATAACAGTATGATTACTTACTTGCAAAAATGGATTTGCCACAGTGGGAACTTTGCGCAGCCACCTGTGTGTGGTTTGTGGCGCCCAGTGCCCTATGCCACCTGCTTTGAAAAGAATCACATGTTAATGGCTAGTAAAAAAGTGTAAGTGCACTGAGAAGGAAGGGCTGTTGAGAACCTAACATGAAAGGCAGACTCAGACTAAGAAGGAGGTGGGGGGGGGGGCAAACAGCTCCCAGAATAGCTAGCACATTTTTTTCTTTGTTATTTCAATATTGTGATTTTCATAACAACGTTCAACTACACTTACCATACTCTGCTTAAGGAGATAGAGTAGACTGAAATGTATTTGCATACAAAATGATTAAAATTAATTTTTTAAAGATATTATTTTTAAGTAATCTCTACAGACAACGTGGGGCTCGAACTCACAACCTTGAGATCAAGGGTCGTATGCTCCACTGACTGACCCAACCAGGCATCCCATTAAGAAGAGGTTTGCTTCTTCTTCTTCTTCTTCTTCTTTTTTTTAATGTTTATTTATTTTTGAGCAAGAGAGAGATAGAGTATGAGCAGGGGAGGGGCAGAGAGAGAGGGAGACACAGAATCCGAAGACAGGCTCCAGGCTCTGAGCTGTCAGCACAGAGCCCAATATGGGGCAGAAACCCACAAGCTGTGGGACCGACCATGACCTGAGCTGAAGTCGGACACTTAACCGACTGAGCCACCCAGGCACCCCAAGAGGCTTGCTTCTTAAATATAACTTCCATTGATTGAAAAATTCATTTAGGCTAAATATCTCATTTTCAGCATGAGATAGCAAGGTTGTGAATATATAGCCTTGCTGTCATTTACCTGACCACTAAAATCTTCTATAAATAAGTTAGATATTATTTATTTTTATTGGAGAAATTGAGTTTTGAGGCCTTTTTCCATCCTCTTCCATTATTAGATAAATTATGATCTATATATATGTATGGTCATGCATATACCTCTTTTTTTTTACTTTAAAAAATGTTTATTCATTTTGAGAGAGAGAGAGAGAGAGAGAGAGAGAGAGAAATAGAGTGTGTGCATGAACGGGGAGAGGCAGAGAGGAGAGAGAGAATCCCAAGCAGGCGCAGAGCCAGACACGGGGTTCAAGTTCATGAACCATGAGACCATGACCTGAGCAGAAAATCAAGAGTCGGATGGACTGAGCCATACATGCCCCTTCATCTCCATTTCTAAGCGGTGGCTGGAAATCCAGAGCCCATGGGTGGTGAGATATTTAATCTCCCAATGAGTCCATGGGTGCTCAAAGACATCAACATAATTTACCTGAAACTCCTGCATTACTTTGTTCTTGCTCTAAACATTATTGCTTTAAATTGCTACATTCGTGTGGGAGGAGTGCCCTTTTTTATGTGCTCACTTGCATAACGAAAAGCCTTCCTCAGTCCCATTGTTACCAACTTGGTATACCACGTGGTGATTGCAATTTAGGACAATGTGAACTTAACATGGGGACTAAGCCTGTGCCACCCGTTCGGCAGTGACCAAGCTAGATTTTAAAGGTCACTGCATAATTTACCGCAGGAGGTAGCGATTAGAACTCTCTGACAAAGTAAAATAATAGACTGTCTTTTGGGGTTTGCTTTTTTTTTTTTAATCATGGTCTATCAGTTTTTCTGTGCTGCTCCCTCTGAATTTCGGGAGCTAAGAGACCAGGCTGCCCTGGGTGCCTTTGTCTTGGATCAGGGAGCAGCAGAGCTCAGGGCCATGCCAGACGTTGACTCCACACGTCCCTGTTGGTGACCCTTTCCTAGGAAGGGACACTCGCCGGAGGAAGGCAAGCCTGGAACACCAGCCTGTGGGAACCTGGCTGTGCGATCAATGACATATTTCAGATCATTGTGGGAGGACTTTAAGAAAAGAACCGAATAACCTACATTTATAATTGTTTCTTTCTGGCTGAGCTGTATTACTTAGGTCTCTGAATCTCAAGTTTTCATGGCTATATTTAAGGCAGAAAGAAAAGAGGTATCTCAGGCATGTTAGGCAGAGCATCAGGTCGGGTGCTGTAAATAGCTTTTTAGCCAGGTGGTAAAATGGTAAAATCACGTGGGTTGGGTTCCCTGCGTCCGTAACGTACGTAACGTGAGAATCCATGTCACTAAATCCCCCTCGAGCATCAGACTTGCTGAGAAGACGTGCATGTGACTGTCATGTCCTGACAACTTTACCTGTGAGCTAACAAGAAAGATGTTATCCTTGGAGGCAGAGAAAGAATGAAGAGTTCCCCTGGGTAAGTTCCACACTCTTTTTACAGAAAAGAGAAAAAAAATCCAATTTTAAACTACCCAAAATCATCGGAAAGCCTAGCCTTACCGCGTTTCTTTCGAAATTTATTACAAGCAGTGACTGAAAATCAGTATGACACCCAAACTATAAATAACTAAATGTAACCGTGAATCATTCCCTTTAGAGGTAAATAGATGGGCACTCTGGGTGTGGGAAAAATTCAGGAGAGTTTGACATCATTTGCACGCTTAAGTTTTGGACTCTTCACTACCAGTTCTTTTGCACGTGGCTCAGCACCCCCACCCCCATCGCCCAAGGAGCCCCCAGTCCATGCAAAGAGGCTGTGAAGGGGTCACGGTTAAGAGATCTCCTCTAGCCTGGTTCTAAAAGGAGCTTGGTTCTTGTGGGAACAGGTGAACCTAAGGGCCGTGTGCAGGTGTTACAGCTCCAGGGTTACCAGAGGGTGTTTCCAGGGGCTAATGAGATGGTGAGTGCAAAGCAATGAAGCCAGTAGCGCCTGGTGCTTCCGTAGCAAACGCTTTCGTGACTGCTAGTTGCTACCGTTACAACCGATTGTAGGTATTTTCCTAAAAGGCAAGATGATACCTAGAGCTGTAGAAGTGATACAAGGTGCAGGTTCTCAAGCAAGTCACCTGTTGTTGTTTGGTTTTTTTTTATGCGGAGAATAAACACACACCAATTAGTAATACAGGGCCGTAAAATTCCAAGGCTACCCGGTGTCTTGCAGATAGAAAATGCCAATGAACTCAAAGGAGGGCGAGGTCCCTGGGAGTTGGGGTGGGTATTGTCAAAAATCCAGAAATAGGGAAAAATAAAGCCAGGTAAGTAAAATCGTATCCAGTAAGAGTTTATTGTGCGTAAAACAACAGTTCGTGAACTGGGAGCTTTCAAACCCAAAACTGTTACTGGGCATGACGTGGCAGAACGGCGTAGAAAGTGAAAAGTGAGGGAGTTGCTTAGCCTTCACCATGATTGGTTATTACGATCGAGGTTTCCAAACGGCAGGTGACTGGCTAAAAAAGTGGTTATTTATCTCATACCGATTTAGCAAGAGACTTAAGTTTCTTTTGTGATTGTCGGAGGCATTTATAAGAAATAACCGCAGTTTCACCAACATTCCTGAAATAAACGAGAGTCAGCTCTTGGCTTAAATGGCTCATATGGTTTAAATGTTCTTGTCCGCTCGGGGAATTTTCAAGCCTGGTCTCCACTGTGTATTTCACTTTAACAGGAGGAAAGGTTTTGTGGGGCAGCTGGGCCTTGGAGACTGAGGGTAAGAGCATTTTCGGTGACCAGTGTGAGCCAAGATGACGAGCATAGCCGGGCAGCCATAGAATGGGGCACTCGTGATGCGGGGTACCTGGCTCCAGGCACAGGTCCTGCCCCCAGGCACAACTTTCTCTGGTCTTGGGGTTATGGGAAAGCTCCTGTTAACCTCAGTCTGCTCCCTTCTTAGCTGGGGAGAATAGTATCTTCTTTGGGGATGTAAGGGTCCTAGCGATTTCTTGAAAAGTACTTAGTGCAGCACCTGGCCCATTATCCTTCATAATAGGTGCCTGTATTATTTAATAACCTTCTGAATCCTGACTTCAAAATGCGTCTACCTTCAGCTTGTTTTTTATATAATAATGATATGGGTAACTAAGTATGGGGCGGGATAGTGAGAAATAACATTAGGAAGGTGTTTTGAAAACTTGGTCAAAGTGCCTGTGCACTCTGAGAATTAGAACACAGATATCGAAGGCGCGGTGCTAGGAAAGTCAGCACAGGCTAGACCACAGGAAGGGCACTGGAGCTGGGTAGGACAGCTGGGACCTTGTCACACTCATAAGGCATGTGCCGACCGAATGTGAACTACAGGAGGAAGGAGGAGGAAAGAAGGAGTAAGGGAAGACATCCAGGGCAGTTTTAAGGGATATTCACCTGACTACCTAGTCATAAAAATTATAATGAGGAAGGAGACAAACGCTTATAACCCAAGCTAAAACAGTGGTGCTCTAAAATCAGGATGGCTGATATCAAAAGGCAAGAAGTAACTAGTGTTGGCAAGGATGTGGAGAAAAGAGAACCCTATGCATTGTTGGTGTGAATGTAAATTCATGCAGCCACTGTGGAAGACAGTATGAAGATTCCTCAAAAAAGGTCAAAAATAGAGCTACCATATAATCCTCAGTTCCACTACTGGGTATCTGAAGAAAATGAAAACACTAATTTGAAAAGATATATGTACCCCTCTGTTCATTGTAGCATTATTTATAATAGATAAGACAGGGAAACAACCTAAGTGTCCATCAATGGATAAATGGATAAAGAAGATGTGGTATATATATCCAATGGACTATTACTCAGCCATGAAAAAGGAATGAAATCCTGCATTTGCGACAACATGGATACACCTCGAGGGCATTATGCTCAGTGAAATAAGTCAGACAGAGAAAGACAAATATCAAGATGATTTCACTTTTATGTGGAATCTGAAAAACAAAAAAATCAAACCAAACCTAGACTTACAAATACAGAAAAGAGATTGGTGGCTGCCAGAGGAGAGGGGAATTAGGGGTAGGCAACATGGGCAAAGGGGGTCAAGAAGTACAAATTTCCACTTATAAAATAAGTAAGCCATGGGGATGACTTCCTAATAATAATGAGCACGGCGAATATAGTCATAATATTGCATTCACTTTGTATGGTGACAGATTATAACTAGACATCCGTGGTGAGCATTTCACAATATGGACCACTACGTTGTACACCTGAAATAATAAGATATTGGATGTCAGTTATTCCTCAATAAAAACAAATAAATAAGAAGGATAAAAGTACAAGTTGAGAAGAGGAGTTTGGTTCGTGTCAATGTTGGATTTGGTACAATGCAGACCTTCCCAGGGATTAAATCATAGAATGTGTGCAAAAGACTTAGTATGGGGTCTGACATTTGGAAGGAAGGCATCAAGACATAGAAAGTGGTCAAAGTGTCGACTGCTGGAAAATTCCAAATGGGCTCAACAAAAGGACATTGGATTTAGCTAGCAGGTGGACTTGGCGGCTTTGTGAACGCAGAATGGGGATAAAGGGATGGAAGAGGCTGTCATTGCAGACACCCAGAGTGAAGGAGCGGTGGCCTTCATGTCTACGACGCGGTGGGTCTGATCCACATTTTAAATAGTATTCATGGATGATTGGAAACAAAAGACATGTGCCTACCTGTACCTTCTGAAATATTTAGCCATAATCTAAATTTTTTTTACATTTATTTATTTTTGAGAGACAGAGAGAGATGGAGCACAAGCAGGGGAGGGGCAGAGAGAGAGAGAGGGAGACACAGAATCCGAAACAGGCTCCAGGCTCTGAGCTGTCAGCACAGAGCCCGACGTGGGGCTCGAACCCACAAACTGTGAGATCATGACCTGAGCTGAAGTTGGATGCCTAACCAAATGAGTCACCCAGGCGCCCCTGAACTATTTAGCCATAATCTAAATACCGTTTTATATCCTGCATAAAATTCCAGTTTTACACACACACACACACACACACACACACACACACAACATCTAATGCCAGTCTATTTTATTCTTATGTGGCCAGAGTCTTAATTTTAGGAAGCTAATTTGGTGAAATGATGGCTAATTACAGAACCAGTTGCAACTACAGCTCTTTTAGAGTAACGCATTATACTACACATTTTATTTTTATTCCACTCGATGTAACCAGTGAAGGTTATTTGTCAAATGCATCCAATTCCAAAATGACTTCTCTACCCAAGAGACCCCATGGACAAAGCGTTAGTCCTGTGACCGCCTGGGTAGACCCAGATTTGGAGGTGGTTGTCCCCGGGTCCCACACTTCAGTGCTGGCCCTGAGATCGGATCCCAGTGCAGGTCAGTTTCACGTCAATTACCATGAGGGAGAGAGATTCCCACATAATTCTGAAACAACATTTGCTTGTGCCTATTGAAATGTGACAGTTTATGACCTCATATGTTCAGGTAATAACAAACCAGCTATCAACTAGGAATTTTTTTTTAACTGGCTCTCGCTCTGCAGTGATAATTAATGCTCACTACCCTGGGACGATTCAGAAGATTTCAGTGCCTTTGGAATCATCAAAGAAAGATGAAATCGTATCCGGAAGAGTAGTTCTGCATGAACCTTACTGCACACTGATGCTTTGATAATGACTAGTCTTGGTTACTCCATTAAATTTACACACCGTTTCCCAACTGTATCCACATAAAATAAGGGTGCGTATAGGTACTGCGGTGGACAGTTCTTAAAGTTGGTCGATAGTGCGTGTGAACTGTGATGTCTCTGGTTTACTTTCTTTTAGTGGATATTTGTAGGTGAACAACCCTGGAAGGAAGACACTGTGTTTTCATCTGTAGATATGCCAAGACGTCAGGAGAGATTGCTTCTTGCTTCTCTCAAAATTCTAGTCTGTGTGCTAGGTGATGCCAGTCTGGCTACTTATCTCTTACACATTTTTTTAAAAATTTTATTTATTTATTTTGAGAGAGAGAGAACAGGGAAGGGGCAGAGAAAGAGAGAGAGAGAGAGAGAGAGAGAGAGAGAATCCCTAGCATCCTCCACACTGTCAGTGCAGAGCCCAATGTGGGACTTGAACTCACAAACTGTAAGATCATGACCTGAACCAAAATCAAGAGCTGATTCCTTAATCAGCTGAGCCACCCAGGCGCCCCTCTCTTTTGCATTTTAATTTATTCCTCCTTAGATGGGGCGCCTGGGTGGCTTAGTCAGTTAAGCACCCAACTTTGGCTCAGGTCATGATCTCGTGGTTCGTGGGTTTGTGCCCCACATCGAGCTCTGTGCTGACAGCTCAGAGCCTGGAGCCTGCTTCGGATTCTTGCCCCTCCCCTGCTCGTGCCCTGTCTCCTTCTCTCTCAAAAAATAAACAAACATTAAAAAAAGTTTTAACTTATTCCTCCTTAGAATGGAACAAATACCAATGTCTCCACATTTATCAGGCACATCATCAATCAACATTAATCAGATATCCATTAGACATGTTCATAAAGAGTAGAAATTGGTAGAAAAGTAAGTTATTTCTTTGGTGCAAGTGCACGGGAGAAAGAAGATCTTTGAAGGCCTGTGACATTTAGGACAGAGGCACAGCACAGAAATGAGCTCCATGGCAAGGAGAGGATATTCTTATTTTCATTGTTTTGACCTTTAATGTGAAAATGAAATGTACCAGTGGAGCCAACTATCAGAGTTGCCAAAAAAAAATCCGAGATCTTTGCATTTCATATTCTACCCAAAAAGCTTGCATTGGAAATGATTGTGGAGATCAGATAGCCTCACTGGGGACCGAACTGTAGAGAGCCCAATGCTATTCCTTGCACACAAGAAAATTCCCAAGCTTCTCTTTGTCCCTTCATTCTCCACATGGATCACACTCAACACGGTGATATAGACCACTCAGTCCTCTGTGTGGTGTTGGCCTGGATGGACCATTCTTTCTTTGATCCAGGCCAGCCTGTGATTCCCACTGAGCCTATGGTTTTGAAAGGGCACCGTTGTTTCTTCGCAAGGCAGCACCTAACATGAGACAACGTATCACACAACACATCACACGGTGTGATATGTTCAAATGGCAACAGGGTGAGCCAGACCAGAGCATCCTGAGATTGGGAATCTGGACAGACCTGCTGGGTTATAGGAAAGACTGACACTGTACAAAAGTAGGTCAGAAATCAAAGACTTGAGGTCTAAAAGGGGTGGTAGGACCTAAGACTTACGAATAGATAACCTAAACCAAAGTCAAGGTCTGTCTCCTCATTTAAGAGCAAGCAGGGGAGGGACATAATTCCGACCAATCCCTGCCAAACTGACTATCAGCAGGTGAGCCAGAAGTGTTGATGAACTCTGTCTCCATCAGGGTCAGTAAAAGTACGTGGGAATAATAGGGCCAGGGTGACCAGTTGGCCCAGTTTTCCTGGGACTGAGGGTCTTCCTGAGATGGGGGGGGCTTTCATTGCTAAAACCAGGACGGCCCTAGGCAAAACCAGAAGGTTGGTCACACAACCTGGATTCATTTATTCGTCGACCAGCATTTATGGAGATCCTGGACTGTACCACGCACTACACGAAGCACTTGTAAAACAGAAATACGCTCTCCTCAACTGCGTTGACTAAATAGCATAAGCACTGTAGTGGACGCTGTCATGGGTAGCCCAGGACCCCTTTTGGTGCCTGCAGTATTGTCAGCCCATGGCTCACTGCTGAGTCCTTCAGTTGTTGTCTTGTGCTGCCAAAAGCTGCCTTGCCTAAGGTGTCACCTCCTCTCTGGGGTATATCCAATGACCATCAATGCCATTTTCAAAGGCCCAGCCCACTTGCCCCATTCTGGACACACTCCAAGGGCCATCTTAGCTGAAGCATCACCCTCTGCAATCACTCACGAACATACGTCCCACAAACAGACTTGAGCGTCTCAGAGCCAGCCTCCCAGGGAAGCCAGCCTAGGACCAAGGACTAAAGTGGCAACCAATCAGATGATCCAAAAGAAAGGTACACGGTGCTCTCGGAGCCTGGGAGAGAGATTTGACCTAGGCAGGGTTCGAGAATGTCCAACTACATGGACAAGGATTGGGGGGGGGGGACGGTCCAGCCATGGTGGGGACCATAAAGATGATCATGAGGGCTGCAGCAGAGAAAGTGAGGGAAGGGGCATGGCGGGGGCAAAGGCCAGGGATCAGCCCCATGGAGAAGTGAAGGAACAGTGTCTGCGGCCTGAGAACAGTGAGCGATCACGGAAGCGTTCTGGGTGGGCAGGTAATAGGATCCTGTCCAAGCGCAGGAGATCAAATTCACTTGGATGAGAGCTGGTAGCAAGCAAGAATGGCAAGTGCAGGACACTGGCCTCATTCTAGCTTCTTCCTGCTGCCCGGGGTCAGCACCAGGCCCAGTTTGGAAAATGGCCGCACCTACGCGAAGGGGCGTCCAAGAGCGTCAGCTGAGCCAGACAGGGCTTCAGGGCAAAGAGCCGCAGGTACAGGAAGGCAGACAGGTTTGTAGTTTTATACTGGCACACTCACATTATTTACATTTTGTGTTTCAGGTAAAAAAGGAAAGCAGTGAGGGGAGAGGCTTTGATTAGGGATATCCTCTATTCTCTTTTAAAAATTAATTTATTTTGGCAGAGAGGGAAAGAGAACACAAGTGGGGGAGGGGCAGAGAGAGAGGGAGAGAGAGAATCCCAAGCAGGCTCTGTGCTGTCAGCGCAGAGCCTGACACAGGGCTCAATCTCATGAACTGCAAGATCACGACCTGAGCTGAAATAGAAGAGTCAGATGCTTAACCTACCAAGCCACCCAGGCGCCCCCATCCTCTATTTATTCTTGACATAAACTTAAACCCCCCATAGCTCTTTGCTTGTCTTCTCTCTCCTGCTTTGCTATTTCCCTGTGCTTCTGGAACAGAAGCACCTGACTGAGCTTTGTCGTGGTGAAGGCATCCATGTCTTAAAGCCATCCATCTTGACTAAACACACTGTCAGTTATACGACAGAGCTACTAGCAAAATAACCGGGTAAGGAGTTAGACCTTCCCCTCCCATGAACTTCCCTCTTTCAGAAAGCCCTGGCTGACTGGTGGCTGACCTGTTGAGTGAAATTTCTTTTCCCTCCCATGCTCTAATTCCTACTCTTATGTTTAAATGAGCCAATAGTGAACCCATTTTTCACTCATTTGTGGAATCTGAAAAAAGAAGATGAATAAGCAAACAAACACAAAGTAGAAACAGACGTATAAATACAGATGATATCGCTGATGGTTGCCAGAGGGGATGGGCAAAATGAGTGGAAGGAAGGAGACACAGGCTTCCAGTTAATGAAGGAATAGGTCATGAGAATAAAAAGCACAGCATAGGGAATATAGTCAATTTTTTTTAATGTTTCTTTGAGACAGAAAGTGTGAGTAGGGGAAGGGCAGAGAAAGAGGGAAAAGAGAATCCCAAGAAAGCTCTGAGCCTGACACTGGATTTTATTCCATGAACCATGAGCTCATGACTTGAGCAGATATCAAGAGTCTGACACTTAACCGAGTGAGCCACAGGCGCCCTTACAGCCAATGATCTTGTAATAGTGTTGTATGGTGACAGATGCTAGCTTCGCTTGTGAGCACAGCATAGCGCATAAACTTGTCGAATCGCTATGATGTACACCTGAAACTCATGCAACATTGTGTGTCAACTATACTCAAAGAAAAAAATTTTTATTGAAGAATGAACCCATTTAACCCTAGACACCCCACCTTCAGACCCTAACAAAGGCAGAGCCCCAGGTCTTCTCTCTCTCTTTTTCTCTCTACTGATAACCTTGCTGTGTGGCCCTTGGGTGTGCCATGTACCCCCCAGCCCCAGCACTGGCCCCAGTCCATGGAGACTTGCTGCCCAGGTGAGTGCCCCAGGTATTCCTAGCCAATAGCATCACTAGCAATAGGCTGGGACCAACACAATAACTTCATTTATTCGACTCATCTTCATTTAGTGAACTTTATTTGCCAATAATTACTAGGTGATAAAAGCACACTGAGGACCAGGCACCTGGTCCTCACCACCCACCATGGTGACCCCATGTGGGTCATTGTAGAGCTCAAGGGAGGGAGGCCCTTGGTAATTTCCTTATAGCCTCACTGCTCAGAGCTTCCCAAATCCTTTTCCTCTCCAAGACAACACTCAGGCCCATTCATCCTGAGTGTACATCACCACTAGTTCTAGTAAATATTAAATAAGAAATGGAGTTACTGGGAACTGAGTGAACTTAGGGCAGATTCAAGGCCTGTTATATCACTTGAGCTTGAAAACTAACTGTGTGAGAGACCTTGCCTCTAGAGCCACTTTGCTGGCTCAGAGAGTTGTTTGGGACATTCCCCAAACACTCACTGTTCCAAAAATGTGCTAAGGAAAGCAGGGAGCCCTGCTGGAAGGATGTAGCTATTAAGTGAGAAGAGAGGCCAGTTGAGTCTGTAATTGAACATCCTAGTAAGAGTAATTTTCATGGAGATGAGTGGACTTGGCATTCTATTTATGAAGGGAAAGAGCTAGGAACTTTGACCCTTCTAGGTCTGGAAAGATCTTAGTCCTCGCAGGAAAGTATGTCTTGTCATATGTCATTGGAGTACATACGTGTCAGAAAGATGAAGCTATAGGAAGAAATGCAGAAGTGAGGAAGGGTAGGGTTAAAAATAAAGAAGGATTGGGGCACCTGAGTGGCTCAGTTGGTTGAGTGTCTGACTCTTGATTTTGACTCAGGTCATGATCCCAGGGGTCCCGGGATTGAGCCCCATACTGGGCTCCACGCTGAGTGTAGAACCTGCTTGGGATTCTCTTTCTCTCCCTCTGCCCCTCTACCCTGCTTGCATGCTCACTCTCCTTCTTTCTCTAAAATGAGAACAAAAAATAAAGTATGATTATTTTGGGGGGGAGCATATACAGTCAGTAATTGTGCTCATTCTAATATTGCATTTTTCCCCATGATTGTTTTCCAGGCATTATAAAGAGATCTCAAAGCAACCCATGAGTATTAGCTTTTTAGGCATAAAATAGTTAGAATTAGGAAACAAAAACAAAACAAAAACGTGAAGACACATGTTGTGAGAAGTACATTTAATGACATCAGGAAGTAGAGTCACATTTTCTGATTGACGTCAAGGGTCTTCCTCCAGATAGAACTCGACTTACCCTTGGTTGATGAAAAACACATGCAGGCAAAGAATTGGTTTTTTTTTTTGTTGTTGCCCAAATCACAAATGGAAGTAGAGTCAGATCATGTTATGTACTAGAAGGCAATGTTCATTGATGAAAACATTGTATGAAATCATAAGATCTACGTCTCTTTATGGGTGGTAAGCACTTCACACACACTGTATTATAATTGATGCCCACGGTGTTTCCATGAGATAAGTCAGTGTCACTATCTTTCTGGTAGAGGTAAAGATGTTCCAAAAAACACAAGATAATTTTATCCACTGAAGTAAATATTTGTGTGGCCTTGGCTCAGATGACGCATTTCGAGGAAGTGATGTTTTGCCCAAGGGCTTCTTTCCTTTAGTACTGATGATGGCATGACCATCTCAAGACTGAAGAGACAGGAATTTACCTAAGATCTTTAGATCTGATCCTTAGATCCTTCAACACAACTACTTCCTGGAAAAGATCTGATCCTTAGATCCTCCAACACAACTACTTCCTGGAAATTGAAATACGATCACCTTTTTCTCTTCAAGGGAGCCATTATTCAATTTTCTGGTCAATTCCTTGAACTCCATATTATTCACACTTCTCTTTGCAATAAGTTTCTTTCCAGAGAAGGCATTAAAAATATTGAATGCCCCTACAGTATGTTTATTTACCTATTTAAATGTAAGCCTTCCTTTGGTAAAAACAAAAAACAGGTTTATTTTTGTTTGTTTGTTTTGTTTTGTTTGGTGTAACTTGAAGCTCAAAATATGTGGTCAAGTCTAAAGATTGTACAGAAGGGCAAATGCATCAATCAGTGAGACAGAGAACCTAGAAATAAGCCCACACCTAATATGACAAACTAACTTTTGACAAAGGTATAGAAGCAACTTAGTAGGGGAAATACAGCTTTTTCAACAAATACAAATGGGGCGACTGACATCCACAGGAAAAAAAAATTGTTTTTCAAAATGATCCTGAGGTACGTTTCATGTGTATACAATTACGCAAAGATGAACTCAAAATGGACCATGGACTTAAGGATAAAACCTAATGTTATGAGACACTTAGAAGGAAGAAGGAAACACTCAGAATCTAGTGGTAGACAAAAGGTTTTTAAACCTGACATCTAAAACATGCTCTATAAAAGGGGAAAATGACACACTGGACTTCATCAAAATTAAATTTTGCTTGGTAAATACTCTGGTGAAAGGAGTCCCTTTCTTTATATAAAACCAATTTTTAAAAATGTGGAAGCACCATATATAAATAGAACAGGTAAAAATAGACCTACAGTTGTTTGGATATTGAAATGGTGCCCACACCATTCAGAGAAAGAGGCCCTTTACTATACATCCCAGCTTCTCTAGAATTTCACAAAGGAAATTCACTGGGGCTCTAGGAAGACTAGGTAGAGAACGATGGTGTGGGGAGAGAGAGCAAAGTAAATGAAGGATATGAAGGCAGAGTTGCACAGACACATCAGAAATGAAATATTTGGAAGACAGGTGTGATCACAGAGAATCAATATAACTTATTCAAGTATTAAGACACATCAGTTCTCCAGTGTTGAGAAATAACTCTCTATGAACATTTTCATATTTGTCCACAATCTGAGTCTTCTGAGCAAAAATTAGCGGCAACTTGGGTTCAAGGATGACTCAATGACAAACGTGCCTCAGAAGTTAGAGATTGTGAATTGCTCTGGAGAATTTAAGCTTTTGTCTCCTGTGGAGCCATTTGCTTACTTTCGAGTGGGTAATAAAAAGGTAGGAAGGGGGGCGCCTGGGTGGCTCAGTTGGTTAAGTATCTGACTCTTCATTTCAGCTCAGGTCATGATCTCATGGTTTGGGAGTTTCCTTTTCTCCCTCTCTCTCTGCTGCTCCCCTGCTCACACTCTCTCTCTGTCTCTCAAAATAAATAAATAAAAACTTTTTTTAAAAAATAGGTAGGAACATTCCTGCCTTTCCCAGAGAATAATCGTGTGCATTCCAGAGTCTCTCTTTCTCTCTCATCTCTCCCTGCTTACCTCCCCTCACCCATCCTGCCCAAAGAGGAAGGGAAGGGTAGATGTGCCAGCCATCTACATAAGCTCAGTTTCTTAGTGTCAGGGTCTCTGTCTTGTGGTACAACCCTGCTCATGTAGGCACGTCAGGCCTTTGTCATGTCACCCCATGAGAAACTGGGGTATGGGAGCCAGTACTGCTAAGAAGCTCTATGAGCAAATCTAATCTATGACCTGGAGATCTCATGTTTCCTGTCCTGATACATAGACATACATAGATATAAACACTTAAAAGACAGGTAGTCTTGGGACACCTGGGTGGCTCAGTTGGTTAAGCATCTGCCTTTACCTCATGAACCATGAGTTCAAGCCCTGCATCGGGCTCTATGCTGTCAGTGCAGACTTGCTTCAGATCCTCTGTTCCTTCCCTGCTTGTGGGCTCGCTCTCTCTCTCTCTCTCAAATAACAAAAGTAAAAGACAGGTTCTCTTGCAAAGCGGGTCTCACTTTCCAAGAGTAACACAGTGTTTTTCTATTCTCTTTCAAATTTGAGGTTTAGTAATAAAATTTTCTACCAAGTTACATGTTCTCATTTATCATGCAGTGACTGAAAATCTCCGAATGAAGACCTCCTTCTACCTTTCTCTCATTTCTTTGGAGCATTGACATGCTTGAATATGATTCATCCACATATTCCTATTATTGATACAGAACCATCCTCTTAAGGGGTCCCGGTGCTCCTAGAGGGTGTTTCCCCAAAGAAACACACTCTATCTTCTTTTGTTTACTCCTTTTAGGAATTTAGAGGAAATACAAACATGCTGTTGAGGGGGAAAGAACATGCCATGTAAACCCTTCAACTATACGTCTTATCAACAAAGATAAGATGCCAAGCTTAGCACAGTGCCTAGCGCACAGTAAAGGACTAACCCTATTACTACTGCATTGGTGGGTGCATGAATGAAGGGGTCTTAGACCACGTATTCATCTGCCTAACTTCAATTTTACTGCCACTTCAGGTTCTACTTGCTTCCTCTTTTATTTGCTGTCATTGTCGGCACTAGCTCAGTGCCCATTTCTCCCAACTGCAATCAGCCAGTGTTTTCACAACCCAATACTGTTCCAATGCCAGCTTTCACCTTCGTATCTCTGCTGATGCCAGTTACAGCTCTGGCCCTGCTGTTTCCAATTTTCTTTCCCTCCCTCCCCCTTTCCACCCCACCACCTGCTGTGTACCAACATGACATTCATCTCTAGATTCTTCTGTTGCTGTTTCAAAACTGCTCCCTTGAGTAATGTTGTTCAATCTCCATGTTTCCTCTTAATCCCTTCGCCTATGTGGTTTGGCTACATCTCACACTCTATTTTTCTTTTCTCCTGGATGGATTTTTATATCAAGTGATTTTGTCAGGCCATTGAACAGGAGCCGTGTCTAATCCTGCCTTATTTCTCATGTCTGGCAAGAGTGACCTGAATATTTGCCCAAGACAGACAAGAGACATGGGGAGCAGAAACCTCTAATGCTGTGTTCATGCATAAAAACATGGAAATGAGAGTGGACTAACATTTATTTTATCAACAAATATGTTTTGAGCTTACATTTGGGAAGACACTTCCCATGTGCCAGGCCCCGTTTAGATCATTTGCGTATGTTATCTTATTTCCAAATGGCATTAAGAATGTTCTTTTGACTGAGCCTTCATTCTCTTTTCTGTGAGAGGTGATTCATGCCTGCCTCCTAAGGTAAATGTTAGGAGATGACACTAATAACTATTGGGCACCTACCATGTACCTGGCATTTATTTTAAGTTCTTTGTAAGCGCTTCCTCACCAACTCTGTGAAATGAATGGTCTTGTCTTAGGTTAAAAAACTCAATGATCAGAACCATAGAATAATTTGTTTAAAGTCACAGAGCTTCTAAGTGGAAGAGATGAACTCAAACCAACTCCTGTCTGATTCCGTAGTCTAACTCAGGAATGATTCAGGTGGAAGTTGTTGTTTATTGAGTATCTTTTATGGGAGAAGTAATACGACAGTACCAAGATAGATTAAAATTGCCAAAACGATGTTCCTGGCATAAATAACTTCACAATCTTGTGGGGGAGATAAGTTTCATCCCAACTATTATAATTAAAGCAATTTATTAGACTATGGAAAGGTGGAATAGAGTCCAGATGGATTGATTTAGGACAAGTGGAGGTTTGCTTTTCATCCTGGGGCTGATATATATTGGCTTTGAGGGACCTTTGGGATATTTAACAGTTGAGAGCCAAAAGCAGTTAAGCATATGGTTGTAGATCTCAGACAAATCTATAGCTGTGGAAGTTGGAGCTGTGGAATGGATGCAATTATCCTGACCTAGTCTGTAGAGCAGTAGGGAAAGAACTGGTCTGGACAGGACAACCCAAGGGACACTAACATTGAAGGCAGTGGTCCTCAAATTTGACGGGGCAATGTTTCCCAAATCTTCCTCCCCTCTTGGCATCCACGAAAATGATCCTATTAGTAAGAGACTTGGGATAAATGAATGAAGCTGTTTGTGCAGCACAACCAGCCCAGAGCCTGTGGCTTCCTTTGTTCCTGGCCACTAGAAAGCTGGGCGGAGGGGGTGTGTAAGGGGGGGGGGCATCTGTATCTTGTTTAATTCATTTGCGGCAGGCTGGTTGGGAAGTTCTGACCCAAAACATATGTTAACAATTCTGTTTCTCAGGCCATGTCCCCAGTGAGTCTGCTTTAATAAGTCTAGGATTCTAGAGTTTTCATTAGTACCTATAGTGATTCTGATCCAGGTAGGCTGAAGATCTTCCTTCCAGAAACGATTCTAAGCGTCATATGGAAGGGGAAGTTTCAATTCTCTGAGAAGCGGTGTCCAGAACAACTACCAAAACAAAACAAAATGGAGGGGTATGGTGTCGTGAAAGCCAAGCAATCGTGTTCTAGAAGGAACGCACAGCTAGCAGTCACGGACACCAAGAAGCCAGGGAAGATACGAACTGAAAAGTGTGCATCCGGGTACCAGCAAGGGGTAGTAACAGTGACTTTGTGGAGCTCAGAGGGGCAGTGATCAGATGTAGGAGATAGAGGAGCAGAGACATTGGGTAGAAAAGCAACCCTTGTCTGGTTAAAACAAGAACTTAGCTGGAGGAAAGCATGGGGTTGATTTTTTGTTTGTTTCTTTTTAAAGATGGAAGACTGGAACTTGTCAAGTGCTTAAGAAAAAACCACGAAAGGGGAAGAGGTGATAATTTAGGAGAAGCATGGGATGATGTGCTCTCTAGAATTCTCTAAGTGGGTGAGAGATTGGAGGAGGGTCAGGGGCTTACTCCAGAGAAGAGCTATAATCATTTTTGGACGGCTCTTCACTGCTGCACTTCCCAAATGCATAATCACCAGAATGATGAAGGAGCTCAGGAGAAAAAAGTCTCCCCTTCTTCCAACTCCTGAAGAAACTAATTTAATAAATATGGAGATTTCAGTATAATAAAAAGGCAGTTAACTGATATTGTTTTAAAAACCCTCCAAGGAAGTCTGATAATTATCCAAGTTGTAAAACTATTGGCTGAATGCTCATTAACTGAAGAAAAAGCACTTTATCTCAGTCTTTCCCAGAAAATAAACACTGAAACCCTCACCTGGGGGGAACACAATCTATTCTGGGTCTGAGTACTTGGAACCAGAGAGCAGGATCGTTTAACCTTTGTTCAAACAATGTTCAAAGAACAAGGCTGGTCCATTTCTAAAACATAGTAGCAACCTTCATTACCTTGGGGCACCAACGACCTTGAGCATGGATGCATTATGTCACTTGTGGTCTGGGAGCAAAGGAGATTAGAAAAAAATCTATTTAAGAAAGTATAACACAGGGATGGACTTACCCTGGATTTCACTGTAGAAACACGAAAAGCACCTGGGCGTGGGATGATGACACTAGGGAAGTGAAGAACCAAGGACTTCAGCATTTGAGGCAAAGAACCAGGGCTGCAATTTCAGAGCCCTGATTCAGTGTCAAGTCCTTCCAGCACCTGCACCTGTCATCAGGAGCCAGACATCAGTTTTCTGATTTATATTATTGTAGGCAATACTTCAAGTCCCTAACTGCCTTTTGGGAAGGTCATAGCATTAAAATGACGTCACAGATGTGGTTGACAGTTGCTATAAACAACCATACAGGCACAATTATTGTGCTGGGCAATGGCCTCAAAGAAAAATGGATCGCTTTAAATAGTTTGCGAACCTGGACTGCAAATCTTGTAGGAACTCGGCTTTCTAGATGAAATTCCATCCACCAATTCCATGCACCTCCTATCAGAATGAAAGTGATGGAGAAGCGTTTTCTGGCACTTTACCATTTACTGACTATGGGGACATAGGATGCAGAGACATAAAAATATGTATAAAAAAGCGATGTTAACCTTATCCAGTTTCTTCAGCTAACAATTTCAAGGAACCCTGGTTTCCTGATAGACATGGAACAAAAGCCTTTTTATAAGCCTTTTGAGTTTTAAGTGAGTATTAAATCTCTTTACCCCACCTCCCCTTAATTGCCACTTACAGTATGTAAGATGCGTCTAAAATGGACATCTTGGCAAGTTCAAAGTCTCTCCTCAGTGGAGGGCATCATCATCATACCTTTATGCTTAAGCCCCAAACCCAAGATTTATCCGTTTACCTCCTGAAACCTTAGACCTTTTGCTCCTTCAGTTCACTAGCTCCGTATCAGATTATTTTCAGTTGCTCAAGCAAGCCAAGCCTTTTTCTCAGGTATAAGCTTTTGCATCGGTGTGTTGCACGGATGCGAAGGCATACCTTTTTAACGTATTTTAGTATCTCTGGAATCGAAATGTGTTTCGCGATCAATGGTGATTTGCCATGACGATTATATTGCCTTTTTTCTTTCTTAGAGGTCTAGTAGTGGCGTCTTAAACCTGAAAACTAAATACAAAAACAAAACAAAAAATAAAGAATTAAAGAATAAATATAAAAATACAGAGATTAGGAATGAATACAAAAATAAAAAATAAAAATACATTTAAAAAATAGAGCCAAAAATAGCGCCCTCTTCACCCCACAGGTCTTCGTGTGGCTGGCTTGGTCCTGCCCTTCATGTCTCTGCTCCAGCCCCCTGACCACCTGCTCAGGTAGATTTTTCTGGCACCACCTTCCCTGAAGGTCTCCACCCCCTCCCATCCCGTAATACTGTTCATTTCCCTCCATTGCATTTTTGCAATTAACAACAACAACAACATCTGATCGCTTATTTGCTTGTTGTCTGTCTTCCCTATAGCACGTAACCTACATAAAACAGGGGTTTTGGCTTGCTCTCTGATATATCCCCAGATTTGGTGGGTGGTCAATGGGTATTTCTTGAAGGAACCCCAAAGCAAGAGCATCTCTTCTTTAGGATATTATGTGGCTCATTCCCACTGCCTCAATATCTGAGATGAGCAACTCCTTTCCCTTGCCCATTGCCTCCCCTCCCATCCCTCCACCACAAGTAATTGCTGTGTAAAATCTCCACCATCTAAAAATCAGCAGGACTTTCAGTGCAGTGGAGAGTACCATGAATAGAATTCCTGTAGGGAAAGGCATCTGGCAAAAAAAAAAAAAAAAAAAATCCTGTTTGAAATAACTCTATCCTTAAATCCACTGTTGGGATGAAGAGTAAGGGAGTCTCAGTTCTGAGGCTTTGGTGATGATGGATGAGAATAACTCTCCTCTAACTTTGTGGTCTGTTAGCTTGAGCCTGGCTGGTTTTATAAATCAGACGGGGGCACCTGGGTGGCTCAGTGGTTAAGCGTCCAACATCAGCTCAGGTCATGATCTTGCAGTCCGTGAATTCGAGCCCTGCATTGAGCTCTGGGCTGCCAGCCCTCACCTCCTGACCCCAGCCAAACACATCCAGAGTTCCTGAGATTGAAGGAAGTCATGTCTGGAAACTGGAACGTGGGACCAGCATTTAATGAGTGGCCTGGGGCCCAAGGCAGAAGACCAGAAAGGAGAGGACTATTCCTTGCTGTCTTTCCTGAGGTAGGGAAAAACCAACACAAGTGGAAATCAGACTTCTTTATAAACCAGCAAGTTGCCACCATTTCTGTGCTTCTTATGCACAAAAAGGTGCATTAAAAAGTCTTCCTCAAAAGAAAAATCAGTTTCCAAATTCCTTAGTGTGCGTGCTCCATGGAGACAAGATTATGTTCCCATCATTCCTTGATACTGTTACAGGTTAGTAGGAGACCAGCCGTCAGCCTTCTCCATTCACCTGTTTACTGTGAGCACCATGGGCAGCTTGGAACATTCCAGGGCTCCCAGGCTGCAGTGGCTGCCCCAGGCACAGAGCCACCTGCCCCCAGGCTGCTGGCCTACTGGTTTCCCTGCATCCCTGGACGGCCTGGTTTTCCCTGAGTCACTCTTGAAATGTGAGCATAGGCCACGTTTGAGACAGAAGTATCCTGGGAACCTTGTGATGCGTAAAGGCAAGTCTGGTGAACCACCTGGGGAGGCAGAGAATCTGCACATTACACTCTGAGGTTTACTTGTCGTCCCTTTGTACTCCGACCCAGAGAGGCCTGGAGCTGAGAAGTGCTGACTCTCCACCCTGGGTCCTCTGCCTCAGGCCTTCCCACTCTCTGAGGTTTTCCTGACAACCACAGGCCAGCCCTGCTCTGTCTAGGTAGAGGCAAACAGCTCAGGTCAGTGATTGTTTTGGGGGGAGACAGCATTTTCTCTCACCCCAGGAGCTATTCTGATTCAGTCCCCACCTCTCCTGTTTTATTCTGACATTTAAGCCTACTGTCAAGCCAAACTGAGCCCCAGAATGGAAAACTAAAGCAGTCACCTTGACCAAAAACTTCACCAGAGGGTTAGCAGTGATGTGACAGCTACTCTCGACTATTGAGGATGTGCTCTTTTATTTTTATTTGTTGTTTATTGTTTATTTTTGAGAGAGAGAGAGAGAGAGAGAGAGAGAGAGAGAGAGAGAATGAGAATGAGCAGGGGAGGGGCAGAGAGAGAGAGAGAGAGAGGGAGACACAGAATCTGAAGCAGGCTTCAGGCTCCAAGCTGTCAGCACAGAGCCTGATGCAGGGGTGGAACCCACGAACAATGAGATCATGACCTGAGATGACGTTTGATGCTTAACCAACTGAGCCACCCAGAAGCCCGGAGGCTGAGATCTTTCATAAAATTGAATGAAGGACCCCACTCCCTGTAGCTGAATCCCAGTGCTGCTGATGGAAACAGCTCAGAATTCCACGGTGCTAGGCAGAGGTACTGGCTCCCGTGTGACCTTTCACTTTGACCTTGGTTCCACCTGCATGCATCCCAAACCGACTCTTTCACTGATTGCTGCGGCTTGAGTTCCCATAGAAGGAGCCCACACAGCTGCAGCACCAAGCCCTGCTCACCACACCTGGTAGACCTTTCTGGTACACGGAATATAAAATCCTTGATGTTCCAGACTCCAGTGTCATGACGCTCCCATGGGGCCAGTGGATGGATCCTTGTAAAGCGCTCCTATGGCCCTGCTCACAGGGGACAGGGCAGCTCCCAAAGACACGCCCATGGGAATGGGTTACAGCCCTGGTAGGACTTGGTTGCACATTCATACATCGTATGCTTCCGGTTTAGATTAAGTCACCTCTGAAAGAGTCATTTGTCAACTCACCACTCCCCTATGTCAGCAAGGCGGATAGCCAGAGGAGGACTGGACACCGGCACATGGGGCTATCTGGTCAAGTGCGGTTTTCTAATGACTAAGGGAGCCTGCATATGAGAGCCAGGCTCCCAACAGCCTGCACTCCAGGCCTGGCGGGGAAACCGAGGCCCCCGCGCATCCCCGTGACCGGTGGCGCATCGTCTGTCCTGCTGTGTGTACCGCTCCGCAGTGCTGGGTCAAGGTCATCTGCGCCAACACTAGATACCCCGCGCAATTGGAGAAAGGAAGTACTAACCCTGAGCAAATCAATCAGGCCACTCCGCCTCCTTGTTTGTTTTCCGTTTTAAGATGGACTCTGAGGTCAGGAGAAGAGAGGAGTTGGTGGGCTGTAAAAGGGGGTGTCGCCCCTGACCGAGCGCTGGAGATGACGTGGGGCTGGGGCGGGTCACCGGGGAGGTCAGGCAGAGACGGTGCAGGGAGCACCTAGCCGTTTTGCCCTTGGGAGAGCAGGGCCCATGCTGGGTGACTGGTCACAGGCTGTCACTCCCAACCCTCTCAGCGGTGACACCAGCTGACCTTTCCAAATGCACACACATTTTAAGATATCACTCTTCAGCTTAAATATCTTTTTTTTAAGTTTATTTATTTGAGAGAGAGAGAGAGAGAGAGAGAGCGAGCATGAGTGGGGGAGGGGCAGAGAGAGAGAGAGGGAGAGAGAGAATCCCAAGCAGGCTCTGCACAGCCAGCACAGAGCCCCCCATGTGGGACCTGAACTCATCAACCGTGAGATCATGACCTGAGCCAAAAGCAAGAGTCGGAGGCTTGACCAACTGAGCCACACAGGCACCCAAAATGTCATTCTTCAGCTTAGAAAACCCCTGGGGACTTCGGCGGTGCCTGTCCGATGAAATCTACAGCACCCCTCCCCTCCACCTTCCGCCTCCCCGCTCTGGCACATGAGGGTTTGAGGGCTCAGTCTCCCTGGTTTCATCTGCACTGACTTTCTCCCAGGACTGCCCCCCCCCCTCCATTCCACTGCCTTCTCCCAGCAGAACACTGACACCTCATGTACCCGTATCAAGGGCAGACCTGTCACTCCAGGATGCAGAAGGGTCCCACGGGGGCAGAATTTGTGGCTGTGCTCAGGCCGACGAGGAGCCAGGCAGATGCCCAAATAGCCAAAAAAAAGATGCTCAAAGATCTTTTCTTTCCCGGACACCCAGAAACCTTTCAGTACCTCTACTGTGGAAGGCTTTGCTTGCATAACAAATCCAGTCTCCCTTCTGAGCACTGCGTTCCTGAAAATTATTTCGACCACTGTCCAAAGAAGGGGGGACAAAAACCTTTTAGGAATTTTCACATTAACTACAACAGAGAGGTGACTATATTTCTCTCAGTCCTAAAGAAATTGCTTTCTGCTGCTTGGAAACAAATTGTTGGAAAACTTCCAATAATGATGTATCAATGTAACGATACTATTTTTGGATACAGAGGTTTGCTTTAACAATAGCACTTTTGCTCAAACCTGGTTCCAGTGGAAAATTCTTCCCTGAAACGCATTAAGTAAATACAGAAAAAAAATATTTGATAAGGGAATGTAATATAACTTTAATAAAATGTATAAAAATGGTCTCAACCAAGCTGCTAAATAGGGAAACTTTCCTTATTCTAATGCTTTCTTTACAATTCTCACATTTTTATGTTTCAAAATTCAATTTAATTTTAGCGTTAATAATAAATTTAGATTAAAAAATACCCCAAGAGTCTTTTGTTTGGGGGTTCTGTGTTTCCTAGTTTTATAATGCTCCAGAATTAACACTTCAAACATAATTCACTAAAGTCATAAACTCCAAAGTGGATGTGTCTTGATATTATACTATTGGCATCTCAAAGTTTATTATGTATCTAGAAATTTCCTAGAATGTATGATTTGAAAAAGCAAATGCATTTCAATGAAGCCTCAAAAAATTGTACTTTCCTTATGAACATTAATAATTTCCTGTACGAGGAATGCCTGGGTGGTTCAGTTGGTTAAGCATCACATTCTTGATTTCGGCTCAGGTCATGATCTCATGGTTCCTGAGTTTGAGCCCCACATCAGGTTCGCGCTGATGGCACAGAGCCTGCTTGGGATTCTCTCTCTCCCTCTCTCTCTGCCCCTTCCCCGCTCTCTCTTTCTCTCTTTCTTTCTCGCTCTCGCTCTCGCTCAAACTAAATAAATTTTTAAAAAATTTCCTGTAGGAGACATGAATTTGGAGCACAGTTCAGCAGATGCAACACAGTCATATTGCTGTGACCCTGCAAGTCCCATGTCCCTGGGAGCCAACAGCCCCTGCATGGGCTTTCTGATCTGTCCCAGGGTCGCAGCCAAGGTGGTATGATCCAGAAGTTACCAGTTAGGATTATCAGAGGCAGGGTTAGCAGTTATTTGTCCTGAGGGTCCTTCCAGAAATTCTGTAAACACCTTGTTCCCTGTATTAAACCCCTTTTGATGAAAATACCTGGAGAGGTTTCTGGTATTTCCTGAGTAATACAAAAACTAATCCTTCCCATAATATGATAAGGCAGATGTTATTTCCCCCATTTCAGAGATGAGGAATTTGAGGCATTCTGGTGATTTTTCAAAGAGTAATTCCTCCTTCTCCTACCCCTCTCTCCTCATGGAAAAAACACTGATGGATATGAGAGAAATTGCTTCTCACATAAGCATGAAAATTACTTAATCATGGGTAAGAAAATATGTGAGATGCTTATTAAATAAATTGAAGAAGTCAGCCTTGGACTTAAAAAAAAAAAAAGACTTGCATCAGAATGTCAAACTACTCCAAAGAAGGTGAATTTGAGGCACTCTAAGGGCTGAGCTCAGAGCAATAAAAACAGCAGGATTAGAGTGTGTGTTTAACTAGCACCAATGTTCCTAAGAAATGAGTCTCCTTTATTAACCTTCAGAACAATATATTTATAAAATAGACATACCTACCAGAGCCATGCCATAGCAATTGTTGGTGCTCCCTGTTGAGGCAGAGGGATTATATATACAATGGGTCATCAGAATGCATCTCTTGGATCTCTAACCACTGGGAATTTAGCCAATCGAAGGCTTCAGCTGCTATGCCCTGAAATCTACAAGTGCATTTGCCCTGAAGTTTTGGATTCAGCCAATAATTAGAGCAGCCAGAATTATAAAGCAGGCACATTCCTAGAGCCATGAAGTCTCTGACATCTGATTTGGCTTGGGGACCCCTGATGGCCCCTTGAATCTTCCTTAGATGGCCCTAGGCACTGCCAACCGACATGCCCTTCCTCTCTGCTTGACTCTGTTGGATTTGCATTGTGGTCAAACAGCCTCCCTAGATTTCAGGGCTCCCATCCCATTTTCTCTCACAGGTGTGGCCCTGATAAAGTCCTTAATGTTTCATCCCATCTTGGCATTGACTTCTCCCAGCACCTTGACTAATGCATTCACTAAGTAACAACAACAACAACAAAAATCTCATTCTCTGCAATCGAACCCAGGGAATAAGGACTCACTCACTTCTAAAATGAACTGTGTTTGATGGTCCATACAAGTGAGAGGCACCCTAAGACGCCTTCTTGAGTATTCACTCTGCACTAGGCACTGGGATAAGAGATATTCTGACATTTCTAGAGAGGTCAAAGCTGAAAACTAGGTATGCAAAGTCTCTGTAAAAATCTGGTCTTTCTGGGGGCTCCTGAGTGGTTCAGTTGGTTAAGCACCCAACACTTGATTTCAAGGCAGGTCATGATCTTATGATCTTGAATTTCTTGAGTTCAAGCCCCACATTGGGCTCTGTGCTGACAGTGTGGAGCCTGCCCAGGCTTCTCTCTCTCTCTCTCTCTCTCTCTCTCTCTCTCTCTCTCTCCCTCTCTCCCTCTCTCTCCCCCCTTCTCTCTCTCAAATTAAGTACATTAAAAAAATATATATTGAAAAAGACTTGGTCTTCCTACTGAGCTTAACTTTATTCATTTTAAAATTTAGACTGATCTGATAATTCATATAGTCCCATTCATGCCTTCATGCCTGATTTCCTTTTTTTTATGTTTATTTTTGAGAGAGAGAGAGAGATAGAAACAGAGCATGAGTTGGGGAGGGGCAGAGAGAGAGGGAGACACAGAATCCAAAGCAGGCTCCAGGCTCTGAGCTGTCAGTCACCCAGGTGCCCAGTGCCTGATTTCTTTGAATTAAAAAAGTTGTCTCTCTGGTAGCCTCTTCTGTTTCCTGCCTCCCTTCCTGAAATAGTGGCCAGACCTGTGGAAGGGATGTGGTGTGGGAATCTTAGCTCCTCACTTTCCGGTCTCTCTCTGCTTGTTCAGAATCCCGCAGGGCTAGTAGTAGCTGATTTGTCCTCACCCTGGTTCCTGCTGGTGCAGGTCCTCAAGTCTCTGTCACATCGTCCATCTGGCCCTTCAGCCTGGCAATCCATTGCCAATGTCTGCCATGGGGCACTTAGCCCTGCCACAGCCATCACGTCTTGGTCATAGACATCTGAGGACCATCTGAGTATCCACACTGAGGATGGCTATAGCAGTTATGTCTCTTGAGGTGATGTGGCCATGTCCCAGTAGATGAGGAAGTATTGCGAGACATGGCAGCTTAACAGAGTTTGAATGGGGGCAAAGGCACCAATACCTCCACCCTTGATTTTGGTGTAAGTCTCACCTATCTAAAATTCTCACCCTGGGGTGCCTGGGTGGCTCAGTCGGTTAAGCATCTGACGTTGGCTCAGGTCATGATTTCATGGTTTGTGAGTTCAAGCCTCGAATCTGGCTCCACCCTGACAGTGGATTCTCTCTCTGGGATTCTCTCTCTCTCGTACACACTCGAGCATGTGCTGTCTCTCCCCCCCGCCCCATCTCCCTTGCAAAAATAAACTTAAAAAAAAAACAAAACCTACCACCCTCACCCTTCCTCACATACACTGCTGACCAAAGCCTAGAGAGAAGAAAATAGAGACACGTATGCCCCAATGTCTACCATCTCCCCGAGACTTAATAGGCATGCTTTCTGTCTCTCATTATGTCCTGTTTCAGACTTCAAAGGTTCCACTAAGCCATCACGGAGAGCAGTGAGTCCTGACTTGGGAACGTCTGTTGTGGGGGACAGCAGGGTGCGGAACATGCATTTTATTGGTGCACACGGAGCGTGGTGTGGGAGTTCTCAATTCTTCCAACAGTTTCCTGGTTCTAGAGCTTCCTGTTGTGTCAGGGGACATTCTTCACAGAAGCTCCATGAGATTCTACTCCTCTGCCAGTGATTTTGTGTTAACTGTGAATGCCTCAGCTGGGACTGCCCCGAAATGAATCCCTTCCCACTTCAGGGAGCAATAGTGGATTCTATTGTCTGCTTCTGAACACTGACCGGGGCAACTCCATATTGAAATTGCTTAGTTCTCTGTCTTCCTCACTTCACTCTTGAGCTCCCTGAAGATCACGCCGTGTTTTCATTTCTGTAATCCCAGCAATGACTACTTTCCTTGGGACTCAGTAGGAACAAGAATGAGCTTTTCCTACAATGACATATGACATACCACACAGTGAAGATGTGGAGCAGAGTCAACAAGCAACTTTGTATAAGAGCCTGAAATAGACCCTCTTATTCTTCATTCAGGCCCAGGATCATTGGGTCTCCACTTGATAGTTTTGCTTTAGCAATTCATTACTCGCTGTCTTTGTTCTGTCCATCATGTTACTGTGTAGGTTAAAAATCTAACAAACTGTGTTATTCCCTCGATATGTAATTTGCTTATCACATTTCCTTGGATTTGTGGATGAATGAGGCTTATAAATACTTTATTTCTTTATATGTGTTCATTTTGTCTCCTTTCAAGTGTCTTTTGTTCAGCTCTTTGAAAAAAAATAGACGTTTTAAACAGTTTTAACAAATGTTAACCTTGCTCCCACCAAAAATGTTAAACTAAGATTAACGATATGGTTAAAAATTTCATCTGATATAGATTTTAAAGAAATAGTCTGATATCTTCTCTGGATTGTTACTATCAAATGAAATTGTCCTCCAATTTTCTTGGAGGGAGAGAATTGCTTTGGGGGACCTTTAGAGATTTTCTCTTTATTGATAATAGGTACAAGGGTCAGTCTTCTAAATGGCAACATTTATTTGTTCTAACTCTCTATAACGATAATCTTATAACTTAAATCACCAGCTTGTAATCAAGACAAAATTCTCTGCCCAGAAGGCAATATTAAACTACCTTTCATTCTGCAATCCCAGATTTGTCTATTGCGTTGTGATTAAATCCATGTTACTATGCTAATGGATTTAAAGATTTTAGAAGACAAAAGCAGGAAAAAGTGTTATAAAATGATTAGTAACTTCTTAGTCTCCATGACTACACAATTCATGGTGCTAATCCCCTGGCTACAAGAATATTTTTTGCAAAAAAAATCTTATTGAGACCTGCGTAGTGTCAAGGGAGGTGGACTGGCTTTGCTGTGTTTCTACAGAGGGTCAATGTCAGTTATACAGCCCGTACTTTACACCCTTGGTCAAAGAAAGCCTGCCGCCCCTCCCCCAGTTCCTCCCTCCCTTCTCTCCCTTCTCCCCGCTCTTCTCTGCATTCTTCCTTTTTCTTTATCTCCTACTTTTTATTTTAAAATATGATTTTACGTTGAGCCCCTTTAAGGTCCTCAAAATAAGCAAGTTCAATTTTGTCTTCTTCATAATTCTGTCTGCTGTCCACCACTGATCAATAGAAATCTTTCTGAAAAGTCATGTTTGCATATATTTTACAAATTAAACCTATAGGAAGGTATACTGTGAAAAGCCCAAGTCCTTCTCTGTGCCCCCTCTCTCATGATCACTTACCAAGAGTACCATTACTAACCTTAATATATGTATTTTTATATCCATATGTATACATATGTAAAGGTTAGATATATATTTGTGTGTATATATATGTAAGGATAGAATTCATTTGTGTGTGTATATATAGATAGATAACTATAGATATAGGCGTAGATTTATATGTGTGTGTAAAGATACATGTGTATCTAAATTTTTTTAACATTAATTTATTTTTGAGAGGGAGAGACACACACAGAGTACACGTGGGGGAGATGCAGAGAGAGAGAGAGAGATATAGAATCTGAAGCAGGCTCCAGGCTCTGAGCTGTCAACACAGAGCCCAACGTGGGGCTCAAACCCACGAACCGTGAGATCATGACCTGAGCCGAAGTCAGACGCCCAACCAACGGAGCCACCCAGGCGCCCCAACATGTATATTTTAAAGTTAATAATTATGATTATACAGGTTTGATGTTTTTACCTAAACTATATTTTGGATTTCTTTCCATTCTTCATAATCGCTACATAGCATCATAGTATGGATGACTATTACCTAAATGGGCTGCTCCTCTTTTTATTTAATTGGGTTATTTCCTGTTTATAAAATCATCTGTGTCCGTGATTGAAAACTTGGAAAACACATGTGAGAGTGATGAAGGAAATGAAAGCCATCTACCATGGTGTGTTTGTGCTTTGGAACTACCTGGCAGGGCTGCCCATGGAAGGCTGTGCCCAACGAGACCACCTGTGCAGCCTGAGGAGAGAGAATTCTTACTGAGAGCTCTTCTCCAGGGCTCAGCTGGGTCTCTGAAATGACACTGCCTCTGTGAAGTCAGTACAGACTGTATAAGTGACCAATGCCAAGAGATATTTTAAAATGGCTTATCAGTGGGGGGCGCCTGGGTGGGTTAGTAGATTAAACATCGGACTCCCGCTCAGGTCATGATCTCGCAGTTCATGAGTTCGAGCCCTGCATCAGGCTCTATGCTGACAGCTCAGAGCCTGGAGCCTGCTTCGGATTCTGTGTCTCCCTCTCTCTCTACTCCTTCCCCACTCTTACTCTGTCTCTCTCTCTTTCAAAAATAAATACTTAAAAATTTTAAAAAATAAATGAAAAGGGTCAGGGTCAATTATTCCTTTGACTTAATTCAGGGTAGTTGGAATGTTGACCTTGGAGAGGGAAGTATGTGGAGGAGTGATCACCAGTTGGTCAAGGAAATCCAATGTGCTCTAACGAAGGATGTGTCTGGTCTTAGTCCCTGGTTCCTGACACCGCTTCAAAACCTCTAGGATCTTCTGAATCATAGGAATATTCTTGCTATGCTCATGATCTGACTGGAGACGGGCCCCAGAGAGGATCACGATGCAGTCACCAGAAAGATGGAGCAGGTCATTAGAGGGTTGAAAGTCCTCCTGGAGACTGAGTTCAATCACAGGACCAATGAATTCATCAATCCTGCCTACGTAATGAAATCCCAATAAAGACTCTAGACGCTAAGGCTCTATGCCCACATTCCCTCCAAAACACAGGCCTCAAAATCATGTGTACGTAAGTTTTACTCTATTCCTGGAGCATTTAATATGGGTGCTTTACTAAATTTCTGCAACAACACAATCTCTGTGTCACTAACCACACAAAATTACACTTCCTGTTAGGGTTGCTAAGTATAAAGGGGAACTATCAGAGCTGGTTTCTAATCCCCTGTTATTAACAAGACTTGTGGTCTGTGGCGTTACCTAACTTGGCTCTGCCTTAGTTTTCTCATTCATAATAGAGGCAGTTAACACAGTGAAACTGAAGAACAAGATGACGTTGGAAAAGTGCTTTGAAATGTTCAGAGGACCCTAAGCACTATGATCTTTACCTTCAGCATTCAGATTATTCTAGTGTTGACTCGTTGCAGTGAATCCCAGGGCACTACAAGCCTCTAGAATTTGTATTTGCATTGATTTCTTTCTGAGTGTACACATAGCTGGGGTACGTGAGTGCTTACTCTTTGCTAATTTGCTGAGGAATTCCTTTTTAGGTGTTATCTTACTCAATGTTCGCAACAGACCTGTGAGATAGATATTCTGATGGTTCTCATTTTATGGATGAGGATAATGAAGGTTAGCAAGGAGAGAATGAAGCTATGCATGGACGTCTAATTAGTAAGTAATGGAAACCAGGGGTGTCTGCCTCTGGAAACCTTGACCTTGGCCACAATCCTCTCTACTTCCTAAAATAGACTCTGTCATACCAGACCCCTATTCCTATAACACAGTCAAGGAAGAAGAGGAAAACAGGCTGATTGTCAATCATTCTACTCATGTTCTTCCCTTCCTGTATTTGTCCCCAGCAATAAAATGTTCTTTTCAATAACATTGTTGCTCAAGCCCTTGGATGCTTCTTTTTAAGGAGCTTTTCTTTAAGGCGCATTATTAACCATTTGACTCTCAATTGCCTTTCCTTCCAAGTATTGAAATTATACTTGATTGCATTCATTTTTTGTTTTATTGCATTGGTTATATCATAGCTAATTATGTCCTATTTCTGAATTTCTCTGCAGAAGTTACTCTGTTATTTTCATGCAGTGGGCTATGTTGCATAGAAATTCTCTCACCTGCTTAGTAAGTAAGGCATATGCTACCAGCAAAATACAATCTATAAATCCTATAACTCTGCTACCTTAGAAATTACCTTTGATTTGTGAAGGATATTGCATAGGCTGAAATTGTTTGATGTAAATATTTTTTAGCTCGTTTGTCAATGTGCTTTCAACTGTAATAGACCAATTTTGAGAGAGCCTTATATTTTCTATATGCTCGCTGGTTACACAGCCTGCTGAGGAGAGGAGCTACAATGTGCTCGGGAGATCCACATTCTCATACACAATGTCTGAGCTATCCTGTTAGGGTGTCATTTGAAATAATAAATAATAGAATCTTTATTCTCTCCTGGTCCCCCAACCTTCCCACCCCCATCAGATATGGGAAAAAGTAAAAAGTTGGCTAGGTTCCTGTATCAGCCTAGATGATTCAAGTTTCTCTACAAACAAATAAATCCCACATGCCAGAGGTTTGCAACTGCAGAATTTAATTTTTACTGATGTGACGGTCCAATGTGTGTGGACTAGGTGGCTTTCCGTGCAGTGATTAAAGATTTGTCTCATTGTATTTTGTGGCTCCACGCTCTCCCGGGGCTTTAGTGTCCTTGATTTCCAACTGGAAGACAGCACTAGCATCCGAAAGGATATCAAATTTTGTTTCAGTGTCAACAGAAGCTGAATGAAGCAGGTGACCCGGAGAGAAAAGAATGAGAGCAAAGGATGTCAGCTGCATGATATGAATATTCAGTGTCATTGGGCTGGGGCTGCCTGGCATGTCCATCTTCACAGCGGGGATATCTGCAGGAAGGTGAATCTCCTTACAGACGGTAATTGGATGAACACTGCCAACTCTGAGACTCTCCCTTTCCTGGACTTCCACTTGCAAATTAGCTCCTTCTGACCCATCCATTCTTTCTTGTTAATACAGGCCCACCATATCTAGGAAGATTTGGGATAGAACTGTTGGCATCACTTGAGAGCAAGCACCCCTTCTACTGATCACCCTTCCGCCCCTTTCAGTGCCCCCCCACACCGTGCACACTTTGAGGACCTGGATGGATATGGGTCACGCTCTAGATTTAATGAGATTTATATGAAAACAATTGTAAGGAATGCAGAGAAGATAGAAACACCAGCCGACAACCCTTCAATGGCATTTATGTTGTATAGTCTACGTTATGAAATGCGATCATTTAAGTGTTGTGGATTCATAGCATTTATAACTGCGTCTCGTGAGCCTGCTTAGCACTGGGTCATTAAGATTCCCATCTCCAGAACCGCACCCCATGGCTCCATGATTTTATCAGGATGTGCATGTTACCACCAATTAGGCTCCTGCCTCTGAGGAACCTGTGTGTCCCTACTGTGATCTGGGACACCACTGGTGTACCTTCTCACCCCCACCAAGGGACTACATGACACATTCACTGATTATTAGTTGTCATCATTAGTGATGATTTATTATAACACTTCCTAAGATATTCTATGCAAAAAAACACAACACCATAAATGCTATTAGTAATAGGATATTAAGCAGTTTGGGGGGAAACTGTTGGGTTAAAGAGACCCATTTCCCATAAAGTGAGTGCACGGCACTTGTAAAATAATAGAAAATATAGATATATTGGTCTCTGCCCCTGGTTCCTGGCATAGAGCTCTTAAAGCACTTGTAATTTCCTAAATGGTAAGAGCACTAAGAGCATCTTTTGTTCAATCTTTCGTCTTTGACCCAGGCTCCTGCAGAGTTCCTGAAAGCCTCAGGATTCCCTGGGTGACAGCAGTATCTTTGTTTTAATGAGGTGACTGGATAGGGCTGGTCACCAGAGAGAACAAGCCATGATGAGAAGCTTGGAATTTTCAGCCCTTAGCCCCTGCATCCTCCAGAGGAGAGAGAAGGGCTGGAAATGGAGTTGATGATCTGTTATGCCTATCAGAGGAAGCCTCCATCAAAATCCCAAGAGTACAGAGTTTGGAGAGATTCCAGGTAGGTGAACATGTAGGGGTGTGAGAATAGCGTGCATGTAGGGAGCACGGAGGCCCTGAACCCCTTCCCACATACCTTGCCCTTGGCATCTCATCCATCTGGACCTTCATCTTCAGACTTTATCACATCCTTTCGCAACAAACTGGTAAAAACACTAAATGAACAGTTTTCTCGAGTTATGTGAGATGCTCTAGCAAATTAATCAAAACAGAGAACCTCAGATTTATAGCCAATTGGTCAGAAGCACAGGTGATAACCTAGAGTTGCAGTCGGGGTCTGATGAAGTTGTGGGGAGGGCAGTCTCCCGAGACTGAGCCTTTCCCTGTGGCATCTGACGCTAGCCCTAGGAATGCAGTGTCTGAGTCGAGGCAAAGTGTGGGACAGCCAATTCGTGTCACAGATGACTTGGTGTGGGAGACAGACGTGCTGCTATGAGGGCGGTGGTCGTTTGGAGTACAGGAGACGCCAGAGGACAGGTGTGTTTTCCCTAAACAGCACTGGACAAAGTTTTAGGGTAACCTAAGGAAGCAGACTGTTTCCTGGGTTCTATATTTCGAGAGAAATTAAATTAAAAAAAAAAAAGAAAAGAGAAAAAAGAAGAAAGAAAGAAAAGAAACACTCAGCTGCTCAGTCAGTACTAGCTTGGATCCAGAAGCATCTCAGTGTCTGAAATCTAGTCCGGGGGGCTCAGCCCCAACCTCTCAAACTGTGGAAGTGTAAGGGTTGTTCATCATGGATAACAATCAGCCAATCTAGCTGCCCCCTTGATGCCCACCAGAGATAAGGGCTTGAGGTCACAGGTGGAACCACATGGAGGACCGAAGGTCTGCAGAGGAAGAAAGCATGGTGGTTTTGGGAATGGTTCTGGTTCATTGGGCCAGTCAAGGGTTGGCAGGTCCCTCTGGTAACTATGGGAATCCTCCAACGACAGGAGAGAGGTAGTGTTTACACATGCCTTCCTCAATGACATCATTTCCAGGCAGTCGGTTACAATGGCAGCAAATGTTTAACCAAAGTATGCCAAAGGTACCAACATTTGTTAGCAAGCAGTCACAGAAATATCAGACCACCTTTCTTAAAAGTCCAGCAAAGCCCTACTCTGTTTTCAGGCTCTCTGTAGGCGTCTTGCATAAGTGGTTCTCTCTGAGGCGGAAGCGATAATACTCTGAAGGCAGGATGGGCCAGCTTTATGCTCAGCTGAAAGCATCCTTCATGAAGTGGGGAGGGCTGGCCAACAGGAATTCAGGCTTCAGTCCCTGTTCTGAATGCAGAAGGCCGGGGGACCTGCCTCTTGTTTAGATGTGTTCTTCACGTATAGACAGGACCCGGAGAAATTTTTAGACCACCACATGTTCTCAGCACCACCTACTTACCAATAGAGAAACTACTCCTGAAATCTGTTCTTCAAATGAACAAATCTCTTGAATATGATTTCCACAGCCATATTGGAAGTGGCTAAGTTAAGACCTAGAGTCACCATCGATTGTGACCACATTGTAGGCTTTCTCCAGGCAAGGGTTTAAAATTTTTTCTTTAATGTTTATTTATTTTTAAGAGAGAGAGAGAGAGAAACAGAGCTGGAGCAGGGGAGGGGCAGAGAGAGAGAGGGAGACACAGAATCCGAAGCAGGCTCCAGGCTCCGAGCTGTCAGCACAGAGTCCGACGCGGGGCTCTAACGGCTCTAACCCGCCGACTGCAAGATCATGACCTGAGCTGAAGTCGGACGCTCAACTGACTGAGCCACCCAGGTGCTCCTCAAGATGAGGGATTTAACTTGTTTTGTGCTTTGTTCAATTCCCAGTTCCTAGAACAGTGTCTAAATGATTTTATGCACTCAATCCACATTTGCTATTTGAATGAATGAATGAGTGAATATTAATCATGGTTAGGGTGCTTTGCATGCTAGCTAACTTAAATCTTCAGGTCCAGGTGAAAGCTACTTTGCACACATATCACATGTTGATTCTGAAGAATTTTTTTTAAATGCTTTTATGTTTGTTTATTGAGAGGGAGAGAGAGATCGAACAGTGGAAGGGCAGAGAGAAGGAATCTCAAGCAGGCTCCACGCTTGAGCCCAACATGGGGTTCGAACCCACGAACCGTGAGATCATGACTTGAGCCGAAACCAAGAGTTGGACGCTTAACCAACTGAGCCACCCAGGCGCCCCCGATTCTAAAGAATTTTAAAGTAAGTTACCACATTGACACCATTGCAGGCGCCCTGTTCAGGAGTGGCCTCAGCGTACATGGATCGTGAAATGATAGTAGAAATGTGAGAAAAAGCTCCCTGAATCTGCTCAGTTATTAGAATGTTATTTATGTGCTTAATATCTCTGCAGGTACCCTTGAGCGATTCTAAGAATGGACCCTTCCCAACCCCACCCCTGTTCCTGACTAATCTCTTAAGCCTCCTGTTATCCACGTGTGTTCATATTCAGCAGAAGGTTGATAACTATTACTTCTGCTATTGTTAGTTGTTCAAAGGTTTCATCCACAACTATTTTTAACACAATGCACTGTATTCCTCATATCCTGTACTTGGGCAAGAACTCTTTAGGATCACCTGAAAAAAAGGGTGTGCTTATCACATGCATTTGGCAGATTGACACCTCTCCGCCCATACCTACTGGTAATGACTTTGAGTAGCTGTCAAAGAGAACATTTCTCCTTCCACGTGCCTTCATCTCCCTGCTTGCAGCTGAAAAGCTGATCCCACTATTGCATGTATTCCAGAACCATCTATCTCATTTTATTTCAACAGGACACATGCTAATGGGGCAGGAATAGGGCCAGGCTGAAAATGCACAGCAGTTTAGTTAAAGTGTTGCCAGAGAGAAGGCCCCCCCAAGGGGACAGCAGCATCCATCGCTAGTAAAAAGATGGCCTCTGTGTCACAGTAAGCACCTGGCTGTCCTGATCTGATGTCTCCTGCCCTGGATCGCTCCATCTCTCACCAGACACCTGATTGGTAAGTGTGTTGGATATGTGCAATCATAATAATGGATATTAGGAAGTGAGTATTGATTTGGTTCATCCATCCATTCATTCATTTTTGAGCACTATTTTGAGCACCACTATAAAGCAGCCACTCTGAATCAAAGATAAATAAAACCCAGTTAGTGCCCTGGAGGAACACAAGGTCTGGTGTGGGGGAGGCACACACACAGTGTGCGGGGTCAGAGGTGTCCATAAGGAATTACAAGAGCAGAGAGGTGAGCCGCAAAACCAGCTCCAGGAGGCAGGGAAAGCTTTCCAGAGGTAATAAGACCTACCAGTCATCTTTCTGAAGTTATGATGCTTTTTATTTCATGGAGATGACACTAATGAGGGCATCATCAGGCAATAGGAGAGGTAAGTTGAATAAATATTTCAGAGAGATGGGGTATTGGGGATGACTCTCAAATCACAATATTTGAGTGCTGTGTCTTCAGCACAGAAGTAAATCTTTTCAACTTATATAGAATCCACAAGAATTATAAGGAACTCGGTTAAAGGGATAGAAATTTCTCACTACAAGGTGCTTTTTCATCTTAAAGCTGAGCTGGCCAAGTGGCATTATTGAACGCTCTTCCTCACAGCTTAGCAACTAGAAGGTGTTTTATTTGTTCATTTCCATCCGGTTTACAGGAGAAGGGAAGGCTGGGCTCCCGCCAGTGGTTTGGTAATGCAGTTGTTCTTTCCCAGAGAGGCCCTGGCATGCCCACTGATGGAGAACCAAGGGTAGTAATGGCGGACACGACCCAGGTCAGCCTGTGAGCACCACAGACTGGAGAGACAGGAGGTCATGGCATCCTTCAGCACGACAGCGCTGCCGTGAGCTGGGTGCGCACCGGTACTTCTGCGTTCACATTATTTGCAGTGGGAAAAATTCAGTCCTTAAAGTTTGTGCTGGTTTTATTGTTTTCTGGGAAAAAAGTAGTTGTGATAGGGTTACAGTTTTAATCCTAAATCATGTGTCCCTCTGAGGATGTGGGCATGTCAGACAGATCTAAAAGGCTGGTGACTTCAGTAACCCCCTGAAGGGGTTATTTGCACGATGCGTAAAGAAACTGCTTGAGAAAATGAGTCACCTTGAGACACATGAGGGCAAAGGTGTTGAAACTTATTACATGAGGAAAGGAAGCATGAGAGGGAGGGATGATTTTGAGAATAGTGCCATCTTTTTTGTTTGTTTTTTAATTTCATCCAAGTTAGTTAGCATATAGTGCAATAATGATTTCAGGAGTAGAATCCAGTGATTCATCCCCTATGTATAACCCCCAACAAGTGTCTTCCTTAATGCCCCTCACCCACTTAGCCCATCCCCCCACCCACAATCCCTCCAGCATCCCTCAGTTTGTTCTCTGTATTTAAGAGTCTCTTATATTTTGTTCCCCTCCCTGGTTTTATATTATTTTTCTTCCTGTCCCTTATGTTCATCTGTTTTGTATCTTAAATTCCACATATGAGAGAATTCATATGATATTTGTCTTTCTCTGACTGACTAGTTTTGCTTAGCATAATACCCTCTAGTTCCATCCACGTAGTTGCAAATGGCAAGATTTCATTCTTTTTGATTGCTGAGTAATAATCCATTGTAATATATATACTATATCTTCTTTATCCATTCATCTGTTGATGAACATTTGGGCTCTATCCATACTTTGGCTATTGTCGATAGTGCTGCTATAAACATTGGGGTGCGTGTGCCCCTTTGAAACAGAATACCTGTATCCCTTGGATAAATACCTAGTAGTGCAATTACTGGCTTGTAGGGCAGTTCTATTTTTAACTTTGTGAGGAACCTCCATACTGTTTCCCAGAGTGGCTGCACCAGTTTGCATTCCCACCAACAGTGCAAAAGAGATCTTCTTTCTCCACATCCTCACCAACATCTGTTGTTACCTGAGTTGTTAATTTAAACCATTCTGACAGGTGTTAGATGGTATTTCATTATGATTTTGATTTGTGTTTCCTTGATGACAGGTGATGAGCATTTTTTCATGTGTCTGTTATCCATCTTGATGTCTTCTTTGGAAAAATGTCTATTCATGTCCTTTGCCCATTTCTTCAACTGGGTAATTTGGTGTTTGGGTGTTGAGTTTGATAAGTTCTTTTTTGATTTTGGATACTAACCCTTTATCTGATATGTCATTTGCAAATATCTTCTCTCATTCTGTTGGTTGCCTTTTAGTTTTGCTGATTGTTTCCTTTGCTGTTGCAGAAGACTTTTATCTTGATGAGGTCCCAATAGTTCATTTTTGCTTTTGTTTCCCTTGCCTCTGGAGATGTGTTGAGTAAGAAGTTGCTGCCTCCAAGGTCAAAGAGGTTTTTGCCTGCTTTCTCCTCTAGGATTTTGATGGCTTCCTGTCTTACATTTAGGTCTTTTATCCATTTTGAGTTTCTTTTTGTGTATGATGTGAGAAAGTGGTCCAGGTTCATTTTTCTGCATGTCGCTGTCCAGTTTTCCCAGCACCACTTGCTGAGGACACTGTCTTTATTCCATTGGATATTCTTTCCTGCTTTGTCAAAGATGAGTTGGCCATATGTTTGTAGGTCAATTTTTGGGTTCTCTATTCTGTTCCATTGATCTGAATGTCTGTTCTTGTACCAGTTCCATACTGTCTTGATGATGACAGCTTTGTAATACAGCTTGAAGTCAGGGATTGTGATGCCTCCAGCTTTGGTTTTCCTTCTCAGGATTGATTTGGCTATTCGGGGTCTTTTCTGGTTCCATATAAATTTTAGGATTGTTTGTTCTAGCTTTGTGAGGAATGCTGGTGTTATTTTGATAGGGATTACATTGAATATGCAGATTGCTTTGGGTTGTATTGACATTTTAACAATATTTGTTCTTCTAGTCCATGAGCATGGAATATTTTTCCATTTTTTATGTCTTCTTTAATTTCCTTCAAAAGCTTTCTATAGTTTTCAGTGTATAGATAGATTTTTCACCTCTTTAGTTAGATTTATTCCTAGGTATTTTATGGTTTTTGGTGCAATTGTAAATGGGATTGATTCCTTGATTTCTCTTTCTGTTGCTTCATTACTGGTGTATAGGAATGCAACCAATTTCTGTGCATTGATTTTACATTCTGCGACTTTGCTGAATTTATGGATCAGTTCTAGCAGGTTTTTTGTGGAATCTTTTGGTATTTCCATATAGAGTATCATGTGTCTGTGAAGAGTGAACATTTTATTTCCTCCTTGCCAATTTGCCTCCTTTTATTCCTTTGTGTTGTTTGATTGCTGAGGCTAGGACTTCTAATACCATGGTGAATAACAGTTATAGTGCCATCTTTGATAAGAAGAATCTCAGGACGGGTGCCCAGGTGGCTCAGTTGGTTAAACGTTGAACTTTGGTTCAGGTCATGATCTCGCGGTTCATGAGTGTGAGCTCCACATCAGGCTCTGCACTGACAGTGCAAAGCCTGCTTCTGATCCTCTTTCTCCCTCTCTCTCTGCCCCTTCCCGGCTTGTGCACTTTCTCTCTCTCTCAAAAATAAATAAAACATTAAATAAAACAAAACAAATAAAAAACTTAAAAGAATCTCAGGACAAGAAAACTACCAAAAGAAGATATAATACTCGGCAACAGCAACAAAACAAACAACTCCATTAAAAAATGGGCAAAGGACTTGAACAGACATTTCTCCAAAGAAGATACACAGATGGGCAAAAAACACATGAAAAAATGCTCAACATCACGAGGGAAATGCAATGACATACGACCTCATACCCATTACAATGCCTACTATCAAAAAAATTGAAAACAAGTGTTGGTGAGGATGTGGAGAAAGTGAAACACTTGTGCACTGTTGGCAGGAATATAAAATGGTACAACCACTTCAGAAAACAGTATGGTGGTTCCTCAAAAAATTAAACATAGCGTTACCATATGATCCAGCAATTTCTGGATATATACATAAAAGAACTGAAAGTAGGGTCTCAAAAAGATACCTGAGCACTCCAGTTCTTAGTATTATTCACAATAACCAAAAGATGGAAACAGCTCAAATGTCCATCAGTGATGAATGGATAAACAAATTGTGGCATATACAAGCAAAGGAATATCATTCAGCCTTAAGGAGAAGAAAATTCTGACACATGCTACAACATGGATGAAACTTAAAGACTAATTATGCTAAGTGAAATAAGCCAGACACAGGATAAATACTGTTGGATTGCCCGTATATGAGGTACGTAGGATAAGCACATTTATAGAGATGGAAAGGAGATGAGTGGTTGCCAAGAGCTGGAGGGGATGGGAGAATGGAGTTATTGCTTAATGGGGACGGTGTTTCAGTTTTGCAAATGTTTAAGGTGGTACCTTTTATGTTATGTGTATTTATTTGAGTAAAATTTAAAATTAAAATTTTTTTGGTGGGGGGGGGGTGCCTGGGTGGCTCAGTTAGTTGAGCCCAGGGTCAGGCTCTGTACTGAGCATGGAATCTGTTTAAGATTCTTTCTCTCTCTCTCTCTCTCTCTCTCTCTCTCTCTCTGCCCCTCCCCCCAATAAGTAATAAATATAATTTTGAAAGGTGGGGAAAGAAAAAACATATTAAATGCATTCACTTAGTGAATGAAACATGAAGTGTCCTCAGTAATGGGAGCCATGGGCAGCAAGCAGGACACGCCACTCTGATGCAGACCCTACCACGGAACCCCAAAATAGATCCTATGGCTATTTCGTGCATAGATCAGGTGTGTAGAAAACTTCATCTTCTTAACATCAAGTACCTTTGACTTCTAAGACTGCCACGTTCTACAAGGCTGCCCCAACCCCAATCCCAGGAGGGAGATCCAATCTCGGTGATGACTGGAGCTACACTCACACTCACCGTAGTATTTTGCAGGGTTACTTGGTTCCATCATTCATCTGGTCATCCCCCAGTCCACACCGCAGAGATTGCAGGCCCTGCCCCACCCTTGATCTGCTCTACATGGTCCTTTCTGATCCAGAGGCGTTGCCACTTCCCAGCTAGGCTCCAAGAGGCAGGGTCTCTGGTCAAATTGTGAGCCCTATAACTGAATCTAATTTGCCCTGGGGACCATCCGTTTTCCCCAGAGGCCTTGTCCCCTTTTAGAGCTATTACCAGAGGACCTGCGGAAGATCCTCACTGATCAAGGGACTGGCCATGCTCCCTGTCTATTCCCTGTTATTTTGCTTCTCAAAAGCATTTCAGTCAGCTCTTCTCAGGCGCACCCAGCAACACAGGAGATGACGGTGTTGACTTCAGGCTGTCTTGCTTTCCAAGGTGACTGAGTCTCTGAGGCAAAAAATTCCAAAGCCTGGCTGCTTACTTCATAAGGGGAGGTGGGGACAGGTATAGGAAAGACAAATACAATTTAATTTTTAAAATTAAATATCTTGGGACACCTGGGTGGCTCAGTCGGTTAAGTGTCCGACTTCAGCTCAGGTCATGATCTCATGGTTTGTGAGTTTGAGTCCCACATCGGGCTCTGACAGCTTAGAGCCTGAGCCTGCTTCAGATTCTGTGTCTCCTCTCTCTGTCCCTCCCCTGCTCGCACTCTTTCTCTCTCTCAAAAATAAATACACATTAAAAAAAATTTTTTTTAAAGAAAGTCTCCTGCCATGATGACCACTGGTCCCAATAGCAGCAACGCTGGCTTCTTGTCCTATCTGCTGCCTTTTCTTAATCATTGAGTTTCCTGAAGAGTCAAGACTTTGTGTCACTGGAGGAGTAGGTGATAACTCAGCTCTTAAACAATGTTGAGGACCCCTCCCCTCTTTTCTCTGATCCTCCCTCATGAGGGAGCTCAGTACACTTCAGAGATATGGAAGGAGAAATTGCCTTGTCAACAGGGTTACTTTGAGTCTACTATCAGTGGATTCTTCAATCTGGCTGGGATGCCTACTGTACTCAGTGTAGACTTACTTCTAAGCAAGTAAGCCTGTAAAATGGAAATTCCATGTGCTGAAGAACCACTTGCGAGGAGGCTTGCTCAGGGATATCATCACGGAAGATGGAGAGGTCCCCTCCATTAGTGAACAGGAATTGCTCCAGTATCACCTGGCTGCCGGCTGTGCCTTTACTGGTGACTGTTTTTAGATGTTCAATATCTCGCCAAAGAGAATCCAAACCACAGGAGGACCTATCCCAGCACTTTTTGAATCGTCAGCACTAAAGAGGTATTTGTTCAGTGAATGAATGGATGTCCTCAAGGTTCATGCATTTGTAATTCTATTCAGGCTCCTTACCCTACCTTTCCAGATGCCTTTTCCCCAGAGCCTCTCTGCCTGGAGGGATCATTAACTCCCTCCTTTGATCTGATTTTCTTTCTAGAAGGCACAGTGCTAAGGACAAAAACTACCAACCCCCCCTTGACTAGGACATGAATCCTTTCAGCTCCTTCTGCCCAGCAGTGCACGGGGCTCCAGCTGGGGGCTCATCTGCATGGCCAGACTCAACTCCCACTTCCTGAGGGCCCCTCTGATCTGCTGTCATCAGGATTCTATTGCTACAAGGGTAGCACTTGGCACGTGCTTATCAAAACTCCTCAAAATTTGTGATGCTTGGTCCATCGTCAGAAACCTGGCAGGTACCTGCCCCCATCCCTTCTGGGCAGTCATTAGGCTCCTACGCACAGGCATGCTCTAGCTTGCCCACACCACACCTTGACGTTCTCCAGGAGGAAGGAACCAGCTGACAGCAAGTTATGGTTCAGTACATGAGACAGCCTGTTCCACTCACGCAGAGAAGAGGAAGGATTTGCCAAGCACACCCAGGACACAGGTGCCCCTCGGAATCTGAGAGTGCTTGCCTGCGGGAGGCTAGGGCACTTCTAGCCAGCGGCCCTGGCCTCTGGTCATGGGAGACTGCTGCAAATGCCATTTCCTTGTGTGCCCGTTTCTGTTTCAATGTGTCTCTGTCTCTGCTTAAACTCTCTTGTGCTCCCTGTACTATAATAACAGCTGTTTATCAACCATCTACTATGTGCTGGGCAATTTCTGAACCCTTTACATGTTATTAATTCACTTAATCTTCAGAACAACTCTAGAAATGAGCAGTATTATTGCCTCTTCTACTGCATAGAAGGTCAATAACCTGCCCAATGTGACCCTGACAATGAGTGATGGACATGAGGTTGAACTCAGGCTTCCAGATACCAAAGGTGAGGCCACAGGGAAACCTTGCCTTTTCTACCCAATTCTATCTGATTCACAGAATAGTTAGTACCCTGAGGCAAGCATAGCATATATTTTTTAGATTTATGATAAGTAAGCTAGGTCTTGGTAAAGGTGCTTGGACACCATGGCATTCCCAATCAAACTCTTTCCTTTCTCCTCATGCCCAACTGGGCCAATTGAGGAAGCTCACCCCCTTGGCTTCTCAGACAATAGTTTTCCCCAGCTTTTGGGGTCAGAGGCATGTGATAGATTAGGAGGTAAATGCGGCAAATTGGTAACTCTCTGTCAATTTCCAGTTTCTGCCATTCCTTAAAAGGACCGTGCAGAGCGCGATCAATGATGGCCCAGAACGACTATGCCCAGTGAAGGATCCACTTCCCAGCTTGCAGGAAACTCAGTGCCATTAGAAACAATCTGCTCTTTCTTTGCTATGACCGATCATCTTGTAACAGCGTTCTTATTTCATGTAATGATTTCTCTTACAACAACACCCCCTTCCATTGAGATGGCTTCATGCTCATAGGGACACCATGACACGGGCTCCCAGGCTTTGTTTATAAAACCAGGTCAGCCATTTCAGCCTGCTTCTAGGGCTGCGGGGAAACAGTGATATCACCGGTTACATGGTGGACTGCCCTAATCAGCTCTGGTCATATTCCGTGGATTTGTTATTAATGATGTGTCCTGATTCCGTATAGGTCCTTGGGTCCTCATATAGTCCAGGAAAGCTGATCCTTTGCCCTTGGCAGTGACTGGCAGGTCTTTTCAGACACTTGGAGCAGCCAAGATTGCATTTTTAAAAGTGCCACTCTATATTTAGAAGGCTAAATTGCCTGCGGCACTGCCTCCCTTTGGATCACCTAAAAAAAGATCACCTTCACATACAAGGTCATGTGGATCGGGCCGACATTGATTCTGCTGTCTGTGGGACCCAGTGTAATTCCACTATGGAAAATGCCACACAGAGGGGGCAACTGAAAGAAAAAAAAATGGATGCTATCCCATTCAACTTTGGTACAGTGCAGGGCCAAAGAGAATTTTAGCAAGGTTAGGGCATAGAGGTCCTGGTTTCCCCCAGGGAAGAGAATCCCAAGTCCTGTCAGGCCAGAAAGAAGTCTCAGGATCATTCTGGCAAAATGCCCTAAGGTTCCCACCGCAACTTTGCTATTTCCTCTTGTAATCTTTTGTGACTATTGTCCTCTCCATTTGTTCTCCCTTTTCCTCCATCTGTCCTCTTCCCCTTCATTTCTTCCTCCCTCTCTCCCTCCCTCCTCTCATTCTCATTCCTTTCTTCCTCCCTTCCTCCATATCATTCTCAGTTATTAAGCTCTGACTGTGTTTCGTGCAGTGTACAAGGCACCGGGATTATTACCAAAGGTTATTGGCCCAAACATTACTGTCCCCACTAGAAGAACAGACAAATAGAACATCATTCCGTGCCATCGTAACAGGGTAACACAGAGAGGGCACTCAGCTGGCCTCCAAGGGACCAGGGAAGGCTGTGCAGTGAGGGTGACCCCGAGCTGAGTGACTCCTCTCTTCCCAAGATAAAACTGGCCCAGTCTTAAATCATCAGGTACAGAGGGGAGCACTTCCCTTATTTCTCTTCTTTTTTTTTTTTAATGTTTTTTTTTTTTTTTTTGAGAGAGAAAGAGAGAGACAGCATGAACAGGGGAGGGTCAGAGAGAGAGGGAGACACAGAATCTGAAGCAGGCTCCAGGCTCTGAGCTGTTAGTACAGAGTCCAATGCGGGGCTCGAACCCACGGACTGTGAGATTATGACCTGAGCCGAAGTCAGACGCTTAACTGACTGAGCCACCCAGGCACCCCATTATTTCTCTTTTTTTAAGCTTGCACGAATAAGAAAGCAATGTCAGAGACTCTTATCCTGGCAAACCCCATCACCAAGCAAGCTTGCTCCTGGCTTCTTTCTATTCCTCACATTCTGGCCCGTGGTTAGAGAGTGCACGCCTCTCCTTGGAGGTCAAGAGAAGGTCTAGAACTCAACAAAATCACAGAAGAAAAATCATCACATGCCATTATATGAGCAAAATATTTTAAAATTTATTACCTGCATTTTCAAGGAATGAGAGCTCTGGGGGTTAATGGTGTGCCTCGCGGCTGCAAGTAATAAACACTCAAAGGTGAATAGAGATATCTAGTCGGAAATAAGCTTTTTTATCCAAAGTTGAGTCTTTTAAATAAGAGAGTTTGCCCTTGGCTGCTGTCTTGAGACTTAGAAGACGTTTTAGGGTGTCCGTGCACAGTCAGCAGTGAGAGCTGATGTTCGTAAGAATGACTTTGGACCAAGGTCTCCAATCTCTTGTGATTCTGCTAGTGAATTACTGTGTGGATTATCACATATGTAGAGAAGAACTTTGTTTTCTGAAAATGAAGTTGACTTAGGTCTGAAGTCCCCACTTAATTCTGTCTGCTCAGGGAGATTTTGTGTCTTTTAGGTTAAAAGTTCAGGATTTTCAGTTAACGCAGGCTTTAAACTCAATCAAACTGAAGTTCGGATTCTCTGCGACTTCTGTTCTGCCTTCCCCCAGTCTCCCAGGATGGTGACTGCACGCAGGGGGTTCCGGTTTTGGCTGTCACCTAGGTCTTGCTGTCCCCACTGGCTGGGCTGTCATGCTTAATCTTTGTGAGGCTGCAATGTCTTCTTGCCAGCCCCGGGTTCCTTCTAGTGCCTAGCCCCCTCTACTGTCCTGTGAACCCCACTGCACATGGAGAAATATCTGAGCCTCCCTCAAGACAGGTACAGGGTCTAGGGGGGACGTGCTGTCTTAGGCCTTTTTTCTCTGCACCCTATCCTGCTGCCATTTCTATGCCACTGTCCCAACCCCTCATAAGATTGGGGCTCCTTCTGGGATGCTTCTCGTTCAAGACTCCCAAACAGGAAACAGGAAGCAAGTCCCACATCAAGTGTCTTTTTTTTTTTTTTTAAGTTTAGAGCCCAACGTGGGGCTCAAACTCATGAACCGCGAGATCACAGCCTGAGCTGAAATCAGGAGACAGGGGCTCAGCCGACTGAGCCATCCAGGTGCCCCTCATCAAGTGTTCTTTATCTGTTTCCTGCCACCCCATTCCGTTCACGCACCTACCTATATACATTCGAGGGTCTCAGGTGCAACCTTTTCCAGGCCAGGAAGAGTTTCCCTGTCTTCCTTTCAGCCAGGGAAATTCACTTGCATTTTATCCTCGTCCTCGTTACTATGGTTTACTTTATAAACCAAGACTCTAAGAAGCCTGGCCTCACTAGGATTTGCAAATCCCCTTTTCACCCAGAAAAGTCTAGCTCTAGCTTTTTGCAACTGTTGTTTCCGGGAAGGGCTTCAAGAGCATTTCTGGGAGTCACAAGGTGACCATTAATTCCTTTGTTCTTGTTTGGATCTTGTCCTCCCCCTGAAACAAGAGGGCTGTCTCAGTGTTGGGGCAGGGACAGCCTCAGGGCTGCAAAAGTGCCCGGAATGGAAAATGCTCTCAGGTCATGTTTCAGAATATCTGTCAACTGCCTGCAAGCACTTTATGTGCTCACCCTCTCTGGCCTGGTAACCCCTTGCTCTTGGCCCTGAACCCTTGCCACCTGCTGCATGGCTTCCGAGCCACAGGTAGCCCTCCGTTGAAGGGAGAAGTGATTGTGGTCGCAAATGCCCATTCCTGCGCTTAGCGGGAAGGAGGAAGGGAGTGTCAAGAAGGGTCATTCTGCCACTGTCACCGTTCTTATCTAGATCAGAAATTATGTCTGCCTTCCATATGTTAAGGCAAAATTCAAGCGAATAGATTTGATAGAAAGCATCAAAGTCTAATTTCATTGACCTATGGATGAGCCAACAGGAAAAAGGGGATTTATATACCCAGTTGAGAAAAGAATACCTAAAGGAGATGGGTAAGTTAGATACAACATTAAGAAAATAAACCAACAGGGACACCTGGGTGGCTCAGTCGTTTAAGCGTCCAAATTTGGCTAGGGCATGATCTCACGGTTTGCGAGTTTGAGCCCGCATTGGGCTCTGTGCTGACAGCTCAGAGCCTGGAGCCTGCTTCGGATTCTGTGTCTCCCTCTCTGCCCCTCGTCTACTCATGCTCTCTCTCAAAGATATCATGCTCTCTCTCAAAAATAAACATTAAAAAATTTTAAACAAACAAATAAAAACTTCCAGTGGTAACTTCTCTAACAGGTAATCAACATCTCTCTTAATCTTTTCCTGACAGGCTGTTAACATCAATGTCATCTTTTCCTAACTGATGTAAGCAGCAAGTGCTTCTGTCAGTTGGGGATTGATTAGCAATGCCACAGTGACAATTCCATGCAATGCCACAGGGCTGTCAGATGGTGGCCATTTCAGGAACAGCAAAACCTGTTTTCTCTAACGTGGCTTAATCTAGCATGGTATGAAAACTGTAGCAACGAGTTTTTCTTTTTTGTAAGTTTGGTAAAATATATATGATACATATCTATATATCTATATAGATATCTATAGATACATAGATATCTTCTTCTCTGTATTTTCTTTCTCACATGTATGAAGGTTGCGTGTCTAAAACATAGAGAGTCTCACTGTCGAAAAGAAGCAGGTTACAAGGAGACATGTGCTGTCACCCTTCTGAACCTGCACATCTCAAAAGGTCTCTTTTGATTGCTTCACTTTGAAAGAACCCTGTGGTGGCCGTGTGCTGATTTGTAAGCCAGCTCTCCTTTCCCTTCTGGAAAATTCTCCTTCTCCTCCTCCAAGCACGTTGGTTTAGTGGGAGGGAAGAGAAGGAGGCCACGAGTGCATGGCCCACTCCAGGGCAGGGTCCTGTTCCAAGGTTTCCCAAACTGGAGCCAGAGAGAGAAATTTAATGTCTCTGTGGGATGAATCTAGGAATCCCCTCTTATCTCTGTGGCCTTGGGCAAGTTACTTAACCTTTCTGCATCTCCGTCTCGGTTTCCTGGTGTGTAAAATAGGGACAATAATAGTATTTACCTGATAGGATTGTTATGGAGTTTACTTAGTTAATCCATCTAAAATGTTCAGAAGCGTGATGGGCACATAATAAGCCTGCAATAAATATTGTGGGAGGTGAGATCTCCCAATATCGGTGTTCCTCGCCTATTGGAGAAAGATCTAATAACAGCTACAGGTAGAGAGCAGTGGAAGAAAGGAAGGTAGAAAGAGTCCTTAGGGGCTCCTGAATGTCTGGATTTGCTATTCCCTGAGGCCAGGCTCATGACTCTCTTTTCTGGGGCCATGTTAGATCTCCCATAAATTTCTGCTTTTGCCTAAACTTTGCATTTTTCTTTCTTCTCCTTTTAACCTACTTTTAATTTCTAACCCTTTCCAATATGTCAGTATTTTGGGTGGTTTTCTCCCAGAGAGCACACAGTTGGATCTTGCTTTTGTTAGCCAGTGACCATAATGGTAACGGCTACCTGATTGTTCTTTTATACTAAATTGTTATATGAGCTTGCGTACACACTCCTTCCTTTGATCAGAAGACCAAGGCTCAGAAAGAGCTTGAGCTTAGATGAGCGTGGCTAAGACTAGAACCTACCCAGGGCTAGAAATGCCATTTGTTCTTGTGTTTCTCCAACAATGTAGTCTTTCTCAAAGAAAAGGTGCCAGGTCCTTGCAAAGCAAAAGTTATTAGGTAGAAGCCAATGGTGAAGGTCCGAGGAGGATCTTACTTCCATCAGGAAGAACGTTGCCAGTCAGTTTCGTCTCTACGGTTCTGTTCCACCCTTGGGAGAGTAATCCTCACTCTTCAACACTGCCCTCTACCTGCTAACGTTTGCTTTATCTGGACCCAACATATATGTTAAGCAAATATCAAGTCATGTTCAGCATGGACCATGTGGAGAGTTTTTGATGCTCCTTATGTTTCTGGCATATCCATCACTGCCCCTGCCTTTCTGATCTCAGATATGCTCACCAGGGATTCCGCCAAAGGAGATATTACAAAGAACTCTCCAGGACTGTTCAAGAAACTAGGTATAGTGGGCATTGCCCTTGACCTGGGTATCAAACCATTCCAGGAAGATTCTGGCATTTCGAACTCTTGGTCCCTGGCTCACACTTCTGTGAGAGTGATAATATTTTCATTTATTTCCCCCACTCATGTTAATATTATACATTAATATTATACATCCTATACACTATACACTACATAGTGTATAGTGTCATATATACACTATGTAGAGTCCAGGCATCGGGCTACAGGAATGAACAAGTCAGACAGGGTGTCTGCCCTCACTGACGAGCTTCCTGCCCTATTTTGGTAAATATTTAACATTCACTCAGATGTGTTTTGAAGGTCTCCAGGGTACCAGGCACCGCTTTAACTGTGGGAATACAGTTGTGGGCAAAACAGAGCTCTCCTCCCCAAGAGTGCAGCAGTGACAAGGCAGCAGGGCCAGGAACAATACTGCTTCTCTGCCCCCTCTCATCCCTCTGTGTTCCTCTCCTCCCCACCCCTTCCAAGCCCTTGGAAGATTTTCTAGCTGTAAGAGTTGAAATTAGATAATTCCCCTCCAGAGTTTACATGGTCACCAAATGTTTTTCTAGGCGAAGGGGGAGGACTCAGAACATTTAGCCCAATTCCTCCATGTTACATTTGTAGAATCTGAGACTCATAGGTTGTAACTTGGCCCTCAGTCATTACTGCATGGTACAGGCAAGACTGGAGCCCAGGTTCCTGGTCCCCATCCTTGAATTCATTCTACTTGGTCTACTGCTTGTGTGAAAACACCCGATGATAGCTATATTTGCCATACATGATCAATGATTGACTTTAAAATAAGAATGGATTTTTTTTTCATATGGAAGTGTTTTTTGACCAGAAATTAATTAATTATCAAAAAAGGCAGACTGGAAGTGTGCAGAAACACTGTTACCTCTAGGGAATATTAATGGTCAAAACTTAAAATGTGAAAATCATCATGATTCAGATTGTTCTTTGTAATTGATCCTTGGTTGTGGGAAGAAAGTTTAGAGATTACGTATATTCTGGAATTAGGTCATTGCCAATAAAAGGTCATGCTCATATTAAAAAGTTGTAACCTAATGTTCTTGGGTTTGGAAGGATGTTATTTATTATTCATATATTTACCTACTCACTTAAATAATTATTTTCCAAGGTGAACTTGTCATGGAATGCAGAGCTAGTACAGAAATCCCTGGAGTGTCCTTACAGCCACCTAGAATTAAAATAGACAGCAAGAATCTAGCCTCATAAAGGCTACCTTGGAACGTGTAGCTGAAAGAAAAGGGCTAATGGAAGGTGAGAGATTAGATACGTGTTTCAGGATTCAGCTCTGGGTTTTGTGACGTCAGAGAAAACATTCTCAGCAGAGATTTGCCCTTCTTGGGAGACAAATAATAAATATAGAAAATCAGAGTGACGGTGGAGCTGAGCTGCTGAATGACAAATAAGAGTGTGTGCTGAAGGGCTGTGGGAGAAGCGTAGCATCTGAATGTTCTGGAGACACTGTCCTCTTCTCTGAACACCAAAATTCCTGTCATTTCAGGGGGTTCGCACCCTGTTCTTCTCAAGCCATTGACTGCATTTTTGTTGCAGGACAGAGAATATGGCACAAGCAACAGTTCTTAGTAATTTAATTCCTACAACATACACTGCGTAAGGGTCTAATTGAACTATAATAAGGTGCACCTATCTTGTTCCAGTGAATTTTGCACATGCGTACACCTGCACAGCCATTACACTGTGAAGACAAAAACATTTCCCCTGCCCGGAAAATTTCCTTACCAGTCGGCAGTCAATTCGCTCACTTGAGTCAGTTGCTGTTGTTTTCTAACAATATAGCTTAGTCTTGCCTGATCTAATATTTTCATAAATTGAATGAAACACGGACTCTTTCTTTTGGGGGGGGGGCTGATTTGTTACATGTGGCATAACGTTCATGAGATTCGTCCATGCTGTGTTAGTAGTTCACTCCTTTTCATTGTTGAGTAGGATTCCACATGAAACCTATTCACTTGACGTTCCTTCAGGTATTTTCTAATCTGGGGCTATTATGAACAAAGCTGCTATGAACATTCTTGTACAAGTCTTTTCAGGGACGTGTCTCTCTTTTGAAGAAACACACAAGAGTGGAATTGCTGGGCTGTAGGTTAAATATATGTTTAACTTTTTTTTTTTTTTTCAATTGCCAACATTTCTAAGTGGTTGTGTTATTTATGCTCCGGCCAGCAGTGTGTGAGAATTCCATTTGTTCAGTCTCCATACTACCAACTTCTGATATGGCCTGGTTTCTAGTTCTTTCTTTTGCCCTTCTAGTGGTTGAGTAGTTCTATCTCAGCCATCTTCATGACAACTAATAATTCTGAGCATCTTTTCTTACGCTTATAGACATATTCACATTATTTTGTGTTTATGGTTTTGCTCAATTTTTATTGGGTTGTATTTTTTTATGTTATTCTTTGATTTTATTGTTTTTATTTTAATTCTAGTAAACACACATGGTTACATTTGTTTTAGGTGTACAATATAGTGATTCAACAATTCTATACATTGCTCAGTGCTCATCATAAGTGTGTCTCCTTTCTTAATATTGATTTATAGGAGTTCTTTATATATTCTGGTTACATATGTCAGATATAATGTGTCACAAATGTATTTTTTAGTCTGTGTCTCACCTATCATTTTCTTTTTTCTAACATTTATTTATTTTTGAGAGGGGGAGGGACAGAGAGAGAGAGAGAGAGAGTCCAAAGCAGGTTTCAGGCTCTGAGCTGTCAGCACTAAGCAGGATGCCGGGCTCCAACCCACCAACTCTAAGATCATAACCTGAGCTGAAGTCGGAGGCTTACCTGGCTGGGCCACCCAGGCATGGCACACCTATCATTTTCTTAATGGCACCTTTAAAAAATATATTTGAATTTGATGAAGTCCAGCTGTCTCATTTTTTTCCTTTAATGATTCATGTTTTTGATTGCCTAAATCTGTGCCTCCCCTACGGTTGCAGAGATGCTCTGCTATCTTCTAGTTGTTTCTTCCACGTCCCAGCCCATTCACGTGGTGTCAGGGGCACCAGGCCTGCATCGGCAGCCTGGGCTTCTCCACCTGTGCGATTCTCCAGGGCCCGTGAGGCCTGTGCCACCTGCAGCCGCACGCTGACGTCCTGGTCCAGGAGCTTCGCCCGGTTCCCCGGGTGCACCACGTCCTCCCGCAATCGGCTTCTCCCCGTGCTCCGGGGTGACCACGGCCCCAGAAGGCCAGCGCAAAGGCAGGAGGCGTGGCACCGCTCAGGCGTCGCGCGTCCCTGCACACACTCAGCACTCTTAGAGCTTGATGAGCCCCACGTGATCCATGAAGGGGGGGAAAGCAGCGTAGAGCGCATGCGCGTCAGGCCCGCCGTGCGCAGCGACGTCGCCGACGTGGGGCCTGTCACGGTGCGGCCTCGGCTTCCCGCCTTGATAGCCGTGGTTTGGGGGTTCAGTGATGGGACCCCGGAACTGGGCAGGGGTCTGTGTTTGCCCTGGCCTGCGGGACCTGCGGTGGCCCGGGCCGGGCATCTTCTGGGCCTGGTCCGCAGGCAGCTTCGGGCGCGGAGAGCATGATGGCGGCCGCGGCGGCGCTTCTTGCCCGTCACGCCCGGCCCCGGGCTGCGCCGCGGCCCTCACCTCCCGGTGGTCTCCTGGTGTGAGACGCGTGCCCCAGGGTTGCCTCGCGCTCACGCAGGCAGCCAGGGGTGACGACTGGTCGTGGGGCTGCGCAGAGAGGTGGCAGCCCTCCACCGCTTGCTGGCTTGCTGGAATGTTCTGGGTCCTGCAGCCTGAGGCCCGAGTGGCTTTTTCCTCGCCGTAAGGGTAGGCAGTCCCCGCCCTGCGGTCTTGCCGTGCTGCGTCTCCCTCACGAACGACTCCCTGCTCCTTCTTTGCTTCTTCAACTGTGTCTGTCTTTGCTTTGTTTTTGTTTTTGTTTTTTGTTTTTTTTTTTTTTTTTTTCCAGAACTTCACGGCTTCGTGTTTATGTGTATGACCCTCTCCAAACTAATCTTTGTGTTTTAGTGTCACGGAGTACGTTTTCCTGTGTTTATTCAGTTATTCCATTTGTTGAAAAGACTCCTTTCTTTAATGAATTGCTTTGGTGTCTTTGTTGAAAATTATTTTTGAATCTGTGAATCTTTTTTTTTTTTTCCTTTAAAATTTTTACTTATTTATTTATTTTTTCTTTTTTCTTTATTTTTTTAATTTTTTTTATTAACTTTATATTTATTGTCAAGTTGGTTTCCATATAACACCCAGTGCTCTTCCCCAGAAGTGACCTCCACCATGACCATCACCCCCCTTACTCCCTTCCCTCCCTTCCCCTTCCGCCCTGTTTGTTTTCAGTATTCAAGAGTCTCTCTGCTTTGTCGCCCTCGTCTCCCTAACTCTTTCCCCCTTCCCCTCCCCATGGCCCTCTGTTGGGTTTCTCCTGTTAGACCTGTGAGTGAGAACATATGGCATCTGTCCTTCTGCGCCCGACTTAGTTCGCTTAGCGTCACACCCGCGAGGTCCATCCGCGTTGCCACGAATGGCCAGGTTTCATTCTTTCTCACGGCCATGGAGTCTGTGAACCTCTTTCTAAACTTTAGTTTTCCACCGGCACCGGTACCACTTGAAAATGATCTTAAATACTATAGATTGTAACGAACATGGAGATCAGAGTTCGTTCTAATCTTAGACCTTGTCATCGCCCTATAAATTTTACAGCGAGATTGCCGATGCCTACAGAGAAGCTACTGGGTGTTCAGTTTGGGATTGCGTTGAGCCTACAGATTTGGGGAAAACGTGTGTATTAAAAAATATTGTCTTCCAATCCATGAATGTGTTCTATGTATCCATTTATTCCGAGCTTTAAAAAAATTTCTTTCTGCAGTCCGTTGTAGTTTTTAGCATATAGGTCTTACGCTTTGTTAAATTTATTCCTAGGTTAAATTCTTTATATTCTTATGGGTGGGACTATTTTTAAATTTTATTTTAGTTCTTTGTATCTGTTATGTAGAGGTGCAGTAGACTTTGGTATATTGACCTGGTATCATGCAAGCTTGGTACATTCGCTTGTAGTGGTTGGTTAGTAGTAGACTCCTTATGTGCATACGTCATCAGGTCCTCTGCAAGTGGTCACAGCTTTACTTCTGTTTACTGAACTTAAGGTCTGTCATTGGGGCGCCTGTGTGGCTCGGTTGCTTAAGCATCTGACTCTTGGTTTCAGCTCAGATCATGATTTCACAGCTTTGTAGGTTCGAGCCCCACATTGGGCTCTGTGCTGGCAGTGCAGAGCTGCTTGGGATTCTCTCTCTCTCTCTCTGTCTCTCTCTCTCTCTCTCTCTAGATCCCCTTCCCCCACTCGTGCTGTGTCTCTCGCAAAATAGATAAACTTAAAAAAAAAAAGAAAGGTCTGTCATTTATTTCCCTAGGCTTATTGTACTAAGATCTCCAGTACAATTTGAAGAGAAGTGTACTTCAGTATACTTGCTCTGTTCCTGATGTTTGGAGGAAAAGATTCAGAAAGGTAGCAAAATATTCCACTTTGACATATTGATTTTGAACTGTAGGCACTTGAAAAACAGCACATGAAAGGAGACGCTTTCTCTGATCTCCTCTTATTTACCTAAAGAGAAGTCCTCCAAAAGGAACTCAGTTGGCATAAATACCCTCCTTGGGGAGTTTCTTCAACCTGGAAAGATGGAATCTTGTAACAGGAGAGGAGACGAGAGGTCAACGCCACCCGCAGATTAACGCGGACCCAAACTATCATATCTACCATCTGTTCTTCTGAGGGCCCATCCATCTCTCTTAAAAGTCATTACAGGGGCACCTGGGTGGCTGAGTCAGTTAAGCGTCCGACTTCTGCTCAGGTCATGATCTTACCGTCCATGAGTTCGGGTCTGCATCAGGTTCTGTGCTGATGGCTCAGAGCCTGGAGCCTGCTTTGGATTGAGTCTCCCTCTCTTTCTCTTTCTGCCCCTCTCCCTCTCATGCTGTCTCTCCAAAATAAATAAACATTAAAAAAAATCATTTACATCCCCCTAAAAGCCCTATATCTCACCTCCTTTTCACTTATTAAGATGATAGGTAAATCTAAATTCTTAGCCACCTCAGGGAGCTGCTCATTTCCCCTTAACTATCTCCCACATATACTTGTTAATAAACCTCTGTTTGATTTTCTCTTGATAATCTGTCTTTTATTAAAGGAGGCTCAGACAGGAACTCAGAAGAATAGAGGGACAGTTGTTTCCTCCCTTACACTATTTTGTATGATGTTGTAGATTGTCACAGACGCCCTTTACAAGATTGAAGAAGTCCTATCCATTCCTGTTTGCCGAGGAATTGCGTTATTTCCTATGAGAACGTATTTTTTTTCCAGAAGGTTTTTCTATATCTTTTGAGATTATTCTCTGATTTTTCCTTTATTCTCACATTTGGTATATTAATATGCCAAATTACATTGATTTTTGAATGGTAAGCTTATCTTATAGCCTTCAGATAAATCCCACATGGTGATGATGTATAATCTTTTAAAAATATTTCTGGATTCAGTTTCCTAATATTTTGTTGGCAACGTTTGCATCTTTTCTTGTAATGTTCTTGTCAAGTTTTGATATCAGGGTTATGCTGAATTTAAAAAAATGAGTTGGAAACTGTTCCTTCCTCTTTAGTTTTCTTACTTTGTGTAACTCTGGTATTAGTTCACCAGTAAAACCATTTGGGTCTGAAGTTTTCCTTGTGGGAAGATTTTGTTTAATTGATTTTTAAAATGTTTATTTATTTTTGAGAGAGAATGGGCAGGCGAGGGGCAGAGAGAAGAGACAGAATCTGAAGCAGGCTCTGCACTGTCAGCACGGAGCCCACCGTGGGGTTTGAACCCACAAACCGTAGGATCAGACCTGAGCCAAAGTCAGACACTTAACCCACTGAACCACCCAGGCGCCCCTAATTGATTTTGATTACACATCTAATTTGTTTATTAGGTGTAGGACTATTCTGGTGTTCTGTTTCTTACTCTTGGTAAGTTTTGTTGTTTGAGGAATTTGTCCAATTCTACTACAATGTTCAATTTATTGGCATGAAGTTTTTCATTATATCCTCTGTTATCCATTTAAGACTAGCAGAATCATACTGATACCCCTCTTTCACTGTTGATACTGGTAATTTGTGTCTACCCTGTTTGTTTTCTTAATTGGTCTAACTAAAGATTTTAAATTTTATTGATACTTTCTCTTTTGTTCCATTTTCTATTTCATTGATTTTTGTCTTTATTTTTAATGATGTCCTTTCTTTAACTACCTTTGAGTTTCTTCTATTCTCTTTTTTTAAAAAACCTTCTTAAAATGAAAACTTAGATTGTTAAATTTTACCCTTAAAAAAAATGGGCATTTCATGCTGTAATTTTCATTCCAAGCACTGCTTTAATTGTTTCCCCCCCAAATGTTCATACATTGTATTTTCATTTTCATTTACTTCAAACTATTTTATAAATTCTCTTGAGATTTTTTTTCTGTGACTTATATGAGTTATTTAGAAATGTTGCTTAATTTCTAAATATTTTGACATTTTCTAGATATTTTATTATTATTGATTTCTAATTTAATAGTCATGAATAGAGAACATAATTTTTGATCTTTTGAAATTTATTGAGTCAGATTTTATGACCCAGCATGTAGTCTGTTTTAGGGAATGTTTCACGTGGTTCTGAAAAAATTTTTTGGTTATTAGGTGTAATGTTCTAGTAAGTATCAATTAGATCAAGTTGGTTATTACTGCTATTAAAATCTTTTATATTCTTACTGGTTTTTCTGTCTAAGTGTTCTATTACTGAGGTGGAAGAGGTTTTGAAATATCCAAATGCAATTGCGCAATTGTTTCTCCCTTTAGATCTGCTAATTTCTGCCTTGTACAGCTCTCTTATTAGGAAACATATGCACATAGGATTTTTTGTATCTTCTTAATGAATTCAACTTTTCATTACTATTAAAGGCCCCTCATTGTCTTGAATCCTACAAAGTTTTGTATTAATATAGTTATATTGGCTTTCTTTTGCATTATTTGCATGGAATATTTTAAAAAATTTTCCTTGTGATTTCTTGTTTTCTTGGCTTTGTGTAAAGGTGTCATTTGATTTCCAAATATTTGGAGATATGTTGCTTGTCCTAATGCTACTGATTTCTAACTTAATGCTAGTGTAGTCTGAGAATATACTCTATATGGTTTCAGTCTATTGGAATTACTGGGACTTATTTTATAGCCTAGCATAAGGTCTGTCTTATTGATGGACTTGTAGAGACTTTTGGCCTTGTGTAGGCTCTTGGGTTTAGGCTTTGTTAGAGTAGGTCTCTTTCTTGTTTTTAATGGTAGGGTAGGGAAAACTGCTCCTGAGGTATGATCATTACTACTAAAGCATGGCCCTCTAGTGTCCAGTGAAAGCAAGATGTGTTTTCCAGCCCTCTGCGAGAGCTGGACCCAAACCCAAACTCCATCTCTTCAATATGGGACATTGCTGAAATCTCTATGAGCCATCTCAGCCTTTCAGAGTAAATTCTTTGATTCACCTTGCACATGTGCAATTCAGGTACAGCCAAGGATTGGGCTCCCCTTCCTGTAATTTTTTCTGTTCCAGGATTCTTCCCCACCCCCAGTTTCCATCTCCTGCCTTCTCAGGCCAATAAAGCTGAGTCTTTGTACTTGAGCTCTATTAAAGGTTATGTAGACTTGGAAGTGTCTTCGGGGGAAAAGCTGAAGAACTGTGCATTTCACAGATGTGGGTCCCTTCTTTGATTGTATGCTCTCCATTGTCAGCTTGCTTTCTTTGCTCATTGGTGCCTTCAGGTCTTGTCTTCAGTATTTTTTATACGGCATTTATGATTGTTGTTTATAAGAGGGTAGTCAAATGTATTTTTATTGGAAGTCTGAACCTATGATTCAATTTAAAACACAAATGGAGTGTAGATACCACATTAGGAGTCTTGATCTAGAACATCTGGATTTGTATCTTGGCCCTGTCACATTTAGCTATGGCCTCTTGGCCAATCTTGCTGTACTCTAACATTCTCACCTATAAAATGGAGGTGATAATAGTTCCTGAGTCACAAGGTTGTTGTGAGAATAAGTTAATTCATGTGAAGCTCTTGGAATAGTGTCTGACTCTGATGTTTAACAAATATTAGCCAAATCTCATTGGAGATACCCTGTTTTTCCATTGTGAATAGGATACACTTTATCTTTAACTATTTCTCTTTGACTTAATTCCAGAATGCGATTCCAGTTAATTTGGGTCATATTAAATTATGTAACTTTGCTGGTTCTTATTCCAGTGTATTGCACTTGAGGTCAATGATACCATACATATGTTTTGCATGCCAACAGAGCTCTTATTAATTTTTTTTTTTTAATTTTAGAGAGAGAGAGCATGCACATGCAATTGAGGGAGAGGGACAGAGGGAGAGAGAGAGAATCTCAAGCAGGCTCCAGGCTCAGCATGGAGCATGACACGGGGTTCAATTCCACAACCCTGGGATCATGACCTGAGCCAAAATCAAGAGTCAGATGCTCAACTGACTGAGCCACCCAGGCACCCTGACAGACCTCTTATTAATGATGTAGGTAGTTCAGTAATTTCTTTCAGCAACGCTTTCCCCCGAAAACTTAAGATTTGCTTTTCAATTGAAGGTATAGTTAATGTGCTTTCCTCTTCAAAATGCATATTACAAAATCTTCGAAGCTGACAGTATAAACATCATGCCAGAAGTAAAGGAATGGTCATATTTTTGCTGCTTCATTCACTTTTTAAGATAGAATCAAGGTAATGTTTTTGAACTCCATTATCTCATGGCCAAATTGGGAATTTTTATTTTTATCTCCAAACAAGCACTTTTTTCTTTTGGACCAAACTTAAGTAGCAGTGAGTCACCACACTTACAAAAGCAAGTTCCAAATCCAGTCAGTGAAGACAACAAAATATACTAATGTGGTAGCATGTGAGGGGTAGCAGAATACGCCACTCCAAAATGGGATCGTAGGAGTCCAGGACATGCCACCCCAAAATATGCTTTGTTATGTTGACTATTTTGAACCGTAGGCAATTGAAAAATAGCAAATGCAGAGAGAAGCTTATCTGCCTAAAGACAGCTGCTCCACAAGGAACTCAATTGTCATAGATCCTCCTTGGGGAGTTTGATCAGCTAGAAAAGATCAACTCCTGTAGCAGGAGAGGAGACTAGAAGTCAACGTCATGCACAGACTGTGTCGCAAACTGTCATACCTCGCATCTGTTCTTCTGAGGGCCCATTCATCTTTCTTAAAAATCATGGACTCTCCCCTGAGAGGATGTTCTTTGACGACAACAGAATTAGGTTAGAAATCAGTGACATTAAGATAACCAACATATTGACACCTTTTTACAAAGCCCATGGGTCAGATAAGAAATCCCAAGGAAACACTTAAAAATATTCCATGCAAACAATGCATAAGGAAACTGATAGAACTATGTATTTCCAGCAGTCTGAGCTTAGTGAAGATGTGCTTGAGCTTTTTCTTAAGCCACACTGACTTGAAGACATCAGTGATTAACTTGCTATGATTATAAATATTTGGAAATGAGAGACTTTCATAAAATATTCTTAGAGCCAGCTGGGTATCTGCAAAATTGGGAAATAATTTGCCACCACCTCACCTGTTGCAATGGCTGTAATTGTTTCTTTTTCTGTACCATGAAGAGCTTATTTCTCCACCCCTTGACTCGAGGCTAGAATTGTCTCTTGCCCTGACCAGTAAAAATGCAGCAGAACTGATGTGCCAGTTGTGTACTTCTGCTGGCTCTCACACAACTCTGATGAGCTGCCAAGTTTGGGCCGGTTCGGAGGATGGAGCACATGATGTACAGATAAGCCTTTCCATGAGGCCTACCTTGACCTGTCAGCTCCAGCTGAACCAGGAGCAGGGTTTGCTGAGACCTGCCGAGCCGAGCCCGGATCACCAGAACCACCCAGTCCCACACACACATGTGAACTCACTGAATGCTGGTTCCTTTCACTCCACTAATTTTGGCAGCGCTTGTTACATAGAAATAACTACCCGATACAAAAATTGGTGCCCAGAAGTGAAGTGCTGGCATAATAAAAATGTGAAATATGAAGCACTGGCTTCATAGACTCAAACCCCTGGTTTACTGATAATCTACCTCTCAGTACTTGGAATAAGCCAGGCCCCGGAAGTTGGGGAAATAAGTAGCTGACTCTCCATCCCTTCTTCGCCTCAACGAAATCTTCTCCTAGAACTTATCATGATCACAGATAACCCATCCTTCCCAGGAATCGGCCGGCAGCTGGGAGATAAGGCCTCCTGGAGTCACAACATTCAGAACCCATTGTAGCGATGGGGTTTAATGAGATTGTTTTCCCAGCATGTAATAAGAAGGGACAGGGTGGCTAGATCAAACCTGGAAGGAATGGCACAGTGGAGGGAGGGAGAGATTGCCCAACCAGAAGGCAACAGCACTGCACTGACTGTTGACAGTATTGAGGTCACTAGGAAATGAGAGACCCAGATGGCGCGTGTGCACACATGCACACACCCTACGAAGGACGAGCCACAGACTCAGGCTTTGTCAGATCCCAGCTGCTCTGTCTTGTCTGTCCCGGCCTTCTCTGTCTGGAGTGGCAGGGCGCACATATGGGCAGTAATAGACTGTCATTGGAGAGCTGGCCGTGTGCTGTCATTTAGCTAGAAGCCAGATGGGAGACAGAAACCCTGAGCCCAGCCACTCTTTCTGCAGCCCTGTACTGATGTAGGCTGCGAGAACATGTGCTGATAGGGGTTTGTTTTGCAATGACGTCAACAGAAATAAATTTTCTCTAATAGCAAGCGTTGCCTCTGTCTTCTCAAAATGTTATTGTGGAAATCACTTTCTAAGCTACTTCTTTTTCCTTGAGGTTTTCCTAGAAACAATTAGAATCGTCTCTGCAGTCTAGAAAAAAAAAGTATGACTCAGTAGTTTTGTAACAGGTGACCCAAATTGTTTATCTGTGGAATCTATCCCTGTGAGAGATCCAGAAACAAGCACAAAAGGAGAGTCCTGGATGACTGACAGTGTATTGTGTCCCTTTGTCCCAAAGCCCTTCAGGTGAGAAAACGACTTAAGGTCTTTCACTAATACAGCATCAGCTGAGGGACAAGAACATCGATTCCAGTCACATACTTCACATTTGTGGCAATCTGGGCACTGTTTCGCAGCAACCTCTGCTATGACCTCACTTTTATTTTTACTTACCCAAAGGAAATTGGCCATTTCCAAGAGAGTCAGGCCCCAAGCTGGCCCCGAACTTTGAGAATGAACCTGCATTGTCATGCCAGGCAAAAGTCCGCAAAAAATGAGGCATCCTGCTGGTCTGTTTTTCACTGACTGCATTTTCAATTACTTCCATTCTGCATCTAGTCCAAGTGGAGAGAAGCTTAAAATAAATACAAATCACACTATCGTAGTTTTAGGAATTAGAAGAAATAGCAGCAGGCATCTCATTATAGCTCCATATCTGTAGGAAGAACAAATTCTCTCCAGGCAGAGACATGGTGATGTCTTTGATGCCATAAAATAATAAGTGATAATAGCCTAGAGAAAAATTGAAGGGTGAAACTCAGTTCCGCTTGCACTTGCTAGAGGCTTAATGCATCCGAGCAAAAGCTGTAAAATGGATTTAAAATCCTACGGCATGTGAAAAAAAAATGTTCAGTGTTTATTTTAAATAAACGTCCTTTGACAAAATTCTACATGCATCAGAACCAAATCCACAAACCAGTCAAACTCCCAAGTTGATGTCTGGTTCCTGAACGTTTTGAAACATGGAATATTTGATGCAGCCTAATAATTTGCTCCTAACAGTGGGAATAAATGCAAGTTCTTTGGGGCATATCCCTAAGAGTGGAATTGCTGGGTCACATGGTTCCCCTCTGCTTCACATTTTGAGGAACTGCCAGACTCTTTCCCATAGCAGCTGCACCATTTTACATTTCCACTAGCAGTGTATGGGTTCCAGTTTCTCCACATTCGTGCCAACACTGTTGTCTGTTCTTTTGATTACAGTCATCCTAATAGGAATGAAATGAAATATAATTATGTTTTTGATTTGTGTGGTTCCTTAATGACTAATGATAGCATTTTTGTGTGTGCTTATCAATTCTTTGTATACCTTCTTTGGAGAAATGTCTGCTAAAATCCGTTTCCCATTTTTAATTGGGTTATTTATCTTTTTGTTGCTGAGCTTGATAAGTTTTTCACATATTCTAGCTATTAATCTCTTACCAGATACATAGCTGGCAAATATTTGCTACCATTCTGTGGGTTGGACTTTCACTTTCTTCCATCATTTGCCACACGGAAGTTTTACATTTTTATAAAGTCTAATTTTGTTACTTCTGCTTTTGGTTACTTGTGTTTTTTTGCCCAACCCAAGATCATAAAGATTACAATAATAGGGTTTTATAGTTTTATCTCTTACATTGATGTCTGTAATCCATTTTGAGTTAATTTATGTGTGTTCTGTGAGAAAAGGGTCCAACTTCATTTTTCCTTTTTATGTAGATATTCACTTGTCCCAGCACCATTTGGTTAAAGACCGTTCTTTTGCCATTGAATTGTCTTGGCATCCTTGTTGAAAATCTGTTGACTGTAAATGTAAGGGTGTATTTGTGGACTTTTGTCCACTGTATTACATTGGTCTGTATGTCTGTCCTTAGGTCACACCTTTGTTGTTTCAAAATCATAAAATTTGAACCCACCAACTTTGTTCTTAGTTTTAAAGATAGTTTTGGCTTTTCTGGGTCCCTTAAATTTCTATATGAATTAAAAAAGTTTTTTACATTTATTTATTATTGAGAGACAGAGAGAGAGCATGAACGGGAGAGGGGCAGAGAGAGATGGAGACCCAGAATCTGAAGCAGGCTCCAGGCCCTGAGCTGTCAGCACAGAGCCTGACGCGGGGCCCGAACCCATGAACCGTGAGATCATGACCTGAGCTGAAGTTGGACGCTCAACCAACTGAGCCACCCAGGTGCCTCTCTATATGAATTTTAGATCAGCTTGTTAATTTCTTTAAAAAAAAAAAGGGAAGCTGAATTTTTAATAACTTCAAATTGTTTTGAATCTGTAGATAAATTTGGAAAGTACTGTCATCTTAATAATATTAAGTCTTCTGATCCAAGCACATGGGATGCTTTCCATTTTTTTAAAGCTCTTCTTCATTTTCTTTCAATATTTTGTGGTTTTATTTTTTTTTTTTTTCATTTTAAATACTTATTTTGAGAGAGAGAGAAGGAGAGAGGGAATCCCAAGCAGGTTCAGCACTGTTAGCGCAGAGCCTGATGGGGTGCTCAAACTCACAAACCAGGAGATCATGACCTGAGCCAAAATCCAGAGTCAGATGCTTAACTGAGTGAGCCACCCAGGCACCCCAACATTTTGTGGTTTTCAATGTACAGGTTTTACACTTACTAAATTTATTCTTACATATTTTTTGGTGTGATTATAAATGCAGTTTTTTCTTAATTTTATTTTCAGGTTCATTGCAAGTGTATAGAAATAAAATTTATTATTATATGTTTATCTTATTTCCTACCATCTTTCCTACTAGAACTTATTTATTCTAATAGATATTTAGTAGATTCCTTAGGATTTTCTATATTCAATATCGGGTCATCTCCAAAACGAGATAGTTTTAATTTTTCTTTCCAATTTGATGCCTTTCTATTTGTCTTTTTTTCTATTTTATTTATTTATTTTATTTAATTGGCCTACAAAGAATGTCCAGTACAATATTGAATGGCAGTGGTAAGAGCAAACGTTCTTGTCTTTTTCCTGATATTGAGGAGAAAACATTTAGGATTTCACCATTGCTATGGGTCTTGTAGATACTCTTTATCAGACTAAGAACATTTCCTTCTTTTCCTACTTTGCTCTGTGTTTTTATCACAAAAGGGCAAAGCCTCATGAAGAAATGTTCTTGTCCTTTGCCTTGCTTCCTTTTTCTGACTCTAACTTGGATTCAGTGCTAGAGTTACAGCAACTATATTTTAATGGTGATCATAAAGGCCAAAAGCTAAATCTTTCCATTTTATTAAAATAGGTGCAACCCAAATGCTTGATGGCATTTTTGAGTAGTTGCACTTGCCCTAGATGATCCGTCTCTGAACTTTGTGCCATGATAGAAAATCAACTGGAATCTGAAGCTCTTGGTAAGATTGTTTTAAACCCTTTATAAGCCTTTGGTAGGGTTGCTTTTATTTTTTATTTTTTAATTTATTTTATATCATGATCAATGTACTTTCTAATCTCCATCCTCTATTTCCCCCATCCCCCCCCCCCGTCACCTCCCTTCTGGTAACCATCAGTTTGTTCTCTATAGTTAAGAGTCTGTTTCTTGATTTGTCTCTTATTCTCTCTCTCTTTTCTTCTTTGCTCATTTGTTTTGTTTCTTAAGTTCCACATACGAGTGAGATCATATGGTATTTATCTTTCCCTGACTCACTTATTTTGCTTAGCATACTCTGTAGCTCTATCCATGTTGTTGCAAATGGCAAGATTTGATTCCTTTTTATGGCTGAATAACATTCTATTGTATATACATATACCACTTTATCCATTCATCTACTGGTGGACACATGGGATGCTTCCATAGATTGGCTATTATAAATATGCTGCAATAAACAGGGGTGTATATATCCATTTGAATTAGTGTTTTTGTATTTTTTCTGTAAATACCCAGTAGTGTGATTCCTGGGTCATCGGGTAGTTCTATTTTTAATTTTTTGAGGAACTTCTATTTTGTTTTCCACAGTGGCTGCACCAGATTGCATTCCCACCAACAGTGCACAAGTGTTCCTTTTTCTCCACTTCCTGGCCAACACTTGTTTCTTGTGTTTTTGATTTTAGCCATTATGACAGGTATGAAGTGATATCTCATTATAGTTTTGATTTGCATTTCCCTGATAGTGAGTGATGTTGAGTATCTTTTCATGTGTCTGCTGGCTCTTGGTATGTCTTCTTTGGAGAAATGCCTGTTCATGTCTTCTGCCCATTTTATAAATGGATTATTTGTTTTTTGGGTGTTGAGTTGTATCGGTTCTTTATATATTTTGGATACTAATCCTTTGTCAGGTATGTCATTTGCAAATATGTTCTCTCATTCAGTAGGTTGCATTTTAGGTTTTTTGTTTGTTTGTTTGTTTGTTTCACCATATAGAAGCTTTGTATTTTGATGTAGTCCCAAGAATTTATATTTGCTTTTATTCCTTGGTCTGAGGAGACATATCTAGAAAATGTTACTCCAGCTGATCTCGGAGAGATTACTGTTTTTGCTCTCTTCTAGGATTTATATGGTTTCAGGTCTCACCTTTAGGTCTTTAAGCCATTTTGAATTTATTGTTGTGTATGGCGAAAGAAAGCAGTCCAGTCTCATTCTTTTATATGTAACTGTCTAGTTTTTACAATACCATTTTTTGAAGACACAACCTTTTTCCCATTGCATATTCTTTTCTGCTTTGTTGAGGATTAAGTAACCATATAATTGTGGGTTTATTTCTAAATTTTGTGTTCTATTTCATAGATCTATGTTTCTATGTTTATGCCAGTACCATACATACGGTCTTAATTACTATTGCTTTGTAATATAACTTGAAATCTGGAATTACGATACCTCCAGTTTTCTTTTTCTTTTTCAAGATTGCTTTGGCCAAACGAGACCATTTGGAGTTCCATACAAATTTTAGGACTGTTTGTTCCAGTTCTGTGAAAAATTCTATTGGTATCTTGATAGGGAGTACATTAAATCTGTAGATTGCTTTGGGTAATATAGAAATTTAACAATTCCCATGAGCTTGGAATATCTTTCCATTTCATTGTGTTGTGTTTAATTTCTTTCATCAGCGTTTTTATAATTTTCAGAGAAGAGGTCTTTCACCTCTTTGGATAAGCTTATGCCTAGATATTTCATTGTTTTGGGTGTAGTTATAAATGGGATTGTTTTCTTTCACTCTGTGCTGCTTCACTATTAGTGTATATGCTTGCAGCAGATTTCTGTATATTGATTTTGTATCCTGTGACTTTAGTGAATTCATTTGTCAGTTCTAGATGTTTTTCTGGTAGAGTCTTTAAAGTTCTTTCTATATGATATCATGTGATATGCAAATGGTGAGAGTTTTATTTTTTCCTTGCTAATTTGGATGCCTTTTATTTCTTGATGTCTAATTGCTATGGCTTGGACTTCTAATACCATGTTGAATAAAAGTGGTGAGAGTGGACATCCTTGTCTTGTTCCTGACCTTAAGTGAAAAGTTCTCAGTTTTTCACCATTGAGTGTGATATTAGCTGTGGATATTTAATATAAGGCCTTTATTATGTTGAGCTATGTTCCCTCTAGACCTACTTTCCATTATCATGAATGGATGCTGTACTTTGTCAAATGCTTTTTCTGCATCTATTGAAATGATCTTATGTTTTTTTTTTAAACATTTCTCTTATTGAGATGACTATCACATTGATCTTTGAGAATATTGAACCATCTTTGCATGCTGGGAATAAATCCCACCTGATTGTGGCATGTGGTATTTTTAATGTATTGGTGGATTCAGTGTGCTAATATTTTGTTAAGGATTTTTGAATCTATATTCAAAAGAGATGTTGACCTGTAGTTATCTTTTTTTGTGTGGCGTTTTTATCTGGTTTTGGTATCAGAGCAATGCTGGCCTCATAGAATGAATTTGGAAGTTTTCCTTACTCTTGTATTTTTTTTTTTTTGAATAGTTTGAGAAGAACAGATATTAACTCTTCTTTAAATGTTTAGTAGAGTTTATCTGTGAAGCTGCCTGGTCCTGGACTATCGCTTTTGGGGAGTTTTTGATTACTGATTCAGTTTCATTGTTGATAATTGATCTGTTCAAATTTTCTATTTCTTCCTGTTTTAGTTTTGGTAGGTTATATGGTTCTAGGAATTTATCTATTTCTTCTGAGTTGTACACTTTGTTGGCATATAGGTTTTCATAGTATTCTGTTATCATTCTTTGTATTGCTGTGGAGTTGGTTGTTACTTCTCATCTTTCATTACTGAGTTTATCTGGGTCCTTCCTTCCTTCCTTCCCTTCCTTTCTTTCCTTTCAAATAAAATGCTCTTTTAAAACCATTTATTATATTCCCTATGTTGTATTTTTTATCCCTGTGGCTTACTAATCCAAAATCAGAAGCCTATATCTCCTACTTCCCTTCAGCCATTTGCCCATCCCCCTACTTCCCTCCCACTGGCAACTGTCAGTTTATATATAGGTGTAGTTCTGTTTTTTGTTTATTTGTTTTGTTTTTTAGATTCCGCATATAAGTGGAATTATATAGTATTTCTCTGACTTATTTCACTTAGCATTATATCCTCTGGATCCATCCATGTTGTCACAAATGCCAAGATCTCATCCTTTTGTATGCTGAGTAATATTGCATGGTATACATACATCTTCTTTATCCATTCATCTATTGATGGACACTTGGGCTACTTCAATATCTTGGCCATTGTAAATAATGCTGTAATAAACATAGGGGTGCATGTATCCCTTTAAATTAGTGTTTTCATTTTCTTTAGGTAAATACACAGTAGTGGAATTACTGAGTCATGGTATTCCTATTTTAAATTTTTTGAGGAAACTTTATACTGTTTTCCACAGTGGCTGCACCAGTTTATGCTCCCAACACAAAAGTTGGTTTTACTCCACATCCTTGCCAACACTTGTTATTTCTTATCTTTTTGTTTCTAGCCTTCTGACAGGTATGAGGTGATTGTGGTTTTGATATGTATTTCCCTGATGATGAGTGATATTGAGCATTTTTTATGTGTCTGTTGGCCATCTGGATGTCTTCTTTGGAAAAATGTCTGTTCAGGTCCTTTGCCCATTTTTAATCAGATATTTTGTGTTTTTTTGTGGGTTTTGTTTGTTTGTTTTGGCATTAGGTTGTGTAAATTCTTTATATATTTTAGATATTAACCTCTTATGGGATATATCATTGGCAAATACCTTCTCCCATTCAGTAGATTGCCTTTTTGTTTTGTTGATGGTTTGCTTTGCTGTGCAGAAGCTTTTTATTTTGGTAGAGTCCCAATAGTTTATTTTTTCTTTTGTTTCCCTTGCCTCAGGAGACATATCTAGAAAAAATGTTGCTATGGCCAATGTTAGAGAAATTACTGCTTGTGCTCTCTTCTAGGATTTTTATTGTTTCAGGTCTCACATTTAAGGTCTTTAATCCATTTTGAGTTTATTTTTGTGTATGGTGTAAGAAAGCGGTCCAGTTTTATTCTTTTCTAGCTAGTTGACCAAATGGCACCTTTTATTCATAAAAAGGTGAACTCTCCAGAAGGCATTGGGAAAAATTATTGGCAGCTAGCTTATCATTTTTATACATTTTGCATCTTTACTGTGAGACAGAAGAAGCAGTAATGACTGTGATTACTATAAGTTTCTTTATGCTTTGAGGTTTGGTTTGTCAAGCCAGAATTTACCCAACCTTTTCTTTAATCCTGCTTTCAAGGCCCTCCCTAGTACATCTCATTAATTCTTTATCATTGCACCCACATATGAACCTGTGGTCCAGCCAAATGAAATTCTACTCGTTTCCCAAACTCCCAGCCATTGCACAATATCTTCATTCTCCACATTCACGCCTGTCCCTCTGTCAGATTGTTAGACCATGAAATATTTAACTATTATCCTGAAATACCTAGCAGAGTACGTTGCACATAACATATGCATAAAAATACCTGTTAAATAAAAGAACAAATAAGTGGATGACAGATTTCCATTTCTTCATTTATTGTCATTCTGTTTTTCACATATATTTATATAAATAATTGTTTTAATTAATTTTTTTTAACATTTATGTATTATTGGGAGACAGAGCATGAGCAGGGCTCATGCAGTCAGCCCAGAGCCCAAAGCAGGGCTTGAACTCACAAACTGCGAGATCATGATCTGAGCTGAAGTTGGAAGCTTAATCAACTGAGCCACCCAGGAGCTCCTATATAAATAATTTTATAATTAAAGAATACCTATTCTAGTTTGTTCACTCACAACATGTATTGTATGTTAAGCGTAGATTGAATAATTTCACTAATGAAATCCCTTTTATGTTCACACATCTGTTAAAGGCAGACTACAATCCAGTTGGAAACCACAATTTTTTGTTTTGATAAAAAGAAGGAAGCCCTTTGCATGGCAAAATTTCCTCAAGAAACAAGGCTTCTTTTTTTAAATATTGTGCAGACAAGCATCAGATGGACAACCTAAAGTTCCAACTGAAGAAGTTAGAAAAAGAAGAGCAATGTAAAGCCAAAGCATGTACAGGGAAAACAGGAATAAACAGCAGAAATCAACACAGTTGACAATATAAAATCAACAAAGCCAAAAGATGGTTCTTTGAAAAGATAGAAAAATTCATGAACTCCAAACAAGATTGACTTAGAAAAAAAAAAAAAGAGAAAGAGGGACTGCAAATCACCAATATCAGGAATGAAAGAGAAGTTGTCACTACAGATCCTACAGACATTAATATAAGTTAATATCATAAAGTTTTAAATCAACAGTTTGACAAATTAGATGAAATGGACAAATTCCTCAAAAGCTAAAATTTACCAAGATGAAGGAGAAAATTTAAATAGTAAATTTAAAGAAAGAGAAATTGAATTATCAAACAACTTCCTACAAAGAAAACTGAAGGTGAGGAGTTTTTCACTACTCAATTCTGTCAAACATTTAAGGAGAAAATGGCACCAATCCTATAAAACCTCTTTTAGCAAAGAGAGGAACATTTTCCATCCCATTTTATGAGACTAGCATACCAATAGCACCTACCAAAACTTGACAAAGACATCATAAAGAATAGTAGAAAAGGAAAATAAAATTACAGACCATTGTCATTCAGTAACAGAGAAGGAAAATTAAAGAAAAAAATTACCAAGTCAAATCAGAATAGAAAAAGGATAATACATCATTACCATGTAAGGTTTACCTTAGGTATAGAAAGTTGCTTTGATATTCAAAAATTAATCAGTATAATTTACCCTCTTAATAGAATAAAGGAGGAAAATCATATCATTTTAAGAGATGCAGTAAAAATGATGAGCAAAATTCAACATCCTTTCATGATGTAAGTGCTCTGCACACTGGGAAAGCAGGAGACAGTTCTCATTCTATTAAACATCATCTGTAAAAATGTACAGCTAACAACATACCTCATGGTCGTCAGCCTAGATAAACTGAGGCAAGCTTGAATTACCAGAAATTAAGTTTATTCAAGAATAGCAGAGGCATTGCATTTTGGGAGATACATGCTGTAACAAGCTGTAGGCGGTTCTGCTGAGCAGGTGGACCGGGCTGTATTTATGGGACCGGAGCACAAAAAGGGGGAAGTCCAGCCAGAGTCCAAGCAGTAAATTCATCAGCTCGAGGATGGGGAGAGATTCTCGGTGGATGCTCATTGGTCAAGACATAAGTCTTGCTATTCTGTAAATCTGGCATTTCCAGGAAATTAGTCTTCATTGTTAAGTTCTGTTCTTCCGAGGGTGCATGTGTGAGAGTCTCCATTTCATATCCTTCAGGTCCATTTTAGATTGAAATCTTTTCACATGGTGAAACATTGAACCCTTTCCCCTAAGATTGGAGACAGATCCACAATACCCACTCTGACCACTCCTGTGTTGCATTACAGGTTCAGGTTGGTGTGATCATGTAAGAAAAATAATTAAAGACATGAAAGTTAGAAAGGAAGAAGTAAAACTGTCTCTGTTTGCATATGGCATCATTTTTTACACAGAAGAGTCTAAGAAATTTACAAAACAAATAGTAGAACCAATAAATGACTTCAACAAGGTTGTGGTACACAAGGTTAAATGTATTTTTATATACCAATAGCAAAACAACTGAGACATAAAATTGAGATACTGTCATTAAAAGAATTAAAAATTAAATGACTTAGGAAAAATTTAACAAAAGCTGTGCACTGAAGACTATGAAGCATTGTTGAGAGAAATGAAATAGGAACTAAACTAATGGCAAGTATAGCATATTTACGAATTAGAAGACTTAATATTGTTAATGCCATAATGGATATCAGTTATTCTCAAGTTGATCTATAGATTCAGAGCAGTCCCAACCAAAACCCCAGCGGACATTTGGTGTAAAAATGTACAAACTGAATTCTCAAATCTATATGGAAATGTAAAGGACTTAAAATAGCAAAACAATTTTGAAAACAATTGGAAGAATTACATGACTTGTTTTCAAGACTTACTATATATAGTTCCAGCAATTAAGAGAGTGTTTAACATCCTTAAGTCATTAAAGAATGCAGAATAAAACATCAACAGGAATGACTGGTGACTGTACACTCACCAAAATGGCAAATGTAAATTAACAACACACGGAACTCTCATACGTTGTTATTGGGAACGTAAAATGGTACAAGCCCTTTGGGTTTTTATAAATCTTAACATATTCCAAATTCTACCTTTGGTTTTATCCAAGAGAAGAGAAAGTATAGGTCCACAAAAAAGTTTGTGCAAGAATATTCATAGCAGCTTTATTTGTCAGAGCTCCAAACTAGAAATAGCTTCAGTGTCCATCAAAAGCAGAATTGTTGTAAATTCATACTATGGAGTACTACTCAGCTGTAAAATGGAATGGGGCACTGATATATGCAACAATGTGGATGAATGTCAGAAACTTGCTGAAGGAAAGAGTACTTCCTGTATGACTCCATTTATGTGAAGTTCTAGTATAGGCAAAATAATGTATGGTTGAGGAAAAAATCAGAATTTTGAGGGAATGGGGATGGAAGTTACTGGGAAGGTATACAAGGAATCTTTCTGAAGTGAAGTTAATACACTGTATCTTTATAGGGGTTCGAGGTTCATGTGATAAAAGATTTATCTCTATAATTTATTTATTATATATTAAAATATATACTCTATTTATATCACTTTAACTCAAAAGAAAAAATTGATAAGCAAATATGGAATTCTAATTAGTGATATCCATGCTGGAGTGTTTTGAGGAGGACTATCTGATGTCTTCAACTTACTTTGAAAAGCATAAAAATAAGATGGATTTGTGGTTAGATAGCGTGATGGAGAGATGGATAGATACAATAAGTCAAGTACTGGAATTCTAGTTGTTGAATCTAGGCAGTGGGTATATGGGTTTTCAGGGTAAAGGTATTTTAACCTTCCTGGATGTTTGGAAATTTCAATAATAAAATAGAAAACATTGGGATGGCATCAAACCCCTTTGGTTATTTAGTTTCCATGACAATATGTGTAATACCCCAGAAGCTATAATCTTTGCAACCATATAAACTTAAAAAAAATTTTGTTGTCAACTTCACAACTTGCGGGGTGAGAGATTTTAACATCTTTCAGGGGCATTCAGGCAAAAGAAGTTTGAAGACAGGTGCCCAAATACCCCTTTGTGGCTAGTTGTGTGTATTCACGGTCACATATGGACCTACTCCCTCTCTGCAGGGTTTCAAACTTTGGGTGTGGACCCTGTTGTCCAATTTTCTATTACCTCAGGGACGCGTGCTGTCATGTAGCAGTTAATGTATTCAGTATATGAATCCATACCCTGCCGGTGGCTCTTCTGGGTAACACGTATGTTTTGCAGTGATGCTCTGAAGAAAATGCGTCACTTCTAAGAGTGGAGAGCGGAAGGGTCTTGGAAGCCAGTTGGGGGAGATTCTTGGGGCCAGGGAGAGCCCAAAGAAGGCTGGCTTCATGAGTGTGTTGTAGCAATAGTTAGGTAGATATTGGAATTTAGATGTAGGCCAGGAATGCTAAAAATCCTTCAACGCATGGGATAGTCATGCCCAGTAGAGAATTGTCCCGCACATCCTGCATCATTTTCCGTGAAGACCTGATCTCTGTTTACGTAAGTCCGTCTTACATGTCAAATTTCCTTTGGTGTATAAACCCAAAGTCTTTTTTTGCATGGTTTAAATTTTTCGAGAATTCTGTTTCTGGTTACAGAAAATTCTGTTGCTTCCGCCATTGTGCTCCTGACATGTGAGCCGCTAGTATAACATGCACCGTTGCTTATGTGTGTAGCTGCTGCTTGGCTGGTGATTCAACATAGAGGTGCCAACTGCTGCACCATGTCCTCCAGTGTGGTTACACCTGAGCGCTTACATGCGGAAAGACATACCATTTTATATCAAGTGACTTTCTTTCTAGTTTAACTTACGTTGCTCTTAGAATGCTTTGTATTATTGAAATACTATGGGTAGGTGGTAGTATTACAGATTTCATTTCCAAACACTACGGAGTATTCTACAATTTATTTGTGAAAAGAAGGGAGCAGTGGTCCAATAGGATTGGGAAACTCTGGCCTGTAATGCCCTGGGAATTTAGCATGCCACACTTTGTGACCCTCAAGGTCATCGCGTCACCGGTTCACATACTCAGAGTAACAACTTTGTCATGGCTGATCTTTCTGGAACCATTTCTTTGAATCCCCTGCTGGACTGTAGATCAGTGTATGGACAACTTGTGTGTGTCCCTGTCCCCCCCGCCCCCATACATATGTTGAAACCTAACTTCCGGTGGGATGGTGTTAGGAGGCGGGGCCTTTGAGAGGTGATTAAGTCACCAGGGTGGAGCCCCTGTCATGGGATTAGTGGCCTTCTAACGAGATAGAAGAGCTCACTGCCTCTCTGCTGGTGAGGACACAGCAAGACAGCCATCTGCAAACCAGGAAGCGGGGCCTCACCAGACAGGGGATCTGCCGGCACCTTGATCTTGGACTTCAGCCTCCAGAGCTGTGGGAAATAAATTGTTGTGTAGGCCACCTGGTCCATGGTGATTCGATATAGGAGCCCAAACAGACCAAGTGGGCTTAAATCCAGCAATGCCTCGGGCACCTCCACAGGTGTTCTCAATAGGAGAGGAAGCCCAAATAGGTGCATTTCAGCCCCATTAAGTCCGTTTGAGAGCTGGAGCCCAAGATGATAACACTCCATGAAGTAATGCGCAGAGATGCCCCGCCCACATGCACAGGCACACAATTCCCAGGCAACCTAATGAGACCAACTGGGAGGAAAACAAACATATGCAAATACAGAGCAGGAGTAAACACAGACACATCTGGTTCTGGAACTCATGAAGCTGTCGCATCCAGGCAGGCTGGTGTCTGAGTGTGTAAAGGGAACACAGGGTATGGAAATGAGGAAAATGTTTGATAGTATGCTAACCGCTGCCCACCCCCCCCCCCAAGTTCCACACTCTAAGAGGAAGCCAGGTGGCTCCCACCCCACAGCTGTGACCCAGGGGGGAGACTGAAGTGAAAGAGTGTCAGGACCTCATGAGCCTCAGGGTCCCATCTTGGGCTGGAGGCTGAGCTGTTGCTGGAGCCTGGCAGCCTTCTGCACAAGGTGCCCAGGATCTTTTGCTGCTCTATTTTGCTTTGCAAACACTATTGTCAGTTTTTACTCACATTGACTATTTGATTTAATAATATTGCATGTTTTGCATGAGTTTTCTAGTTTTGTTTTTGTTTTTTTAATGAATACTATTTGGATTGGTAATACGAATGGTGTGAGATTCAAAAGGTACAAAAAAGGGGCAGCTGGGTGGCTCAGTCGGTTGAGCTTTTGACTTCGGCTCAGGTCATGATCTCGCTGTTTGTGAGTTCAACGCTGTTCGTGAGTTCAAGCCCTGCATCTGGCTCTGTGCTGACAGGTTGGAGCCTGGAGCCTGCTTCAGATTCTGTGTCTCCCCCTCTCCCTGTCCCTCCCATGCTCATGCGCTGTCTCTCAATAATCAAAAACGTTAAAAAAAATTTTTAAAAAGTACGAAAAGGTATCAAAAGAAGATAAGACCCCCTCAGCTCCCTGGTCCTCCAGCTCTGTGATTCTCCTATCCAACCGTGTTTTGTACACTTTCCCAGAGTTTTGCACATATTTTTACACTGATCATCACAAATGATACATGCTGTTCTTTTTTTCCCCATTTATTAAGGTATTTTAGAGATGACTCTGTATTAGGGTATATGGAATTGGTTTGCTCTTTTTAATGATCTTGTGGAATTTTACGGAGTCCTTGAACTGTGGCTTATTTAACCTGTCCTATCTAGATGACGATTTAGGTTGTTTCAAGTATTTTTCTCTCATAAACAATGCTGTGGTTAACGTTCATGCCTTACGTGTATGCGTTCATGCCTTACGTGTATGCGTATGCGCAGTTATTTTGCACATGTGTATGGATATCTCTGAGGACACATTCTGGTGAGTGGAATTGCTAGGTTTATTGGTAATTTTGAAAGCTCTTGCCAAATGTTCCTTCAGGGAAGTGATAACACTTTACATCGCCAGTGGCAATGTATGCAAGTTCCTGTTTCCCCCTCTTCACCAGCGTAGGGCTTTCTCAGACATTTTTATGGTGGCTAACAAGATCAGTGAAAAATACTATCTCAATAGGCTTAATTTCATTAACATTTCATTAGCAACATTTCATTAGATACTGTTCTAAGCATCCATCTCTCTTAATCCACATCCCTATCCTGTTGGATAGCTATAATTTTGTTGATTTTGAACATTTTACTGATGAGAAAACCCAGATTAGACAGGCTGAATGATTTGCAGACGGTCACACAGCTAGAGTTAGACTACAAACCCCAATGTTCTGTATCCAAATGCAGCTCTTTCCACAAGAGCAGAGATGCCTTCAGTGGTAGAGTAGCTATGAGCCCAGAAAGCAGAAGATTTGGTAAATTAAAAAGAAAACCACAGGCACAGAATGGCGTCACTTAGGCCAACTTAGCAAACTATGACTTAATGCCTACCCTAATTTTAGTTTCAACTTCCCCCAGAAATGTCATCTTAATCCATCAGTTCAGAGTTTTCTGATCAGCAAAGAGCTAATCTCTGAGCGCCCCCCCCCCCACAAAAGAAGCAGAGGTAATCTGCATGATAAGACCCCTGCTCTTCTCTCTAAGGGAAGTGACCTTTCTTTTCTTTTGCTAATAACTCCTTGCTTGACCCTCCTTCTTATAAAAACCTTCCATTATGCACAACTCCTCCAAGCTCCCCTCTGCTTGCTAGATGGGATGCTGCCTGATTCATGGATCACTTAATAAAGCCAGTTAGATCTTCACATTTACTCGTTTGAATTTTTGTTATTTAACAGGTTCTTGCTGGAAGAAAAGGCTATATGCCCCAGTGGAGACCTAGGCTATAAAAAATAGAAATTGGTTTCTGGAAACAGTCTTCTGAGACCTGGGGTCTACCATAGCTCTACTCACAGCCCCAGGAGACTCAGACATGGGCACTCATTTATCTGAGGAAGAAGGCAACTCGGGGAGTGCCCAGAGCACATTGCCTGCTCCCTGGGGAGCCAGATCTCTTCAGGAAAGGACCCCTCTAAGGAAGTGCACTTTCCAGAAGTTTCAGGGTGTAGTTGGAGGCTGGGCTGGATGATGATCACAACTGAGGGACTTCTGAGGAAAACAAATCTGACTCTGTAGCTTCTTGTGTGAGATTTATTCACCACTGCGCACCTGTTGGGTGTTCTGGAAACTCGTGTGGTAAATTCATTCCTTAAGAAGACTGGCCAGAAAATATAGTGGCTATTAGAGAATTACTAGTGCTGAGGAGCTGGGGTCAAGGGTCCGGTTTCCCCACTTGACCCCCAAGACAAGGGGCTCAAGTGCGAGTAGTTGTCTTGTGAGATACAGAGAAGACCAGCAGGGGAGTGCGGAAGTGGCCTTGGGATGGGAAGATGGCCCATAAGAGAGCATTAAACCAGCTCCGTGGTGGCTTAATCCCTTGGGGGGGCTCCTGAGAAGTGGTGTAAGACTCACGACCCAGAATTATCCCAATAAGGGGTGAGGAAACTGTAGTATTTGTACACCAACTCTCAGGAGTCACTGGTCAAAGGCTGTTTTCAGGGAGGCGAATTCCCTAGTGCTTGAGCTCACCATGCCGGAGGGCAGCACGGGTTCCTATGATGCAGAAAATGCCCCAGACGTGCCAATCCTGGTGGCTCTAAGCTGGCAGGAGTGCATGGAAATGGTAGCATGAGGGACAAGGGCAGGACGCAGAGGTGTGCCCTTCAGGGTAGTCACTGGAACGTGCCCCGGGCTTCAAGTAGTGACCGTGAGGGCAGGAAACTGCACTGTCCTCTGCATCCCGGTCCTGATCAGGGTGGAGCAGAACATCTGTCTGCCTAGCTCCCCTGCCCCCCAACCCCTCATCTCTACTCCGGGCTTAACCATTGGTGAATGTTCACCTCCAGAAGTACATGAATCATTTGCAAATTTGACACACACAAGTTAAAATTGTTGCACAGACATAACATTTTGAGTACAGTTGCAAGGTTTCACCAGAATATCATCTGTGGACCCCCTGGCCAGTCTTTTGGAGCCCGAGATCTAGATCACCTTCCATCTGAGTGTGGCTGCCTGCCTATCTACGAACGATGCAAATGTTATTCTCTTTCCTCTTCAAACACTCCTGATTACCTTGTCCTCAAGCAGATGACAGACGGATTGAATTGCAAGGTGATCGTTTTTAAAGGTGTTATTTTTTCAATTTCACAAGATAAATCTCTGTTTCCACGGCTTCATTAGAGGAAATTAAGAGCAGTTATGCAAAAGTTCAGGCAGGAAATACGTGACAGCTTGTAATCAGATATAGTCCTAGCAAAGACTTGAACTTAATTAGTGTTCTGTTTTGAATTTTTATAATGTGCATTTGGAGCATCTTTTTTAGAAAAACATCTGTGGTCTCATTATGTGTTACTTGTGTTGATTTGGGTTTTTCTTTAGCGCCTATGTCCCTAGTGTTATTAACCCGGGCACGTGACCTACTGGTCCTCTAAGAATGTATATGCTAGAATAATACATTAGTGCAGTAGTGTTACTGTGTGTGCATAATTACTGGGTTGCCAGAATTCCCATAGCGTGCGTGATGCCCCTCTGTTTCTTCATTTGTAACTCTAGATGAATGTGCTGACTTCATTCTCAGGAGATTTGATTAAATCACTCTTTAATTTCCAAACTGCGCTTTCTGGCCACATCAAAGGAAGTCTAATTTAGAGGAAAGAGCTAATTATTATAAAGTAAAACCTTAATCATTTTGCATGTTATACATTTCTCCTGAAACTTGCCTCTTTGTTTTTCTCTCTGCTGAGCTCACTGGGAACTGTGGGGAAGGCAGAGACTAACTGGATTTATCTGAAAAACCATAAGGGAAGGTGGAGCCAAATGCTATTCAGACTTCAACATGAGGCAGGTGTCAGGGACACAGGCTGAACAACAATTTTACCATTTAGTAGGCTAGACTTTGAAGGGGATAGCGTAAAGCTGGGGAGGAGTGTGAACAGGTGTTGGAGTAGCAAGAATTAAAAAAAAAAAGAAAAACCCAAACTAGGTCACCATTTCCACTCCCCGTTCCTGGGGACTGGGAGGGTAGGAAAAAATCAAACAGTTGTCTCATCGGAGTATTTATTTTTAGAATACAGAATCCTAGATTTTCCTATAAGTTATATTCATTTTTAACACTGTATCCTTTCTGGTATTTTATGAAGTGTTCAGTGTTTCTACATCTTTATAGAATTAAGTAATTCCTGAACATGGCAAGTGATTCTCAAGACTACATGGAAGAGAAAACGCTTGAGGGGAGTAAAGACAATTTTGAAAAAGATACCCTGTGATAAAACTTGTCCTATAAGATCTCACCACAGGTTATAAAGCTAAAGTAGTTAATGAGATGTGTCATTGGCATGGGAATTAAAAAAAATAGATAATGGAACAAAGTAGAAAGGTAACAGATGGTTCCGTGCATGTTGAAATGTTCATCCTTACATTTAAAATCAAAATTTTCAATTTTATGTGTCAAAAAAATCCATTCTGTAGAGTGAAGTTGTAAATAATAGCAAGACATTGAAATTTTAGGAAAAAAAATCACAGAAGACCATCTTACAGTCTTTAGATGAGAAATTATTTTTTAGGACACCTGGGTGGCATAGTTGGTTAAGCATCTGACTTTGGCTCAGGTCATGATCTCGCGGTTTTTGGGTTTGAGCCCCACGTCCAGCTCTGTGCTGACAGCTCAGAGCCTGGAGCCTACTTCAGATTCTGTGTCTCCCTGTCTCTGCCCCTCCCCAGTTCACACTCTGTCTCTCTCTGTCTCTCTCAAAAATAAACATTAAAAAATTAAAAAAAAATTATTTTTCAATGAAAATGTTAGTTTCCAAAATACATAAAAAATTCATGTAAGTCAGGAAAAGGGCAAACAACTCAGGAAAATAATGGAAAAAGTTAAGAATCCAACATTTCACAAAAAAGGATACCTATATAATTAATAAATATTTGAAATCCATGCCTAAATTTGCTAACAATTCAAACAGTGCTAAGTGTGACATTAATGCTGTGAACAACAAAGTAATGGTTATTAAACTTATGCTCCCACTTGGAAAATTGGATAAAATGAAGGAAATGTTCGTGAACATTGGACAAGTACTGTGATCTTTGACACAAGGGAAACACTACATTGCACATTGACCCTGCCTTTCCACTCTGGAAGGATGACCTGGGGACTAGAATGTGAGCATAAAACAGCAGTTGGTAGAGAAAGTGGATTCTAAAGTTCTGACTTCTAATTCCAACAAATGTGTGATCTCTGTCTCTCTTTCTATAGTTTTCCTATTAGCAGTCATATTTTCTTGCCTCATTGCTAGTTATTTTTTCTTGTAGGCTCGGTGTTATGAATGCTGCATTGTCTAGAGCCTAGATTTTGTTGTCTTCCTATAAAAAGTGTTGAGGTTTCTGGAAGGCAGTCAGTTTGCACATTGGTGTGATCCTACAGAAGTCTGTTTTGGGGATTTGTTAGAGAAGTTCTAGAATAGCTCTTACTCGAGGGCTAGGCATAGTCTTTATTTGGTCTCAACAGAACACCCAGGCTGTTCAGCAAGGTCTCTCTACTTAGACTGTTTTGGACTTTAATATATCCTAGAATTGTCGGACCTTATAAACCTCCATCCAACTCACATCTCCCTAGTAGCTGTTTTTTCCCAAGCTTTGCCCTGTGCTTGTATTGAATAATATCTGCCTAAAGGTGCAAGAGAATGTTACACAGATTTCTGTAGTTCTTTCTGCATGTACTTCCTTCTTTTTGGAACTCTCACTTGCAAGCTCCAGCTACCTCAGCTACTGAGTTTTGTGGTCAAGGAGGGTAGGCAGGAGAATTCAACTATGCCCACAGCAAAACATTCAAATTTGGCAAGCCCAAGTATTGAATTACAAGTGTAAATAATGTTTGTTTATTTTTGAGCGAGCAAGTGAGAGAGAGAGAGCGAAAGGGAGGGGCAGAGAGAAAGACACAGAATCCGAAGCAGGTTCCAGGCTCTGAGCTGTCAGCACAGAGCCCAACATGGGGCTTGAGCCCATGAACTGTGAGATCATGACCTGAACTGAAGTCGGATGCTTAACTGACTGAGCCACCCAGGTGCCCCCCGATGATAACCTTTTAGATTGGTTCCAATATTTTTGTATTCCAAAAAAATTATAATGAAAAACTTTATATAAATTCATTTCATTTGTTGTATGTGTGTATGTTTGTATAATTTTATTTTTTTTAATCTTTAATTGAAGTATAGTTGACATACAGTATTACGTTAGCCTTAGGGGTACAACATTGTGATTCGACATTTATTTATATTATGAAATCACCACGAGAAGTGCTGTTCTCATCTATCACCATACAGTGTTATTACAATAATATTGATTATGTTCCCTATGCTGTACTTTTCTTCCCTGTGACTTACTTGTTTTGTAACTGCAGGTTTGCACCTCTTACTCCCCTTCATCTGTTTTGCCCATCCCTCCACCCACCTTTCCTCTGGCAACCAGAAGTTTGTTCTCCGTATTTGTGAGTCCATTTCTGTTTGTTTTGTTTTATAGATTCCACATAAAGGTAAAATCACGTGGTATTTATGTTTCTCTGTTTGACTTATTTCACTTAGTGTAATACCCTTCAGATCCATCCATGTTGTCACAAATGCGAAGATCTCATCCTTTTGTATGGTTAATATCCCATTGTGTATAGACACACCACATTTTCCTTATACATTCATTTATTGTTGGACACTTAAGTTGCGTTCATATCTTGTCTATTGTATATAATGCTGAAACATACATAGAGGTGAATATATCTTTTCAAATTAGTGTTTTCATTTTGGGGGATAATTACGCCATTGTGGGATTATTGAGTCATATTATATTTCTATTTTTAATTTTTGAAGAACTTTCATGCTGTTTTCCACAATGACCACACCGATTTCCATTCCCACCAACAGTGCATGAGGGTTCCCTTTTCTCCACATCCTCGCCAACATTTGTTGTTTCTTGTCTTCTGGATTCTAGCCATTCTGACAGGTGTGTGATATCTCATTGTGGTTTTGATTTGCATTTCTCTGATGGTCTGAGATTCTGAGCATCTTTTCAGACATCTTTTGGCCATCTGTTCTTCTTTGGGAAAATGTCTATTCAGGTCCTCTGCCCATTTTTTATTTGGATTATTTGTTTCTTTGGTATTGAGTTGTACAAGTTCTTTTATATTTTGGATGTTAACTACTTTATCAGGTGTATTATTTGCAAATATCTTCTCCCATTCAGTAGGTTGCCTTTTTGTTGTTTTGTTTTGTTTTGTTGAAAGTTTCCTTTGCTGTGCAAAAACTTCTTAGTTTCATGTAGTCCCAAGTATTTACTTTTGATTTTGTTTCTTTTGTCTGAGGAGACAGATCCAGAAACATATTACTTAAGGTCGATGTCTCAAGAATATACTGCCTATGTTTTCTTTTAGGAGTTTTAGGGTTTCAGGACTCACATTAGGTCTTTAATCCATTTTGAATTTATTTTTGTGAATGGTGAACGAAGTGGTCCAATTTCATTCTTTTGCATGTAGCTGTCCAGTTTTCCCAACACCCTTTACTGAAGAAACTTTTGCCCATTGTATATCCTTGCCTCATTTGTCATAGATTAATTGATCTGCACAGTACATTTCTAATTGTGGAATTGCCTCACCTAAAAGGTATGTACATTTGAATTTATAACTTGTAATTCATAATATCTATAGATATGCTAAATTGCCCTCCTTAAAATATGTACCTAGATTCTCACTAGCAATAAATAAGGGTGCCAGCTTTCCATATCCTTGCTAACATAGTGTGTTATCAAATCCTATAATTTAAACAAAAATGAAAGAATTACTTCGAATTGTAGAAAATGGATTTGTGGAGAGAAAGCCTGAGGGCAAAGAAACTACTTAGAGAGTTATTGCTATAACTAAGAGAAATACGGAAGTAACAGTGGGAATGTAGAACAATGGATGGGTTTGAAAGGTAATTAATAGCTATAATTGACAAGATTTGGTCAATTGTTTCAATACAGGACATACTTTATCATTTATAAAATCAAAATAGGAAACCTACATTTCCAAAAAATAGGAAATGCTTTAAAGAAATTATAGTCTGTCCCTATTATGGTATGTCATATAGCAATTAAAAATCAAACGGCTAAGAAACATATCTGATAATGAGAGAATGCTCATAAAATAAAGTTGAACACTGGATGCAAAACTGAAAATAAAGTAGATCTCAACTTTGCGATGTTACACCAATATCTTTATTTTTAAGGAAATGCACCAAAATATTAACAATATTTTCTTAACTATTTTTCTGAATGGTTGAATTATAGATCATTTTAATTTTGGCTTTATGTATTTCTAAGTAGTGTACACTTTCTTCACAAACGTACTATTTTGTATAAGGGAGCAAACAGTTGCATTAAGAGGCCTGTATAAGAAGAACTGTCATTTCCATTTTGATACCAGTGACTTTTAAGTCATGGCCATTTTTATTTATCTGTCTTCAAAGCTAGTTTCTCTTTACTGCTTTCAAAACACAGTTGAATTACGTTGCCTCTGAAAAGGTGAGGACTGTACTTGTAAAATGCAAGGCAATGGCCCTGCTTGCTATAGATAAGTGATGGAAATCCATTGTCCAATTATATGTAAGTACTCTTTAAAAGCTTCCCTAAAACCCAGACTGCTTAACTCTTTTACTAATTAAACCCAAATCAGTTTGATTCTCACTGGGTCTGTAATTGCACAGTCCTATCTAGAATCTTACTTATTGCCCAAGATACATTAAGGTGAAAGTATTCTGAAAAATCTTTTTTTTTTTAATTTAAGGTTTTTGCATTTATTTCTGGAAACTGTTGCAGTGTATGTCTTTTTAGTGAATTTATATTCAGGAGGGAAAAAAAGGCAAGTTAGATTGTTTTGTCATTTTGAGGAAACAGTGCTTTATAGACATTAATAAGTTAACTCTCTCATTCATACTGTAACTGGCTGTGGGCTAGTTCTCTTTTACCTTTTTGACCTAAATAAAGGAAGTAAAGAATCATAAAGAAGGAAGTTGACATAGATTAATGGCTAAGTTCAGTAGCAATTTGTCTTTATTAATATTTTAAAAAAATTCTTTAAAAAAATCTTCCCTAAATATTCACCCTCATTATGTTCCCAGCAAATAGAACTTGTAGTTCCAGATTATTAAATATCTTCATTGTTCAATTAATCATAAGAGCACAGTGTTTTGTCCATTTTTTTTTTTTTTTTCCTGCTCTGGGCCAGTCGCTCTTTTCCACTTCATCTCTGTTGTGCCTTCTAGGGTCGCAGCCTTAACTCACAAACAGCCATCAGCTGTAGACAAAGACAAAATTAAGCAGCCATAAATAGAAAGACACTTGCGGCCTTGAGTTGGCCACAACTGTTGATATCCGTTGGCCGCAGTGGAAGCCTGGATGGTTTATAAACTGCTGATACCTGTTGAAGCATGTGTGTATGTGCGTGGTTAGATGACACAAGTCATTGTCAAAAGAGCAGAACCATAGATCATTTTGCTTGCATCTGAAAAGACCACTGTTGTTCTAGAAGCAGGCTTACAGCAAGCCATTTAGCCAAATACATCAAAAGTCTTGTAGTTGGCTAGACTTCTGCAGGTGACACTGTGATTGGTGCCATGCAATGTCTGATGTTTTTCATTCTGCTCTCCTTCTGTCTGATAATAATATAAGAACTCCAGGAGTCATAGTAATAATACGCTTTTTACGATATGGAATAGATAATGGTCACATTTCTAGAACTGAAGTCTGTCTTATATATATGTGTATGTGTGTGTGTAAAAGAATTCCATGGTAGGGTATATAATACATTATGATATCCTCAAGAATGCAATTTGTAATATCAATTAAGCTTTCTTAGAACAGAATGAGTCAAGAAAAAAAGTACAATTATTGTTAAAGGTCCCTGAAAATGTGCTGCTCAGAATGTATTAAGCATTTAGAAGAAAGCTTTCATTCTTTTTAACTTTCAAAGGAACAGAACTACCTTGCATTGTAATGAGTCTCAACAAAATTGTTAAACAAGAAAACTTTTAAATCAATTCATTGCAATTCATGAATACTGTTGAGTAGGTGCTTTAGGTGCTGAAGTGTAAAGGGAATGATAACAGGTTAAGTTTTGGCCTTTGTGCAAGTACTTGGTGCATGTACTGAGTACTCTGTGACCTACCAAGTATTTTCTTTAGAAACTATTAATATTTCTTAGGTATGAAAATGGCATGGTGGGTAGGTTCTGTTTTTTTTTTTAAACAAATCTTATCTTTTAGAGATCCATACTGAAATATTGAAAGATGGATTAGTATAATATCTAGGATTTGCATCAAGATAATCTGAAAGAGAAGGCAGACAGAATAGTTGGGGAACAGATAAATCACACTGACAATGAGGTGATAATTGTCAAAGCTCAGAGATGTGTACATGGGGGTTCATTATACCTTTTCTCCCAATTTTGTTTACATTTGAAATTTTACATAATACAAAGTTTTTAAAAAAGGGTTTTCTGCAAAACACATAGCTAGTAACAAGTAATTTACAAAACCCTTGGAATGTCAAACATTTTTCTAAGCACTTTACCTATTTATTCAATGCTTATGGGAACCCCAGTGACATAAATACTGTGAATCACCCCATTTTATGTATTTTTTATAATCTTTTAAAATGTTTATTTATTTTTGAGAGGCAGAGACAGAGTGTGGGTGGGGAAGGGAAGAGAGTGGGAGACACAGAATCCAAAGCAGGCACCAGGCTCTGAGCTGTCAGCACAGAGCCCTATGCAGGGCTGGAACTCATGAACCGTGAGATCATGATCTGAGCCAAAGTTGGCGCCCAACCAACTGAGCCACCCAGGCGCCCCTCACCCCATTTTATATTTGAGGAACCAGAGGCACAGAACGTCAAATAATTTGCCAAGGCAGCGTGGTCTGTGTGCTTTAGCCACTTGGCTAGGGAAGAAACACCCTCTCTTGTTTGGCCCAGACTCGTGACAAAAGGGCAGAGAGAGAACCTTGTGCTACACAGCTCCATCCCCGGCGCTCTCCTCCTGAGGTACTCCACTTCTGGAATCCCTCTTCGTGGTAAACTTATTCTAGTTTAAGAAAGCATTTTGAAGGACTCCTTTCCAAGGCTTCTGTATTTTCATATTTTTTATTCTTGACTACTTTACAAAGAGTTTCTGTTAAACAAATCTCCTGTCACCTCGGGTTTGCATTTAAACAGTTGTGTTCTGTTGTTCTGATCTGTGATACAAGGTGCAGAGGCAGAAAGCAGGGCGGGAGTGAGAAAAAGGTTAACTTCCAATGCAGTCTTGGGGGAAAATGCATCATGACGAGGAAGAAGAAAGAGAGGACAGGCATGGAGGCTGGATCAGGTAGATAAGCCAGAGTGTTCGTCCCAGAGAGATGCCGGAACAAAGGAGACCACAAAAGGCATCTTCATCAGTTGACCGTGGTGTTCAGAAAATTGCATGTGGACATCACCAGTTTTGAGGCAGAGTCCATGCTGGGGGCCTGAATGGTGAGGGCCCCATCGGGAACATCCACAGTTGGCAAGTGCAGTAGAAACCAGAAATCCATCTAAGAGGACCAAATGGAGCGACAGTCCAAAAAATCCACAGGGAAATTAGGTCGGACTAAGATAATGACTCTGTGCATGTCAGAGACACTTCTTCTGCCTTTTGGACATGTCTCATCGTTGGCTATCCTTACCCTGCCTGGCATCCGATGAGACTTCACAGATGGTCTGCCTCCGATGTTTCTTCTCGTTTACACCCTGTGGTTTGAGTCATATGGAAACTCTGGACCGATGATATCTTCAGTTGTAGGCAGAACCGTGCCATCTCTGCCCCCCTTCCTTCACACAGTTGCCTCGGGCCACAGGTTCCTACTCTGCAGACCCCCAGCCATCACCTGCAGACATCCTAAACTCTGCTAGCATCCTGGAAAGCATGGGCCTGACTGTGCTGGAGGACTCTCAGAGATACGGTGGGAGGTGCTGTTCTTTAGGGAGGTGTGAGGAAGGAAAATGCCCCACCATGTCCAGAGTGGTTCTGTAGCCATTACCTCATTTGATCCACACATTAGTGGGAGGGCGCGACACTGCCATAAATGGAGAAACTGAGTCTCACAGAGCCAAAGTCACCTAACAGCTTAGCAACAGATCTGAATCTAGAAACGCCAGGTCTCCTGGCTAATTGTGTGATGTCTTTTGTTTCCGTTAGTGGTGGTGTTTGCTTTATTGTAGTATTTTTTTTTTGTTGTTAGGCAAAAAGGACCGTTTAAATTGGAGGCAGAATAATAACATACTCCAAAATTGTTGCTACCAGAGTCAATATTTAGCATTTGGGGCAGTATGAGGCTGATTGAAACTGTCCGTTCCTACCCTGACTGTCAAGATCAGATTCCTAGGAGCCTAACTGAAGCATTAAGGTTTGCTTTCCTCAGAGCTGCTAAAAATTACAGCACATAATACAACGCTGATTTGCATTTACACAGCTCCCCTTTCCTTTGGGGCCCTCAGAGCTGGTAACAAACACGCATTTCTGTATTTCTGTGTTGACATGATGCCCCCTCCCATGGTGCCCAAGGCCATTTGCATATATTAATCTATGCAGTCAACCATTAAAGCAGTGTGGGAGTTTGTGAAGTTTAAGGCTAGGTAGACTCCTGAGCCTGCTCAGGTTTATGATCATCTGATCCTTTGATGTGAGCAGACCCTCACGGTCATAAAAGGTGTCACACAAGACACAAGATCATCATCCAGCTCAAAGCAGGGTCAGGAGACCACCCATAATAGAATCTCCTGGGTGCTTAGTAAAAACGTGTTTCCTTGTCTCCACCTCAGACCTACTGAATCCGAATCTCCAAGTGGCCTGGCCCGGGATCTGTTAACAAGCTCCTTGATCTTCCTGCGGCTCAAATGTGAAAACACCGATCCAGGTTATCCTTTTATTCTAAAGAGGAACAAAACACTTGCCAGAAAGGTGAAGAGAGCTCTCTGCAGAACCCCCATGAGCAGCCGTGGCTGTGGTCCAACTGTCCTCTGCTGTCATCACTGTGCTTGCCATCTGAGGGTCTCAGGGGACATCCTCCACCTGACAGATAGGTGTGCCATGTTTTACAACTGTGTGTCTTTTTCCAGGAAGCTGAGCCTCACCATACTCCATATGAGAAGAAAAACCACCTTCTGGCCATCAAGTATATTTGATGAACTACCAGTAATTATTCTAATTTTGTACTGACAGCTGCCCAGGGCAGTGCGGCCTACCCTGGGCTCACTCACTTGATAAGTATGACCTCACTTAGGGTTCACGATAATAATTCTACAATGTGGACACCACCCTCTTCTCCATTTGCAAATTCTTTAATGGGGCGTGCCAAGATCGAGTGACATATTCTGGAACATGTGACTCTGTAGGGGCAGCTAGAATGGAACCCCTTTGCTCCACAGACTCACCCTTATGCCATAAGAGACCTGATCCACTGTGGAGTCTAACTGCTCAATCAGCAGGAGCTGTCATTGATGGTCACTGAGCATTTTAACGTCCTCACTGAGATCATCCCTGACCTTCTAACTAAAGCAGCCACCCCTATTGACATGCACACACACACATGCGTATGGACACACACACACGCATGCACACACACACACACACACACACCCTCCTTGTTCTCTAGCCTCTCCGTGTTTTCATCACAGAATCTGCCACATGTGGAAATGGATTCGCTTGTTCCTATGTTCTTGCCTAGCCCCCACTGGAATTTAGGTCCCCCCGAGGGCAGGACTCTTGCCTATCCTGTTCACCATCATACTGTCTACACTTAGAGCAGGGTCTGGCACATAGACGGTCCTCGGTAAATGTTTCTCCAATCAGTAAGCAAACGAATCCTTAATCTTTGGTTTCAGTGTCTTCCCAGCTTTTGTGGGAGACTATTCCTGATACTGGAATTGATCTGCTTTTCTTAGAGGGATGGATTGGACCCACTTTCCATTCCTGACCTTCTAGGAGGAAACATAGCATTTTAAGAAAGCCTGCGTACCTGTGATGGTTACCATCTCTTATCCCTTGGGGTTGCTATTCTTTCTTCTGTCTTCTGAAATCCTTTGATCAAGTAGGCACAACTTCCCATTTGTCTCTAGTCCCCGAATTTACAGTGTCTAAATAGAGAGGATTAGAGCATTGTTGTCAGTGGCTCCGGGACCACGCTTAGATCCAGATAAGAGGAGCCTCTAACCAGAGTCCCAAGGTATAGAGACCCTTTCATCCTGGCTGTGCCTCTTAGATTGGAATGAGGAGTCTGCAGGGCCTCCTGGACTCCGTGCCATTCCCACTGGACTGTGCTCCGTATATTTAAATCCTGGGAATTCTCTCCCCGAATGTTCCCAACCCCATAGGGTGATGGGATCTGCTTGGGCTTCTGTCCTAGATCCATCTTCCCAGAAGTGTGCTGTGTTGCTGGCATGCATGCCACATGTACTCAGGCCCAAGGGGCAGTCGTGTACAAGGGCGTGTTGACCCAGCATGGGTGTGTTGCTGCAGGAGGAGGGGGAGTCCACACATGCATGTAAGGACCTTGCAGGGCAGGATGGAACCAAAGGTGGGAAGAGGAAAGGGTGGGCCAGGGGCCAGTGTTCCCTGCCCCATTGTTTGCCAGCCCAGGCTTTGAGCATGTTCAATACCAGCCTGGTCTTCAGATCATTATGAAGGTGAATGTGGTGAGGCAGGATGAGAGAACATACTTTAGTTACGTTTGCTGACTTGGTTTCTAACTGTTAGATGTTCTAGTCATCTGGTATGTAGCCTCTATTTGTGCCTTTGCCCTGGGTCCTGCAAGTGTCAGGACAAGCCTCAGTGACTTCTGAAAGTTAGGCTTGATGGTAGTAGCACTATTTACATGTCCCATGTGGGCATCTTACCTCTCAACTTCACTTTTAGCTTTCGTAGATGTCTTTTTGCCTTAGTCACACCTGGCACATAAGTAGTTAATGACTCATGAAAGCCTCTACAGTAATGATCAGACATCGCCCCCATAAACAAGGGAGCCAAATGCATGATGAGCTGGAAATTGGCCTTTAACTTTCCTGATTCCCAGTGTCGGGTGTAACACACCCTCTGGACACAATGGTAAGGCAGAGCGTGCAAGAGCTCAGCCATGTTCGCATGCGTCCCCTGCACACGCCTGCTCGGAGGGTGTGCCATTGACAGCAGACACATTGCTTGTCCTCAATTTTTCAATCACTCTCCTTGTGTGGCTGGAAATGGTATCGAGAATTCATGTTCTAAGTAAATATATAACCCTCTTAACACAGACACATTTGTACTTATTTTTACATGTTTTAAAGGATATTTTTGGTTTTGTCAAATCAAGCCAGTTAAGGAGTGTCACACAGGCTTAATTTACAAACCCATAGTTGCTGATAGAAGGCCGTGGTGTTTGAAGGAGAAAAGGACTTATCCAGAGAGAGCCCTTTCACTTCTGAGAGTCAAGCCTGCTTCGAAAACTTTATGTCCCAGTGACGGATGGAAATCAAAATGTAGATGATCCAACGCCCCTCAGAATGTGTGGATGCCTTATTTACTACTGAAATAGCTTGGGGGCTGGCAGAACTTTCCATTGGCCTTTAGATTTACAGTATCATAAAGGCATTATCAGATCTCCTATTTATTGTTCAGAAAAGGGAGACCAAAAATAAACTCCCCAAATCCCAAACTCAGAGACACGGAGAACAGGTGGGTGGTTGCCAGGGGAGACCGTGGGAGTGAAACGGGTGAAGGGGGTCAAAAGGTACAAACTTCTGGTCATAAAATAAGTATTCCTGGGATGTAGTGTAAGCAAGGCAACTCTAATTAATAATACTGTATTGCATGTTTGTTGCTAAGAGTAGATCTTAAAAGTCCTCATCACAAGAAAAAAAATTGTCAGCTATGTGTGGTGACAGACGTTAACTAGACTTATCTGTGGTCATTTAACAATAGATACAAATATTGAATCATTGTATAATTGTACACCTGATGCTAACATAATGTCATACATTAGTTAGATCTGTTTTTAAAAAAGTGAGACCCAAAGGGGGTTAGATATAGTCTCAGAAACACGGAGATGCTCGTTTCTCCCGCGGGATTCCTAATCTCTGACTCTCCTGGCCTAGGTTTCCCATGTGACCGGTTCCTTCCCAACTTCTTAGGAATAGCTTGTTATTTCCCACATAATTTCCTTTCTTCTCCTTTTCTTTCTTTGTCTTTTTTTAGAGAGACCGTGAGCTGGGAAGGGGCAGAGGGAGAGGGAGAGAGAATCTTAAGCAGATTCTGAGCACGGAGCCCGACGTGGGCCTCGATCCCACAACCTCGGATCATGACCTGAGCTGAAATCAAGAGTCGGATGCTTAACCAACTGAGCCACCCAGGTGCCCCTCCCACGTAGTTTTCTTAAAGGGGTGGGCACAGGAGTGATTCTCAGTTAATATCCCAGAGTATAAACACACAGATGATTGTTCCCCATTTAAATATGTAGGATCTCATCACAGGAGCTTAAAGATAACCTTGGAAGGAACCTAGGTGGCCCACACCTACTGAGGATGTGCGAAGTGGACCCAATTCTGCTGCATTGCCTTCTACTGTGTTTTTTCTAGATTTTGAGAAGAGAGGCCAGGAAACAGGCCACGAGCACCGGCCACGGAAGCCACATGCGGTTAAAGTACTACCTGGTGCTCCGCACCTCCCGTGAACGGCCCTCTGTGCTGCTGGACCCTGTGGAGGATTCTATACTTCTGTTTCCAGCAGCTTTACCGACGTACGACTTATACACAATAAAATCACCTCCTTTTTAAGCCGTAAGTGTCGGAACTAGGTAGAGTCCTGTGATCTCCAGCACACTGCAGATACAGAGCATTTCCCTCACCCTGAAAGTTCCCGCCTGCCCCTTGCTTTCCTCTGGTTTGGAAGGCGGGATAACGGGTTCCACAGTCATCAGTGTTAGGGCTGAAGTGAACCCCCACGCCTCCGTTGCTGGAACGTGGAGACGCCGCCGCCTACCCAGTCTTGCCAACAGGAAAGGAGAGATCGCTGCTTTCCACTAGAGAGTTCTTTCTTTTCGAGAGTTCGTTCTTTCCTCTGAGTTCTTTCTTTCTGAGAGTTCCTTCTTTCCTCTGATGAAATGAACGTTAGGTGCCAGACACCCGGTGTTCAGCTCTTGTGTGTGGATGTTGGGGTTCATTCCCGGTGCTTGAAGTGGAACTTACGCAAGGTGTTTTGAAGCCGCACTTACGTGCTGGGCCCGTGGGAGTCTTGATTACTCCCGAGGGACTCCGGTCAGCGAGGCCCCTTTCTGAGCGCCCTGGAGGTGAGGTTGTGGGTGGCAGACGAGCACAGGCCCCAGGGGGGTCAGGCAGGCCTGGGTTCCGGTCTGCGCTTTGCAGCTTTCATGCAGCGTGGCCTTGAGAACGTTCCTTAATTCCTCGGGCTTCTCCTCTGTCAGGTGGTGATAAAAACATCATCTCAGAGGATTAGGAGGAGGGTTGAAAGTGTTGGTGCGAACCTACTACCATAGGGCCCAGCACCCAATAGGCCTTGCTAGTGTGCATCCGAGCAGATCAGCTGGAGGTGATACGTGCGTCCCCAGCTGAGGCCGCTGCCTTCTCCATGAAGCCCACCGGCCAGGCTGTGTGGAGGCAGCAGCAATCAGCCCCATGCTGCTTCAGGCCAGGCAGGTCAGCAGGGCTCCTGCTGCGTGTCTGCCCGTGACGGCCACGTGTCTGTCATCAGGCCGCCACCGTCGTCTACCTGAGCCTGCCTCCCCCCAGGCCTCCCAAGCTCCCAAGGCAGAGACACCACCAGTCACCCAGACACCATTTGGGAGGTGAAACCTGTTTGTGCTCCTGGACTGAACACGAGTTTTCTGCTTGTGTACAAAACCTACCACCCACTTTTTTTTTTTTTTTGGAACTAAAACTCAACCTTATTCATTTCTGATTTGGAAAAACATATATAGTTTCACAGGTTCATTTAGGGAAATTTATAGAAAAGCACATGCCAGTTGCTTATTATCTCAAGACCCAGAGGAACCGCTTCATATAAGGAGATTCTTTTTACAACGTTTTCTTTTCTCAGACTATTTGTAAAAGTATTTAAACCTTTTTTTTTTTTAAAGCATCCTATGTTTCTTTAAAGAAAGTAACAGCGGTCCATCAATTTACGAAATGTTTTTTCAGTCCCTGACTCTGTATTAAAAACTCAAGGGGATAGAAATATCCAGAAGGCCCGGTCCTCCCTGCAGAAAAGTTGGAATAAGTGGGAGGGAGGCTGTAGTGACAGAGGCCTGAGAGCAGCAGAATGTGACAGGCGCTCAGCAGAGCAAGAAGGGCCCGGAACACGGAGAGAGGAATGACAGATTGCTCACAGGGTGGGGGAGCTGAGTAAGGACTCCTACAAGAGGCCACATCTGAGTTGGATCTCAGAGACGGGGAGAATTTCACCGGGGAGTGATGGGAAGGACAGTGCGGTAGGAAAATAAAGGGGATAGACGGACAGCTATGGTGTGGGTGGTTAAGGCTGGGCTTGGAGAAGAGGGTGAGGGCAGTTTGGCAAGAGGCAAGTCTGGTAAGAGAAGCTGGGGAGGCCCCTCAGAGACAGAAACGTGTGACAGTCCCGGGGGAGGCCTCGCAGACGCGATGAGGAGAGTCACCTGAAGACGTGCCTTTACATCATCCCTTGGCAAAGCCGGAAGAGACTCTCCCTGAACACCGTGATCTGGGGTGATATCGTGAGAATGTTTGTATGTTACTACCACCCCTTGGTGTTCACACTTCTCTGTAATCGAAGTGGGGAAACAGCGAGGCAGAGCACCGAGTGGAGGTCACGGCCGGTGAAAGGGGAGGCCATGTTCATATGCAGCCGGGCGATGAGTGAGGGATCTGCATCACCTGCATCACCTGCATCGTTCACGCCCTGTTGACGGATGGTGGGGACCGTACTCCTCCCTTGTCACCTGTGGGGTCTCGCCTTCCTTTCTCTCTGCCCATGTGATTGTTCTGTTGCAGTGTTTCAACCCCTTTCCACTATTGCCCCCACTAAGGGGAAACAGTAAATTTATTTACATATTCATTAATTTAATTTAATTTCTGTGTAATGCAAGAAAGTAAATGCTAAAGAATAAGACTTTATTGGGTAGCGTGGAGCTTTGGAAGGCCACAGACTATTATAGTATCTAATTTTTTTTTAACCTCCCTCCCTGCCAAGAACTGATTTCCATGCCGTTGGTGGTGATATCACCCTTATGAAAACGCATGTCTGATTGAGTGTATGTGTATCAATACATAGACACATATTTGATCCTAAGCCTTTCTAAATTTTTTCTAGAAGTAACTTCAGTACTAAAGCAGAAGCTGAACTTGAGATTCTGAACTTAACCAGGGGGCTCATTTACAAGGGTAACATTAGTCTGTGAGTGATTTATTGCCTGAGAGGGAATGATGTGGACCTTTATTTCTTAATTGCTCCCATACAAAAGGTTCTGGGACTTCCAAAGAGCATACCATAAAAATAAAATTTTAAAATGGAAATGTCATTTTATAGGGAAAGCTGGAATGATCTATATAGGTAATATGGCACTATGAGCAGCTGATCTGAGACATTGGCCTGAAATTCAGTGAAGCAAGAATCAGGCAGGAGTAAGATAAATTATTACTTAATGAGAATTTCCAAGGCACTTCTAATAGATGAAATTTGAGTTGAGATTATTTAACACCAAGGAAAAAACAAACGAGCTTCTCTGCTGTGTGAAACCCGTGACGAGACTTAGTCCCAGACGTGAAGGCTTCAGTGACTTTGAACCGGAGGCCTCCGCCTAAAAAGGGGGTTTTTCTTTGCAGACTGCAGGAATTAATAAGTTTTTTTGCATCCATTTGTTTTGGCCATTTTTTTTCCTGTTGTGCAAAAATATGCATAACAAAATTTACTGTCTCATTTTTGTATGTATAGTTCGGCATCATTAAGTACATTCACACGATAAGCATCGCCACCCTCCATCTCCAGAACTCTCTTCATTTTGTGAAACTGGAACTTTGTACCCATTAAACAGTAACTGCCCATTCCCCTCCCCCCCTCCCCAGTGATAACCACCATTCTACTCTCTGTTACTGTGAGTTCACACACACACACACACACACACACACACGCACACACACACACACACACACACACACACACACATTTCTTCTTTTCCTTCCACATATACGTGAGATCCCGGCAGTATTTGTCTTTCTGTGTCTGGCTTATTTCATTTAGTATATGTCCTCCAGATTTGCCTGTGTTGTCACAAATGGCAGGATTTCCTTTTTTTTAGGGCCATATAATGCATATGTGTGTGTGTGTGTGTGTGTATTTATATTCATATGCACACCACATTCTCTTTACCCGTTCATCTCTTGGCTATGATGAATAATGCTGCAACGAACATGACAGTGTAGATATTCTGTCAAGATAGTGATTGTGTTTCCTTTTGATGTAAAGAAATATGGGCTATGGGATTGCTGGATCATATGAGAGTTACACTTTTATTGTTTTTGAGAAACGTTCATCCTGTTTTCCGTAGTGGCTGCAACAACTCATACTCCTACCCTGTGCAGAAGGGACACATCTCTTATCTTCTTGATGGCAATCATTGTGACTCAGGTGAGTTGGTATCTCATTTTGGGTTTGATTTGCAAATGGCTGATGATGAGTGATGTTGAGCACCTTTTCTTGTGCCTGTTGGCCATCTGTATGCTGCCTTTGGAAGAAAAAAATGACTATTTTTTAACCTAGGGAATTTATTTTTTCTTTAATTGATTAGCCTTCACATGTATGCTTTCTTTAAGATTATATTAACATTTATGTTCACTATTTTCTCATATTTTATCATTTATTTCTCATTTTTTAAACAGTTAAACATTGACTTATTTAGAAAATTTTTTTAATTGTATGAGCTGGGAAGTCTAATTTTCTATTATATAAATATGTATGTTTTTCCTAAGAAGTCAGCAGTTTCCCTAAATCTAAATATTGATCCTCTCTTTTCCAACTCTGTTCTTTGAGCATTTGAGAATTTTCGGTATACCACTTTTTGAATTGGCTATTAGTACTCCAAATGAGTTAATTAAGTCATATGTAATGTTATCCCTCCACCATTAAAGACTCAAGTTCCAGAAAATGATTTGACCTAAGATTTGAATATCTTCTTTGTTTGGAATGACTCGTAGAATTTTTCTCTAACTAAATACCAGTGAGGCTGGACTTGGGCAAACCAGTGGCCCAATAATTTCACCTTTGAAAGCTTCTGAAAGACGATAGGAACATGTCTTTGTTATACAGTCCTTCCAAGTTGTTGGGGTTCTCGAAATATCTTTAAGTGCCTATTAGTAACACATCTAATGCACGTGACTTGGTTCATGTTTCTTCAATTCTCCCCATCTTGGTTTCTTCCCTTGTAAAATGGGGATAAGAAATAAGAGTGGCCTGGGGCACCTGGGTGGCTCAGTTGGTTGAGCGTCTGGCTTTGGTTCAGGCCATTATCTCACAGTTCTTGGGTTTGAGCCCCGTATCAGGCTCTGTTCTGACAGCTAGCTCAGAGCCTGGACCTTGTCTTTGGATTCTGTGTCTCCCTCTCTCTCTGACCCTCCCCTTCTCTCTCTCTCTCTCTCTCTCTCTCTCTCTCTCCAAAATAAATAAAACATTAAAAAAATTTTTTTTAAAAAGAGTGGCCTGCCTTATATTGTGGTAAGGACTAAATGTGTTATGCAGAAGGCATTTAGTACTGGGCTTAGCCACTAACTGTTATTATTATTAGTGCTTATCACATTTCAAAATCACCCATAACTTAAGATAATATTAATTAATAAAATTTAATTTAATAAGTATTAATATTTTGCTACTAATTAATAAAATTAACTTTATGCTTAAGGCCTTAGTAATCTCCAGCTGAAGTCCATGCTCCCATCATGATAAGCTACCTGCAGTTTCTCCAGTGTGTTCCTTTGCCTTTCATAGCTCAGCATCTCTGGACATGCTCCTCTTTGTGCTGGGAATGCCTCTTTCCAGCCCTGCTGCCCACCTCTTCTTCCCTGACCCCCTGCCTCTCAGCCGTCTTGCAGGACTCAGCTCAGGCCTGATCTTCTCTGAGATGCTCTCCCCAAATCCCACCCAGCACCTCCTGTCCCCAAGTCTCCCCTCTAGTCTGGTTTATGTGTCCCTTTTTTACATGATCCCTCAGCATATACTTCTATTGTTATTCATTCACTTATTTGTTAATTTGTTCATTTAATAAACATGTATGGAGGGGCTACCGTTTACCAGACACTTTCTATACCACGGAATTATCGGCCCAGGGCTCCTGGCGGGCATGGTATCCAACTGGCGTGTTAGTGAGAACTCAAAAAATAATGACTACATGAAGAAATTCCTTCCAATATGCATACTGCCCTTTAACGTTACTTTCTGAGCTCCTTTCTTTAATCCGTCAAAATTCTTTTGGGGAATTCTGAAGTCTTCTGCAGTCTAATTTGAGCCCAAAGAAGGGGGGGATCCTCCTTACTAGAAAACAGATGAGAAAGTGATCATGTAACTCAGACGTTTTGTTATCTTCCTGGGAGAAATGAATCTCCAATTTCACTAAGTGAGTATGGACAATATTTCCTATGAATCTAGTTTAAAAATTAAAAACAGGGGCATCTGGGTGGCTCAGTCAGTTAAGCCTCCTCTTGATTTCAGCTCAGGTCATGGTCTCGTGGTTCATGAGCTTGAGCCCTGTGGGTGCAGAGCTTGCTTGGGATTCTCTCTCCCACTCTCTCTGCCCCTCCCCGATGCGTGCATGCTCTCTCTCTCTCTCTCTCAAAATAAATTACAAAAAAATAAAAATAAATAAATAAATAAAAAAACAAGGCTTCCCTACTGCCATCCTCATTGGAAAACTCTTTCAGGTTATTAGAATCCCCAGCTCCTGATCTGGTAGGACACAATGGAAAGAATTGACTCATCAGAGTCTGTTTCCTGCCCTAGAAACACACAAGCACGCACGCGCACACATATACCTTTCTATATCACCCCTGTCTCCATGGGTGCTTGTCTGGAGCCCACATCAAAGAACTCAGCCCATCTTCCTGTTCAGGGAAGGAGAGTCAGAAACAGGCCCTTGTTGAGGCCTGTGCATTTTTGGATACTCTTGCCCTAAAACTCCTTAACTAGGATCAAGCCCTGTATCTTTGTGTCCATGTGGTGTGCCTGGAGTTTCTAGGAACAAAGGACACCGTAATGGGAAACACTGCCCTCCCAGTCTTAGGACTGAGTTCGGTTCCAGTTTGCTTAGCATTTTTGCAGAACAGACGCCAAGATGGAAGCATGTTTCGTCCTCCCAGATTTAACTGTGAGCATCCTCAGAGCTTCCCGGGCTCTGGGGACAGGGCATGTTAGTTAGCTTGTGCTCCCTCTAGTGGCTCTGCAAGAGCACAACACAGGTGTTGAGAGCGCAGTGCATGGCGGGCTACTTTCTCCTGGACTTTGTTTTCCTTGTTGGGGTGAGCATGTCTTAAGTTGTTATCTATCTCAAATTTTAGGGACAGCAGGAAAACCACACCTTGTAATTTAACATTAAAGAAGAGTCAAATTTTGAGTTTGAGCTTCCTTCTTGTGTCTTTTTAAAACTATTTCAACTTTAAAAAAGTAAAAGTCATAACTTGAGCATAATGTAGATGGGGCTGCAAAATTTTTTTAAATTAAAAAATATTTATTTTTGAGACAGAGCATGAGCGGGGGAGGGGTGAAGAAAGAGAAGGAGACACAGAATCCAAAGCTGGCTCCAGGCTCCAGGCTGTCAGCACAGATCCTGACACGGGGCTTGAACTCATGAACTGTCAGATCATGACCTGAGCCGAAGTCAGACGCTTAACCGACTGAGCCACCTAGGCACCCTGGGGATGCAAAAATTCTAGTTCATACCCTTCTCCGAATTTCCAGTTGATTCCAAGTATAACACAGCCTGCTTCTATAGTATGCTTTTGAGTAAAGTGTGCCAAGGCCAGAGCGAGCTGTAATTTTGCACCCTGTTTCATGCTGGAACTCTCAGCCTGGCAAACTGGTTACACATTACATATGAACAGAGAAGGGGAGATCTGTGCTCGGTCAGAGCCGCACTGACACTCTGCATCTGGCTGTTCGTGCATTTGTTTCCTCCACATGTCACTTGCTGCAGAATCTATTGCCTCAAAGGCAGCCCAGCCACGTGTCCTCGATGCCTCCTGGCACGGACGGTAATAAACCAGCAAGGCCAGCAGTGGCCCCTGTGCCAGAAGGTGGCACACTTTATGGGCTCTGCTCTCCTTGCTGCAGTGTGATTTACCCATCCTGTGTGCTGTGCACGGCTTGCTCCTTTATTACTTAGCAGAGGTTTGAAAGGAAATAAACCCTTCCCTAAGCCATTTGCCACCACACAGATGGCAGGCCCTGTCCTGTATCTTTGGCCATTTGAGCAGCCTATGTGGTGCAGCCTTAGGCCATCGGAGCAGCACATTACCCCTGTGGTGGCTACTTTGATGTATCAACTTAACCGGGTTAAGGGATCTCTACGTTGCTGGTAAAACGTGATTGCTGGGTGTGCCTTCGAGGGTATTTCTGGAAGAGATTAGCATTTGAATCCGCAGACTAAGTAAAGTAGATTCACCCTCACCAACGTGGGTGTGCGTCATCCGGATTCATGGAAGGCCTGAAAGAACAGGAAGGCAGAGGCAGGGAGGATTGTCTCTCTCTTCTTTAGCTGGGACGTCTGTCTTCTGCGCACTGACATCAGTGCTCCTGATTCCGGGTCCTTCAGACTTGGACTGAATTACATCACCGTTTTTTTGGGGGGAGTCTCCACCTTTCTGATGACAGATGATAGCACTTCTTGGTCCCCGTAGTCGTGTGAGCCAGTTCCCCATAGTAATTTCCCTTTTACGTATCTGTCTCTGTACTCTGTTTCTCTGGAGAACCTGACTCAGACTGTCTACAACATCTGTATTTTCCTTATGTCCGGAGTCCTTCCTGAAATGCCTTGTGTTGGGCTCAGTCTTTTCAGGTACTTTCTAAGGAACCAAATGATGCGATTGGGCAAAGGCATTGGGCAGTGTGACCAGTTTACCAAAATGCACCCATTAGAAATCCATTAACAACAACAACTGGGGTTTTAAGAAATTGGACCTCAGAAGAGGGTCAGGGAGGGCCAGTTCAGGACAGCTGCAGGACACGGTGATCAAGAGGAGGGGACCAGTCTCCATATGGTCTGAAATGCTAGAGCAACATCCCCTCCTCACCTGGTGGCACTCATACTGTCAGCCCCTTTCTGAGCCACTAGGTAGAGTTGTTTCATCTAATTTTGTGTCGTCATCATCTTGTTCTCAGCCAGCTTCTCTTCCAACACTCCCCTCTCACACAGGTGCTGTTTTCATGTGGCCTTAGAGAGGACTGAGACAGCCCAGCCACAGTCTAGGGTATCCTAAGTATATTATAGTCTTACAATATTTTAAAAGGGTTCTGAGACCAATTCTGAGATGTGGTGGTGGTGATGGTGGTGGTGGTGTTGGTGATGGTGGTGGTGGTGTCGTCTTCTTCACACCAACAGGCAACTCTCAGAGACCAGCAGCGTGTCGAGATTCAAATCAATTCTGACACTGTCTACCCAGAGACATCATCAGATCCTATAGGCTAAGGTCTCAGTCCCACAAGCCTGCTTCCCACGGTCCCTTCAGACACCAGTCACCAGCCCAGGTTGTTCCCTGTGCTTCTGACTGACTGGTTATCAAGGGAGTTTCCGTGACCCTCCTTGGACTTCACACTCCAGTAGCAATTCCAGGTGTTATTTGTACTTCTGACCAAGTGGCTAGAAATCAGAGGTCCCCACGACCCCCTGCTTGGGTTTAATGAATTTGCTCGAACATCTCACAGAAATCAGAGAAACATTTTATCTACTAGATCATTCATTTGCTATCAAAGGGTGCAAATTAGAAACAGCCAGATGGAAGAGATGCATAGGGCAAGGTCTGGGAGTGGGGGTGCTCAGAGCCTCCATGTCCTCTACCAGGAGGCTGTTGTCCCCAAATCTCCATTTGTTCACTCACCTGGAAGCTCTTTAAATCCTCTCCTTCTGGGTTTTTATGGAGGCTTCCTTACAGAGGCATGATTGATTAAATCACTGGTCATTGGCAATGGCTCTAAGCTCCAGCTCTAACTCTAACCTCCCTGCTCTCCTCCCCAGGAGTGGAGTGGGGGTGGGGTGGGACTGAAAGTTCTAACCCTCTATTCACATGGTTGGCTGCTCTGGCAACAGGCCCCCATCCTTAGGTACTTTCCAGAAGTCACTTCATTAATGTAACATTTGACACCTTTTGGCTCTCATCACTTAGGAAACTCCTAGGGTTTTAGGAGGTCTATGCCAGAGACCAAGACCACGTGTATATTTCTTATAATAAATTGCAATATCACAGATGTGTTAAAAAAAAACTTCTTTACAAAGTAGCAGTGACCTTAATAATTTAGATGAAGCCTCTTGGACTGGTGGCACTTTGTTAAAGAGACTGGTGGCACTTTGTTAAAGAGAAGGTTTTAGACGCACTTGGTTATGTTCTGAGACTCGGTCGGATTGGTAGTGTCTGTGCTCTCGCATTCAGATCCCTGGGTGAAAGGTCAGAGTTAACTCGAACAAGAGCTCACAGTAGCAGAATAGCATTACCAGCATTTGCTGAGAGCTTACTGTCTCCAAGACACTGCTCTCAGTGCTTAAAATGCTTTAGCTTTTAAGCTACTAGACCATGAGCAGGGTGCTCTTATTGTCCTCTGGTTGACAGTGGTGAACCTGGAGCATTGAGATTTTGGCTTCCAGGTCACACTAGTGGCAATCTCAGGATTGAGCATAGGCTGTCTGGTCCCAGGTCTTCTGCTATGAACCCCCCACCCCCAGCCCAGGCCCTCTCACAGGGCAGGCAATATCACGGACTTTGGTGCTGTGAGGACATCTGATCCCCTTCTCAGAGACCAGGGCAGGAATGACTGCTTTCAGTTGTTCCATAATATTGTCAAGCCTTGCTTTACTGACCCCATCGCTGGAGCTTCTGCTTTCTCTTCCTGATGTTGGGATTAGGACAATCTTAAAAAGCATCTCTAACTCAGTAGGGTCTCCCCTTTCCTGTGCTCACGAGAGCCATAGATGTGCGATGGGCCAGACGGCAGTCTACGTGCTTGTACCAGTGATATCATCCCCAGGACTGAGACATCTGCTCTCCCTGCATAGCTGTCTCCTCCCAGGTGAGCGTCAATGCCGTTCAGCAGGCACACTGCAGAATAAGATGTGTCCGGGCCTGGCTCATTTCATTTCTCTGTGAAGGAAGGAGCTCTAGTAGCTGTGTTCCCAGAGGCAGGAGCAGCCCGAGAGAAAGAAAAGGACGTCAGAGTTAGTCTCCGGGCCACATTTCAACGCACCCATTTATGTAATGACATGACTCTCACAAGACTGTTACTTTCTCTGAGCCTGACTTTCCTCGGAGCCATGCGCTGCCGTGTGCCTGCGTGCCCCACTTAGCCCAGCGGAGGTGCGCAGGGAATATTTGTGGAATGAATGAGCAAATGAATGGTCAACGTAAGACACCTGGCAAGCATAGGGTACAGTCAATGGATAATGGTTCCCATCACTTTTCTTCCCCACTCTTCTTTGGTGTCATTTTCCCCGGGGGGCCGTCCGGGGGTTACAGACATTCAGAGATGGTCTTTCCTACTAACAGGGTGAGTTGTGCACAGTGACTCATCATCCTAGCCGAGGAGCCATAGTCGTTACAAAGAGGCCAAATATAGATACTGCGGCTAGTATCTCTCTGAAGGCCGCATGGGACTGGTTCAGGTGAGGACCCTGTAGTCAGGGAGATGACAGTCTTTTATGAGTCCCTGTTAGGCAGCTCTCCCCACACGGCCATGAAAGACACAATTTCCTACCTTATAATAGAAGCGGTCTAGGAAGGTCATGCTTTGCACTCTTTCCATTGGAAGGGTAGGGGTCTCTGCTGGGTGACTTTCGTGCTCTACCTCGCAGCCCTCCCAACTCTCCCCTAACCAGCACTGTTAGATTTGGCAGCAAGAAGACCCATGTTGATGCCCACCTGCCTCCTGCCCTCGTGGGCTGGCTTCAAAGGCTGCTGCTGGCTTTGAAAAGCGAATGTCCATTCTGTGTTCTATCCTAAGGTGGTTCACTGCCCTGAGATGGGCCATGGTGAGGCCCACGGTTGGCATGGAGGAAACACCGAGAAATTGTAGAGTGAATGGTCAGGAAGTCAGGATTCCTGTTCCTGCTGCCACAACACACCAGAGTCTAAAGACACAGTTTCCATAGTGAAAAATGGAAAATAACAGTAATTGCCCCAGCTTGCTTTGCTTCTGTGTGTTATAAGGAATGTTAGAGAGAGATTACTTGCAGACACTTCGGGCTACTTTAGGGAAGTGTGCCTGGGGCTCTTTCCACGTAAGCATTTGTGATTTGGGAGAATTTACAGTAGCCGTGCAGATTTAAACTGGCCGACGGGCCCAGGGCATGAGAAGTTAGAGGAGCCTTAGACACAGTCATTAAAATCCAGAATAAAACACCTACCTGCTTGGTTCTCCAGGTTTTTCTGCCCCTTCCTGCCACGTATCCCATCCGCACATCTCTCCTGAGGGCCACTGTCCGTGGTGGCTGCTCCCAGAGGTGGGGACCCACCGGCGACAGCATCTTAGCCCCCCTGCCTGACTCTGCGGCTCAGTCCCCAGTTGCTTCATGTCTTTCACGTCCCCCTTTCACACGCTCTTGGCCTTGGAAACATTGCTCTCCCTCCTATATTCCTTCTTCCATTTCTCCTCCTTCCTCCCAGATTCTTTAATCACTGAGAGGGCAAGCCTGCCTGTGTGTCAGGCTTTGCCATGTAGATGCCTTCAGTGCAGGGGTGAAAGGCGGCAGGTCTACAGTGAGCTTTTACACTGCCATCAAATGATCTAGAGATGAGTTGGGAGCTGCGCAGAAGCCCATCACAGGGCAGCTCCTGTGTCTTGCGGGCCTGGAGGACTTTCCAGGAGATCACAGGGGCAGCTCCTCTGCCTTGCGGGCCTGGATGACTTTCCAGGAGATCACAGGGCAGCTCCTGTGTCTTGCGGACCTGGATGACTTTCCAGGAGATCACAGGGGCAGCTCCTGTGTCTTGAGGGCCTGGAGGACTTTCCAGGAGATCACAGGGGCAGCTCCTGTGTCTTGCGGGCCTGGAGGACTTTCCAGCAGTGGTGAAAACTGGCTCGGGGCTCCGCACCATTGTGCGCGGGCGCTCAGGGCCTGGGGTGTTTGACACCAAGCCGAGTACTGTGGCTAATCATATTTCTTGTTTTCTGCTGTTTCCACAACAGCCATGGGTTTCAAAAGCCTTGAACAGCTATTTATAATCGGGTGACACTACATCAGACAAGATGGAGACTTTAAAAAAACAAAAACAACCTTTAGTAAAGAAAGACTCCAAAGGAGTACTAAAGTAGGTGCAGCCCCGTCCGTTCCCAGAACGGGGCTGCCCAGGCTGCCTACCTCCGGCCTGAGGGCACGTGTGGAGGTTTGGTAATTGCAGGACTGTTTTGTTAGCACAGCCCTCGGGTGTGGGTTCAGTTCTCCTGAGGGAGATAGTTTCGCACCATCATGCGTCCTGGAAAGAAGTCACTCTTGCACCAGAAAATGAGGACTGAGGAGGCCACTCTTAGACTACAAAAAAGGAATCCCGTACCCCTTTATGTGGCAGCTGGAATCAGTTTTGCAAGAGATGTGAGTCATGGGGATACTGGGTGCCCTTCCGGCCACGAAGGAGCGAGCCCCCTCCCTCTTGCCAGGAAGGCAATGAGAGTAGAGTCGACAGGCTGTCTGAGGGTCTGAGCTTGTGGCCCTCTGTGGCAAGTGTCGCCTTGCTCTGAATCAGATTTATCTTTGCCCAGTTCTTCCTAGGGGGTAAAGCCGGGTATCTGACACCCACAGGAAATCAGAGAGACGAACTGAACTCTGGGGGTGGTGGGGGGAAGGCTCTGATTTTTCTAGCATTTGCCACTGTCTCTGGTATAAACACTCCCCCTGCGTCTGTTTCTAGCTTCCAGTGGTTTCACACCTGGCTTCAGGATGCCTCATTACTTCACGGTGTGTCCCACTGAGCCCGCCCAAGCCGAGCAGGGTCCCCTCCTCCTGATGCCCCAGCCCCGTCCAGGCCACAGTGGACGCCGCTGGGCTGTGGGTAGGGGACAGGCGTGTCTAGAGGAGCAGGCCCTGATGATGAGGGTCATTGTCAGAGGAGGCAGCAGAGTTGGTCTGGGATGAGGAAGCTGGAGCAGGTCACGATTTTGGATGGTAAAACCATTGGATGCTCATGACCCTGAAATTTGGGCCGTAGCCAGGGGTGAGCTGGAGCCGGCTCCCCCAGGCTCCCGAGGGTTGATTGTAAAATACCTTCAGGAGGCGCTCTGCCAGTCCACGCACTTCACCTTGGCAGCTTACAAGCAGCCGTAGCTGGAGAACTCTCTGATACCTGGATATCAACAAAAGCTACACGTTCAGGCCTTTCGTTCCTAGAAGCACAGTTGTCCCCAGTGCAGTGCACCCCTGTCTATAAGGCTGGTATAGTGACTGGAAAAAGTGGCTTCCCAAGTGTCACGGTGAGATTATCTCACCTGATGAAGCAATACCTGATGAAGCAAAACGATCCCTTGCACACAAAAGAACCACTTCACACTTTTATTATCCCTTTAATCCCTGCAATAGTCTTGTCAGACACTTGGAGAAAGTATTAGTTTCCCCATTTTACTGTACAAATGGCTAAGGAATAGGGAGAAGAAAGAGGAAGAATGCCACGACTAGTTAGAAGTCAGCTTTATTAAGAAGAGTCTAGAGCTCAAGTAAAGAGGGGGGAATAATTGGGACAGAGCTGGTACCAGGCACGGAGAGTGGGGGAGGTCTGCGGTGTGAACAGATGGGGTACGAGATGATTCAGTGGGGAGCAGGTTGGCCTAAAAGCTCTAAAACAGAAATGCTAGAGCCTTGTTCATGAAGCGCCATGGAACACGAGGGACGGCCCCCTCCTGGAGCTCAGCATCTCGCACGTGTACGGGAAAGACGCACGGGTGTTCCCTCCCATCTCCTCTCACCTTTTGTGGCTTAAAGAATTCTGCACGAATTTTCCGGGAGCTGATGCCGTATTCTCTCCAGAGCCCTGCGGAGTCCCAGTTGCAGTCTGGAGGAGTGGGGGGCATAGTTGCCTCGCCACTGAGACCAAGACGTATTGATTAGCACGCCGGGTTTTGCAAGATCACCCTACAGCTTCATTCATTCAGAGCCACTAACCTGGGATGGCAGGATGATTCAGCCAGACTGAGGTCTCCCTTATCCTGTGTGACTTGAAGGCCGTAAGTGAGACCACGATGGGAGAGTTTTCACTTGAGAACGTGTTTTAAAGAATTGCCAGCGATCCACCTTCCTGCCAAAAACAAGAATGTGCAAACTACGCCTTCATTAAAACAGGCTCAGCGACCTAATGAGCCAAAAGCTCCTGAGATGATAAATACTATGGAAGAAAAATGCAGTTTAAAATGACCGCATCTCCCCATTCCTAGCCGGCCTTTTCTAACTGCTCAGACTGGATGCAATTTAATCATTAGACACTAGAGCTAAGAGAGCCCCACACAAGAGCTAGCAAACAGACCGTTACCTGTATCGATTATGAACAGGTCTTAAGCCTCTTCTCAATTTTGGGATTCCTGTTTTCTCCCAAATATCTTTTTTTTTCCCATTGGTAAAATAGGAAAAACTATGCTTGCCAAGCAAAAAAAAAAAAAAAAAAGTTGCAGTAAAAAATTGGTACAGTGTATCTGGTATCGAAAGAAGTATTTTAATCTGTGCAAGTGCTGATTAATTATAAACAGTGGTTGGGAAAACAAACCTTTCTCTCCCTGAGAGAGAAGGTGTCTCATGGCAAACAATTATGTACTGACTGCAGTCTGATCTCTTGTAAGCTCCAAAGGGAACTAAGAGAAAAGAGAATTTAATCTTTATTCATGAACCTCTCTCTCCGAGGGAAGAAAAGGTAAGAGGAACCGAAATGGATTCTGTCTTCTGGGAATGTTTCAGGGAGATGAGTCAAGATAGCAGCTATTCTTTTGACCTCTGAGAGAGGCTCTGTTGCCTCAAAAGTGGCGTGCTCTTTACCTGGAGGGGAGCATGAGTCGGTGGGCCACACGTTTATTGTAGCAGCCGGTGGTCGTTTTCCTTCACAGCACTTTAGAATCAGAGCAGTGGTTGGTAAATGGGCTCTGGTCATTCAGGGCAGAAGGGATCACAGTCCGTCAAATCTGATAGCCCAACTTCAGGATCCATCCCACACCTCACCCCTCTGGTGTGGATCCACATTGATGACGCAGCTGCCATAATGAATGGAAGGCCACAGAATCTTCCTGGTCTCACATCCACTGACCTCCCCAACAACCTGTGAAGGGACCGAGCTCATTTCATCCTAGTTCCTGGCCCACATTGAGGAGTGCTTATTTCTCCAGATACTGTCACCATCATCGAATGTTTCTTGAGGGGACAGGGACTGTCTGCCACGTTACTAAGTTGGTCACAGCGGAGTTCCTTAGGACTCCTGTTTCCTGGATCACATATATCCTGTGGGAGTTCACGTTCGACCAGAGTTTCTTCTCTTCTTCCAGAGAATGTTCCTCTCACAAAGATGCTCTTCCGACATTTTTGTTTTACAATTTAAGTAAGAAATCTGGGACTTGGTACTTGGTTGGTCATGAGAACTGCTTGCCTCTATTTGACATTCACATCTTCCCCCCACACCTGCAACACATCTGCAGACTGTATCATATCTGCCCTCACAGTGGCTTTGCTGACTACTCCTGTTCCTATGATCTTCCACATGATTCTGGAAAAGTTGAATCTGGACACTCTGACAGAATGTACTACTTCCCTGGTCTGATGGTCTGATCCTAGGCTATGAATGATGAAGACTGGCATGTGAAGTTTTGCCTGTGTGTGCCAAGCAGTAATCAGAAAACAATGACACAGCTTTCACTGAACTACCCTGTTCCAATCACCCTTGGTTATCAAAAAGTGTTCAGGCATTGCTTTCACCCGGTGGGGGAGGAGGAGAATAAGAGAGTGAGAATCGCCCTGGATGAGCTAAAGTGCTTCCCACTCACTCAGGGAAACCTTTTTACTTTTGACAGTTATTATTGTCCCATTCTTCAGATTACCAACTACTGTGTCTTAAAATGATTGTAGATTCTATGGGATTAGGGTTAGTAGTGATAGCAGTTTCATCAAATAAAAATGCCTGTCACTTCTTTGGTTGAAGATAAGAATTAAGAACTTGGCTTGAAAATGGGAAATCAGTAGCGAAAACCAGCAAAACTAAAAGCTGGTTCTTTGGTCAATACAATTTATAAGCTTTTAGCCAGGTTTTATCTAACAAAAAGAGAGAGAAGATTCAAATTACTAATCTCAAAAATGAAAGATGGGCCACAACTGCTGATCCCATGGCTATTAAAGGATAATAAAGGAACACTATCAACAACTTTATGCTGCAGATTTGATAACCAAGATAAAATGGACCAAATCACTGAAGAGCACAATCTACCAAAACCCACACAAGGATAACTAGATAGTCTGAATAGGCTTATATCTATTAAAGAAATTGAATTAGTCATTAATAATCTTCCAGGAAGCGTCAAGCCCAGATGTATTCACTGATAATTCTACCAAATACCTAAAAACTATATGATACCAATTCTTTACAATCCATTCCAGAAGAGAGAAGCAGAGAGAAACTTCAACAGCTCATTCTATGAGACGAGCATTACCCGAATGCCAAAACTAGACAAATATATTATGAGAAAGAGAAAAGGCATAGACCAATGTATCTCATGAACATAGATTAAAAATCCTCAACAAAATATTACCAAATCAAATACAGCAATTTATAAAAAAGAGTTATACACCATGACCAAGTGGGATTTATTCCAAGAATTCAAGGCTACTTCAACATTTGAAAAGCAATTAATGTTATTAATCATATCCACAAGCCAAAGAAGAAATTTATTATATAAATGGATGTGGAAAAACCATTTGACAGAATCCAGGGCCTATTCATCATTAATAAAAGGTATAGATTGGGAAGGTCAAATAAAACTGTCTTTGTTCACAAATGACATAATTGTCTATGTAAAAAAAATCCCAAAGACTCAACACAGACACTCTGGAATCAATAAGTGATCATAAAAAGGCTTCAGGATTTAAGATTAATATATAGAAGTCAATTTCTTTTTTTTATACCAACAATGAACAATTAGAATTTGAAATGAAGATCATAATACCACTTACATTAACATCAAAAAATGAAATACTTTGATATAAATCTAACAGAATAAGATCTATATGAGGAAAACTTTAAAACTCTGATGACAGAAATCAAACAACTAAATATGGATGGATATCCCATGTACATGGATGAGAGGACTCAGTATAGTCAACATGTCCGTTCTTCCCAGTCTGATCTAAAAGATTCAGTGCATTCCCAATAAAAATCCCAGCACAGTGTGGGTATAGACAAAGTATTTATATTTATGTATGGATATATATGTTTTTAGGAATTTATCCATTTATTCTAAGTTATACAGTTTCACATTTAATTGTTCAAGTGACTTTTATGATCCTTTGTGTTTAGGTACTATCAATTATGACATCTCCTCTTTTATTTCTGATTTTTATTTTATTTTTATTAAAACAATTTTTAATGTTAATTTTTGAAACAGAGAGAGAGAGAATATGAGGCGGGCTCCAGGCTCTGAGCTATCAGCATAGAGCCCGATATGGGACTCCAACTTATGAACTGTGAGATCATGACCTGAGCTGAAGTCAGATGCTTACCTGACTGAGCCACCCAAGTACCCCACATTTTTTTTTTATTTATTTGAGTACTCTCTCTTTTTCTTGGTGAGTATAGCTGAAGGCTGGTCAATTTTATTTTTTAGAATTAGCTCGTTCATTAATCTTCTCTCCTGTGCTTTTAAAATCTCTATTTTATTTCTGCTCTAATCTTTGTTATTCCCTTCCTTCTACTAACTTTGGGTTTCATTTGTTTTTTTTCTAGTACTTTGAGGTGGTAAAGTTAGGTTCTTTATTTGAGACGTTTCCTGTTTCTTGAGATAGGCATTAAATCGCTATGAACTTCCCTCTTAGAATTGCTTTTGCTGCCTGTTACAAATTTTGGTATATTTCTATTTTAATTTGAAGGTATTTTTAAAAATTTTCCTTTTATTTCTTCTTTGACCCATTGGTTATTTAATAGCATGTTGTTTAATCTCCACTTACCTGTGAATGTTCCAGTTTTCTTGTAACTGATTTCTAATCTCATACCATTGTGTTTGGAAAAAATGCTTGATATGATTTCAGTCCTCTTAGGCTTATTAATACTTGTTTTGTAGCCTAACATATAATCTATCCTGGAAAATATTCCATGTGCACTTGAGAAGAATATGTATTCTGTTGCTTTGGGATGGAATGTTCTATATATATATCTGTTAAGACCATCTGGTTGATTGTTTCATTTAAGGCTGATGATTCCTTATTGATTTTCTGTCTGGATGATCCATCCATTGATTTAAGTGGGACATTAAAATCCCCTGCTATTATCATATTACTGTCAATTTCTTTCTTTAGAGCTATTAATACTTGCTTTATATATTTAGGTGCTTTATGTTAGGTGCACAAATATTTACAAGTATTCTCTAGATCAGCTGATCCCTTTATCATTATGTAATGTCTGTCTTTGTCTCTCATTACAGTCTGTTTCAAAGTCAATTTTGTGTCTTATAAGTATTGCTACCACAGCTTTCTTTTGGTTTTCATTTGGATGGTACATCTTTTTCCATCCTTCACTTTGAGTCTATATGTGTCCTTATATCGAAAGTCAGTCTCTTGTAGGCAGCATCTAGCTGAACCTTGTGGGTTTTTTTGGTATTTTTTTTGTTTTTTGTTTTTGTCTTTTTTTAACCCATTCAGACACTGTGTGACTTTTGGATTGGAGAATTAAGTCCATTTACATTTAAAGTAATTATTGATAGGTATGCATTTATTGCCATTTTGTTAATCGTTTACTGGCTCATTTTGAGTTCCTCTCTGGTCCTTTTTTCTCTTTCTCTTTCCTTTTATGGGTTGGTGTCTTTTTTTAGTGGTATACTTTTATTCCTTTATATTTCCAGTGTTTACTATAGGTTTTTGCTTTGTGGTTACCAGGAGCCTTATGTATAACAACTTAATCTGTAACAGTTTAAGTTGATAACAATTTAAGTTTGATCTGCTTCTAAAGCTCAACACTTTTACTCTCCCTCTCCATGTTTTATGTTTTCAGTGTTATATTTTATATCATTTTATCTTGTGTATCCACTAACTATTGTAATCATAATTACTTTTACTACTTTAACCTTCATACTAGTTTTATAAGGGATCAGTCTGCTACATTTACTGTATATTTACTTTTCCAGTGAGATTTATTCTTTCATATGTTTTGTTATTACTAATTAGTGCCCTTTCTTCTCAGCTTCAGGAAGTCCCTTTAACATTCCTTATAAGCCTGGTTTAATGGTGATGAACTCCTTTAGCTTTTGTTTGTCTGGAGAACTCTTTATCTCTCCTTCAATTCTAAATGACAGCTTTGCCAGTTAGTGTATTTTGGGTTGGAATTTTTTTTTTCTTTCAGCACTTTGTGTCATGCCACTCTATTCTGTAAGGTTTCTACTGAAAACTCTGCTGATGGTCTTGTGGGGGTTTCCTTGTACATAACAAGTTGTTTTTCTCTTTTGCTTTTAATAGTCTCTTTTTGCCTTTACCTTTTGACATCTTTGGGTTTTTTT